>CM031372.1:26663680-27021776 GCA_018208015.1 Medicago ruthenica | reverse complement strand
ATCATCCATCAGCCGAAACTTTCTCAAAGCCTCCAAAGCAGGGGATCCTCCCCATTTCGGAAACATTCATCAGTGCGGGGTTTATCCATGAAGATCAATTGGCCCTACTTGAAGACGTAGATGAAGACGTGCCTGATTTGGTGTACCGTTGTGCTTCGGATGAAGCTTTGAACAATTGGAGGGCTATCGCAATTCCCGAGATCGTTACCAGGATCAAGTAATAAACCATGTTTGTTTGTTTTTTACTTTAAAAAAAAAATCATTTAGCTCTGCCCAAGGCAAATGATTAGTCGTGTGGGGCCCCCATGTTTTAAAAGTTATTTTCGATCATGAATAAAATCACTCTTTTATGTTCATTTGAGTCTTTTTCTTTTTGCATTTGTTTTAAAAAAAAAAATTTCTACAAAAAGCCTAAAAAAAATCATACTCATGCAGATCTACAAATCCACCCTCCAAAAACAACACTGCCTTAACCCCTTATGACTTCGATTTCCCGATTAATCAAACGGAAGATGATGAAGAGGACGATTATGAACCGCCTGAAGAATTGTCCAGACTTGCAAATCAAGGGGATAGGGTAATACAACCTCACCAAGAATCAGTTGAAAAGGTCAACTTGGGGACCGAAGAGGATAAGAAAGAGGTCAAGATAGGAGCCTCCCTACATGAGGATGTGAAAGGAAAGTTGATCAAGCTTCTGCAAGAGTACGTGGACGTATTCGCTTGGTCGTACCAAGACATGCCGGGTTTAGACCCTAACATCGTTGTACACAAGCTGCCACTCAAGCCGGAATGCCCGCCAGTGAAGCAGAAATTGAGAAGAACTCGACCCGATATGGCTCTCAAGATCAGAGAAGAGGTCAAAAAGCAATTCGATGCCGGCTTCTTAGCCGTAACCAAGTATCCAACATGGGTTGCCAACATTGTGCCAGTTCCGAAGAAGGATGGCAAAGTCAGAATGTGTGTGGATTATCGGGACTTGAATAGAGCAAGCCCAAAGGACGATTTCCCGCTACCACACATCGACATATTGGTGGACAACACAGCCCAATTCTCAGTCTTTTCCTTTATGGATGGCTTCTCGGGATATAACCAAATCAAGATGGCTCCAGAGGACATGGAGAAAACTACATTCATCACCCCGTGGGGGACATTCTGCTATAAGGTAATGCCTTTCGGATTAACAAATGCCGGGGCAACATACCAAAGAGCAATGGTGACTCTTTTCCATGACATGATCCATAAGGAAATTGAGGTCTATGTCGACGACATGATTGCCAAATCCCAAACGGAGGAGGATCATCTAGTCCATCTACAAAAGCTTTTCGAACGTCTGAGAAAATTCAAGCTGCGCTTAAATCCTAACAAGTGCACATTTGGCGTTAGATCCGGAAAGTTATTGGGCTTCATCGTCAGCCAAAGAGGTATCGAAGTGGATCCCGACAAGGTAAAGGCCATCCAAGAAATGCCAGCGCCAAATACCGAGAAAGAAGTCCGGGGTTTCTTAGGAAGATTGAACTACATCGCTAGGTTCATCTCACACATGACAGCTACCTGCGAACCAATCTTCAAGCTGCTAAGGAAAAACCAAGCCGTTCATTGGAATGAGGATTGCTAAGAGGCGTTTGACAAGATCAAACAATACCTGCAAGAACCACCAATTTTAGTACCTCCGGTTCCGGGTAAACCCCTCATCTTATACCTAACCGTACTTGAAGGATCAATGGGTTGTGTGTTAGGACGACAAGATGAAACGGGAAGAAAAGAGCACGCAATCTACTACCTAAGCAAGAAGTTTACCGACTGTGAAACAAGGTATACTTCACTTGAAAAAACTTGCTGCGCTTTAGCATGGGCTGCTCGACGCCTAAGGCAATACATGTTGACCCATACAACTTGGTTGATATCGAAGATGGATCCCATCAAGTACATCTTCGAAAAACCTGCCCTCACAGGGAAGATAGCCCGTTGGCAAATGCTGCTGTCTGAGTACGACATCCAATATGTTGCTCAAAAAGCCATCAAAGGGAGTATTTTATCCGAGCACCTTGCTCACCAACCATTGGAGGATTATCAGCCCATACAATTCGACTTCTCGGACGAAGATGTCGTAGCTTTCAATGACGAAAAGGTCACAAGCGATGATGAAGGGCCAGAACCGAAAGCTCGATGGAAGCTCGCTTTCGACGGCGCCTCAAATGCCATGGGGCACGGGATCGGAGCAGTTTTAATCTCCCCAAGAAATGGATATCAACCATTCACAGCAAGGTTATGCTTTGACTGCACCAATAACATGGCAGAATATGAAGCATGTATCCTAGGCCTCGAAGCAGCAATTGATCTAAGGATCAAAAACCTTGAAGTATACGGTGACTCAGCCTTAGTCATCTATCAAGTCAAAGGAGAATGGGAAACAAAACATCCCAATTTAATTCCCTACCGAGCCCGGGTTGTAGAGTTGATTAAGCATTTTGATGAAATCAACTTCCATCACATACCTCGAGAAGAAAACCAGGTGGCAGATGCTTTGGCTACATTATCATCAATGTACCAAGTAAATTCCTACAACGAAGCACCAATCATAAGGATGGTTCGTAGAGACAAACCAGTTGTATGTGCATCAGTCGAAGAGGGACTTGACGACAAACCTTGGTTCTACGACATCAAGCGATACCTCGAAGAGCAAGAGTATCCAGAAGATGTCTCACACACCGACAAGAGGACCCTCAGAAGATTGGCATCCCAGTTCTTCCTCAGTGGAAATACCCTCTACAAAAGAAACTATGACATGGTCCTGCTCAGATGTGTGGATAAACATGAAGCGGACATGCTCATCAAAGAAATCCACGAGGGATCTTTTGGAACCCATGCCAATGGGCATGCAACGGCAAAGAAAATCTTAAGGGCGGGCTATTATTGGTTAACCATGGAAGCTGACTGTTTCCGCTACGCCAAAACTTGTCACAAGTGCCAGATTTACGCCGACAAGGTGCATGTGCCACCAACTCCACTGAACGTCATGACTTCACCTTGGCCATTCTCTATGTGGGGCATAGACATGATTGGAATGATCGAGCCCAAAGCGTCAAATGGACATCGCTTCATCCTCGTTGCCATCGACTACTTCACCAAATGGGTAGAAGCAGCTTCGTATGCAAACATAACCAAACAAGTGGTAGCCCGATTTATCAAGAAGGAAATCATTTGCCGTTACGGCACTCCCCACAAAATCATCACCGATAATGGGGCAAACCTGAACAACAAGACAATGAAGGAGTTGTGCAAAGATTTCAAGATTGAGCACCATAATTCCTCCCCTTACCGACCAAAGATGAATGGTGCGGTAGAAGCAGCCAATAAGAACATAAAGAAGATCATCCAAAAGATGGTAACAACATATGAGGATTGGCATGAGATGCTTCCCTTTGCGCTACATGGCTACAGAACAGCTATTCGCACTTCAACTGGGGCAACCCCTTTCTCCTTAGTATACGGTATGGAAGCTGTTCTTCCCGTAGAGGTGGAAATTCCTTCGTTAAGGGTCTTGATGGAAACCAAGCTAGAGGAAGCTGAATGGGTCCAAACAAGGTTCGACCAACTAAATCTCATAGAGGAAAAGCGCCTGACGGCAATATGTCACGGACAACTCTATCAAAGGAGACTCAAGAGGGCATTCGACAAGAAGGTCCGTCCTCGAGAATTCAAAGAAGGAGACCTAGTGCTCAAGAAGATATTACCTATCCATAAAGATCCCCGCGGGAAGTGGACTCCTAGCTATGATGGGCCATACGTAGTAAAGAAAGCTTTCTCAGGCGGAGCCCTGATCATCACCACTATGGACGGAGAAGAGTTCCCACTCTCAATAAACTCCGATGCAGTCAAGAGGTATTATGCCTAAAAGAAAAAAAGAGAGAAGCTCGCTAAATCGAAAACCTGAAAGGGCGGTTTAGGCAATAGAGAGCGTCCTGCTAGATCGAAAACCTGAAAAGGCGGTCTAGGCAAAAATTAAGGACATCAAAAAAGGAAATATACCCCGGTGGATTGAAAACTCGAAAGAGCGGTCCAGGCAAAAGTTAGGGGTTAACAAAAGAAGAAAGGCAATGACTGCAGCATCCAAGCTCCGGACAAGATTCAAGAGGAGAAGAATCGGTCTCGTCAGCATCTTCCGAAAAAAACAAAAATCTCGAAGTCATAAGGAAATGGCATGTGTTGTGCCAAAACCAAATTTTCTTTTTGCTTTTTTCTTGTCTTTCTCTATCTCGCTTCTCACTTTGTGTATTTTTTTTACCCATTCAAGAAGTCAATCTGCATTGAATAAATTTCCTTTTGTTATTTTGTGTTCTCAGTAGCGCATAAAATTTTGTTTTATTCATGATAAAAATGCATTAAAACATGGGAAATAAACAAAAGAAATTTCTTCCAAAAAAGGAAAAAGCAAACAAGCGTTGTTTTATTTGAATTTGTGTAAATTTCGAAGGAATTGCGGTAATCCCCACCAAATATTGCACCAAAAGACTTATGCTCTTCAGCAAAGGCAGGTGCGTAGCTCACGACACGCGGAGCGCAAAAGCCCCAAGGGTTAAGAGGAGCAAAATTCCCCAGTAAGCACCCTGAACA
Source organism: Medicago ruthenica (assembly GCA_018208015.1). Classification (NCBI taxonomy): domain Eukaryota; kingdom Viridiplantae; phylum Streptophyta; class Magnoliopsida; order Fabales; family Fabaceae; genus Medicago; species Medicago ruthenica. Next base: position 27,017,159 of record CM031372.1, on the reverse strand, counting down.
TCCAAACACCAAACAAGGCTAGATATCGATCATGCTTCCAAAATGATCATTATATCCCCATGAGCCAAACCTCATTGACATTCCCCAAGGAGTCTCAACCCCAAACAAAAGTCCAATCATCATTGGCAGGCAAACACAAATCCCCAGGGCAAGCCCGAACTACACCGGTTTTGATCCCATTTGGGTATGTAGGCAAAGGACTTTGTCCTTCCAAACCAACCAAACAAAAAAAAAAAAAGAAGCCCAATCATCATTGGCGCAACCACAACCAAGACCGACCTTGCTCGGCACCCAACCAACATCCCACATATCATGCATAACATAATTCATGCATCATGTCAATATCATTCATGCATGCATATACAAATCATTCATACACCTGCATTTCATAAATCATGTCATGCATCCTCAACAAGGATTCTCCAATGAGCATCACATATTCACCAACATCCATCAACAGTTAAGTAAGCGTTCCCCAGTGAACCTCCTTCACCAACTGTCACCAATTCCCCAGAAGGAATCTTTGTTTGAGTCTATCTCATATCATATTGCATTGCATATCACTGCATATCACTCTGCATAACATGCATCATACAATCATGTTCTCCGGTTCAACCAGGGGCACCTATTTAGGGTAAGACCATTTCAGTTAAGGAATCGACCTTCAGTGTTAGCGGCTGAATAAGATTGCCTATCCTTAGGTATCGACCTCTAGTGTAAGCGGCTAGATAAGATCACCTCCCTCAGTGTTTCGACCTTCAGTGTTAGCGGCTGAATAAGATCACTCTCTCGTTAGGAATCGACCTTCAGTGTAAGCGGCTGAATAAGATTACCTAGCTTAGGTATCGACCTCTAGTGTAAGCGGCTAGATAAGATCACCTTCCTCAGTGTTTCGACCTTCAGTGTAAGCGGCTGAATAAGATTACCTAGCTTAGGTATCGACCTCTAGTGTAAGCGGCTAGATAAGATCACCTCCCTCAGTGTATCGACCTCTAGTGTAAGCGGCTAGATAAGATCACACCCATCCTCAGGAATCTACCTTCAGTGTAAGCGGCTGGATACAATTACCTTCATCCCCAGTGGATCTACCTCCAGTGTTAGCGGCTGGATACGATCAACTCTTTCAAAATCATTGCATGTGCATATTTTACTTTTACTGCAAATTTTTTCCATTCCGCGAAGGACAAAATTCGGGTCCTTCTTTTACTTAATTGATCTTCGCAAAGAGTTCATGAGATGCCCTCGGCACTCACGCACTCTATGCGAAGACACAATTAAGTAGGGGCAGCTGTAGTACCCCAATTTTGTCCTAAGCCTTTTAAACAAAAAAATCAAAAATAATCAAAGAGGGGAAAAAAGTCAAAGTCAACAAAAGTCAACAAAAAAGTCAACATTTCAAAAATGATGACTTCGCACTGCGAAGCTCCCTTCACACTGCGAAGTCTGCGATTTTTCTGCAGATTTTTGGTGTTTTTGATTTAATTCCAGATTTTGTTGCATATCATTTCCATATTTATTTTAATCAGCATTCATGGCTATTTGGGCCAAGCAAAACCAGAATTGAGAGACTTGCCATTAATGCCAAGGTTGGAAGCTTTTTCTTCCAACCTAGCATGTGACAAGCAAGTGGGCTTGCCCTTGGGCAGCTCTTGTCCCTCCCAAGTGACCTGTTAACCACCCCAAGGTTGCCAGCCACCTGCTTGATGACTTTCCTCCTGCTTGCTCCCCCAAAACCAGTCAAACCAGCTGGATTTTTCACTTGAAAAAGCCATGAGTGCCTACCCTGTTTTGCAGTAGCTTTTCACCCTCTCACACCAGCCAATTGTAGCCTTTTACATCCCCCAATCTCTGCACATCACAGTGCACGTTTTTATTGATCAACCATTGAGATTGCAAGGATTGATCCCCAAGCTTGGCCAATTGCAATTCAGCTCTATTTCATCATCATTACTATCCTAAAACCTTTGAATTTGTGGCTGAAATCAGGCTGGGTCTTGCCCCTTGGCACAAGGCAAGGTTGCCTCTATCCATTAGCATTTAATGCAAAGGGATTCAGCGTGATCCTAGCCCACAACCAGCTGGATTTTGGGATTTTCTAATGATGAAATAGATTTGGTTTTGGCCTATAAATAGAAGGCAATGCCCAAGGTTACAAGGACTTCACATAACAACATTCAAGAGCATTATACACTACTCATTCCAGCTTACAAACACTCACAAACAACCAGAAAAAAACCAATCAAACACAAAGCATTACAAAGTTCAAAACCATTACCAACATTCAAAACCTTTTGCAAGAACCTTCAATCAATTCAAATCCATTGCAGCTGGAGCTTTGCTAAGGATCTCTGTAAGTTTCCAAGCTTTTATCTTGCATTTACAATTGTGTTTGCATAGCAATTTTGGTTCAAAACCTCTTGGTTCTAAAAAACCCCTTTTGAATTTCAAAGAAATCCCAAGGTTTTCAAAACATCAAAACTGTTTTGTCCATCCTTTTTCATCCCAAAAACTCAAAGTTTTTCACCCACCTAAAAGGTCCTGAATGTGTTCAGAAGTTGTTTCTGAACAAAAGTTCAGAAACAGCTTCTGAACTCAATTTTTCGCATACTTCGCAGTGCGAAGTCATGGTCGCAGAGCGACCATGACAGAACTCAGAATCTGAGTTTAGGTGTCCAAATGGCCCATTTTTGAGGTTCTAGCCCAAGAGCTCAGAACCTAAGAGTTTTTAAACCCATGTTTTTTCAAACCATAACAAGGATTTTGCACAATCTTGACAAATTCACAAGTTCGTATGACCTTTTTGTGGATAACTTGCAAAACAAGTTATGTTCCTAAACTTTCAAAACAGCATGAACAAACAAGCTATGTTCATCATTTCAATCAAAACTTGAACAATAAATATTGCTCATGATGTTCAAAACTCAAACATGAACATACGCCAAATGCGTTCGGTTTTTTCAAAACAATTCGCAAAACGAGCCGAACTTGTGCGTTTTCTAGCAAAATTGCTAAATCTTTCCATTTTGGGTTTTCAAACCAAATGTTTTGATATACCTTGGGATTTCTAAAAGAATTCTACCCAAAAACTTGAATGAAAAAGGGATGGTGTGACGTATGTCTCTCCATCGCCCCGATTGTACAAATGCGTGACGTATGTCTCGTCGTTCGGACAATCGTCATTCCCTTTTTCAAATATATCCAACCATAACCAAACCAAACCTTGGCCCCTTGTGGTCAATCCGAACCTTTTGGTCCCCCGTGGCCACTAGATTCGATCCCTCGACTCGTTTGAGTCACTCGGTCAATGTTCGACTCGTCCGAGTCCATTGTACCCGTTCTTGATCTCAGTGGATCAATCGAACAATCCCTCGACTCGTTGGAGTCCACTCGGTCAATGATTGACTCGTTTGAGTCCATTGCACCTCTCTTGGTCCCATAGCGACCAATTCGAACCCTTTTACCCTAACGGACGTACCTTTTAACAATTCTAGTGCGATTCGTGAACAAACGCTTAATAAGTCTCCCAAGCGCGAGCATACAAGCTACGTTTTAATCGCAAGAATTCGGTTAAAACATCGTCCATTTAAAATTAACCAACACATGTACGTTTTTCTACCAAAGAACTACGTACGCTTTGAATTCTCCGACTACCGGGAGATACGTAGGAGCAAGATCGACATCTTGTCAAGCGCAATAATAAAAACTTTTTTTTCTTTTCTTTCGTTTGTTTTTATCTCTTTCCCCCCCTTTTAGTATATTTTCTTTTGACATGGATAAGCATGCGCGCAAAACATTTAAAAACAATTCAAGCTTTAGCCAAATAGAAGGTTCCCGTTGAGTACAACGGACGTGAGGGGTGCTAATACCTTCCCCTTGCGTAATCGACTCCCGAACCCTACAATGGTTGCGATGACCATCCTTTCCTCATCGTCAAAGGGTTTTATTATCGTTTCCCTTTAAACATAAAAAAAAAACTTAAGGGTTTATCAACGTTCCCTTTACACAAAAACTTTGGTGGCGGCTTCACAAAGGCTCTCCGAGCGATTACGAACGACCTCGGAGGATTTGCGCATCTTTTTTCTCCGGAAAAAAAACGAGGTGCGCACAGAAATGACCACCATATGGCGAATTATGACAATGCCACATGATGTCTTTGGCTTCTTCTATAGCAACACATCTCCTTAAAAGGTGGTCAGCTCCAATCTTGAAGAGATATGGGTCATCCCATACGTAATGAATAGAGTCTCTCATCAACTTCTTCTTCATTTGCCATGTAAAATCCTCCGGAATGAACCTCGTTGCTTTATAATTTGCCATGTCAGCAAACCATGGTCTTTCTTGCACCATAAGCAACTTCTCATCCGGAAACTCTTCAAGAATTTCTCTCTCGTTCTTAGTCACCTCATTGTTCACCAACCTTGACAGGTGATCAGCCACAAGGTTCTCAGTCCCCTTTTTGTCTTTAATCTCCAAATCAAACTCTTGGAGAAGCAGCATCCATCGGATGAGTCTCGGTTTGGAATCGGGTTTGGTGATTAAATACTTTATGGCTGCATGGTCAGTATAGATAACAATTTTGGAACCAATGAGATAAGAACGAAATTTTTCTAATGCAAACACAATAGCAAGTAATTCTTTTTCTGTGGTAGCATAATTGACTTGTGCATCATTTAAAACTTTACTTGCATAGTGTATAACATGAAAAATTTTGTTTTTGCGTTGACCTAACACCGCTCCTACCGCATAATCACTCGCATCGCACATGAGTTCAAAATCAAAATTCCAATTTGGTGCGGTGATTATGGGTGCGGATGTCAAACTATCTTTCAAACATTCCAAAGCATTGATACAATCATTATCAAATTCAAAAGACTTATCTTTGTTGAGCAAATTGCTCAATGGCTTTGCAATCTTTGAGAAGTCTTTGATAAACCTCCGATAGAATCCGGCGTGGCCTAGAAAACTTCGGATGCCTTTGACATTGATTGGTGGTGGAAGCTTGCCTATCACATCAACTTTTGCTTTATCAACTTCAATACCCTTGGACGAAATCTTGTGACCAAGGACGATACCCTCGGTAACCATGAAATGACATTTCTCCCAATTGAGTACCAAGTTGGTTTCCTTGCACCGCTTCAGTACCGTGTCAAGATTCTTCAAGCATCAATCAAAGGATGAACCGAAGACAGAAAAATCATCCATAAACACTTCAATGCTTTTCTCTATCAAATCAGCAAAGATGGCTTGCATGCATCGTTGAAATGTTGCTGGAGCATTACATAACCCGAACGGCATGCGTCGATATGCAAAAACTCCAAATGGACATGTAAAAGCTGTCTTCTCGTGATCTTCTGGATTCACCGATGTCGCGTCGAATTTCGGATGTCAAGCTATGGGGAAGCTTTGAATCACTAATTCTAAATTACGACTGAACTTTTAATTTTTCGGGGAAAAAAGGAAAAAAGTTCTAAATTACCTTGAGAAAAGATTTTAGGTTCGAAAGTCGATTATGCGAGGGGAAGGTATTAGCACCCCTCACATCCGTTGTACTCAATGGGAACCTCTTAGTCGGCTTAGGCTTAAAATGGTTCGATGTTTTACTTACGTGTTTAAATGTGTATAAAAGGAAATATATAAAAAGACATAATGCGGGATAAAGAAAGAGATAAAAACAAACGAAAAGGGAAAAACAGGTTTTTTATTAATGGGCTTGACAAGATGTCGATCTTGCTCCTACGTATCTCCCGGTAGTCGGAGAATTCAAAGCGTACGTAGTTCTTTGGTAGAAAAACGTTTGTATGTTGATTCGTTTTAGTTAAAAAAAATTTGATCGCGTCCGAGCGAAAAAGTTTGAAAAAAAGGAAAAAGTGTAATGAAAATAAATGTCAACTGCTCGGGTTGTTGCCGAACTGGCCATTGACGACAAGAAAGTAAAAGTCAGCTGCTCGGGTTGTTGCCGAGCTGGCCACTGACGACAATGCATAAAAGTAGATGATTTGATGAAAAAGTTTTACGCTCGGACGTGAGCAAAGGTTTTTAAAAACGTACGAAGACGTACAAAGTTTTAAAATGGTGAAAGATGGACGCTAGGCGATAAGCTCGCGCGAGGCGTGAATGTTTTAAAAATAAAAGACAAACGCACTGAGGCGAAAGATTCGCGCAAGGCGTAAAGAATAAAATAAAACGCGCAAGGCGCGAAAGGTTCGGATTGACCACGAGGGCCAAGAAAAGGGTAAAAATGGCCAAAGGGGGCCAATGGAAAGTTGAGCGTGCTAGACGCGTCAAGGGTGGAATGACGATTGCCCGAGCGACGAGACATACGTCACGCATTCGTGCAATCGAGGTTTGGGGAGACATACGTCAAGCCATTCCCGTTTCATTCAAGTTTGGTTTTGTTACTCTAAGGAATCTCAAAGGGAACCAAAGCTTTAAAAGGAAAGTTTAAAGAAAAGAAAAACAACACGAACAAATTTGTTGTTCGGTTTTACTAAAAAAATCATGAACGTTACTTGTTGCTTAAGTTATTGAAACTCAAGAACAAGTTTGATTCAAGTTTGAATGGCAAACACAATCATAAAACATGCAAAACGTTGGAAAGTTCACAAGTTCGGCTCAATTCGAGCTTGGTTTTAAGAATGAGCAAACTCGGCTTAAGTTCGCGTTTGGATTGAAAATCATGAACAACGTGGTTGTTCAAGTTTGTTTTTGAAATAGACGAACTCAGCTTGTTGCTCAAGCTTGGTTTTGAAAAGATGTTAAGAACATAACTTGTTTCACAAGTTATTCCAAATTTTGTCGCACGAACTTGTAAAATCTTCAAAGTTTGTGCAAGATTATGAGTTGGGTTTGGACCAAAATGGTTTTAACCCTCTTTAGGTTCTGAATCAAGGGCTAGAATCCCAAAAATTTGACATTTGAATGCCTGATTCATATTCTGAATTTCACATACTTCGCAGAGCAACCAGAACTTGGCTCTGCGAAGTCAGGTTCTGGTGTGTTCGCAGTGCGAGCAAGGCTTGGCTCTGCGAAGTATGCGAATTTCCAACTCAGAAGCTGTTTCTGAACAGGAGTTCAGAAACTGCTTCTAAGCAAGATTCAGAACCTAAAGGAGGTTAAGAAACTTGACAAAAAGGAAGAAAAAAGGGTGAAAAAACACAGTTTTAAAGCTTGGCCCCTTTGAGGTCCTTTTTGGGGTTCAAAGGAGGTTTTGGTTCACAAAGCAAAATTGGACAAAGCAAGATATGTAAATAGCATATACAATAGAAAAGAAAGGTTATAGGAGACTTACAGAACTCCTAGCAATGCTTGATTAAGACTGGAAGTAGCTTGCTTACTTTGTGAAAGGTTATGAACAAGGTTCAAGGTGTTTGTGATGAACTGATTTTGTGTTGCAATGCAAGGGATTTTTTGGAGTGAATTTCGTGTGTGTTGGCTCTCTGGATTGGTATGTTTTTGACTGGTTTTCAATGTATTCAGTTGTGTGTGATCTTTATGCCTTGCCCTTCCTTTTATAGGCATAAATGCAAATCTTTGCAATGATGGACAATGATGAACAAAATCCTAAAACACTAGCTGATCATGAGCTAAACTCAGGCTAGATCACTTTGCATTTAATGCTAATGGATAGAACTTGCTTTGCCTTGTGCCAAGGGGCAAGGTCTTGACTGATCTCAGCCACAAATGCCATTGATTCTAGAAGGTAATGATGGCAAAATCTGTAAAACAGGGCAGCTGCAAAAGGGATGATTCTTGGGATCAAACCTTGCAATCTTGGAAGGTCAAACAATCAAAACGTGTACTGCCATGTACAGGGAGATTGGGGGAATCAAAATCAGCATGTGGGCTTATGTGTGGGAGGAGAAATTCAAGTCAAAAACAGGGCAGGTCACACAGCTTTTTTGCAACATAAACCACTTGGGATTGACTGCTTTTGGCAGGGAAAAAGGGAAGGAAATGGATCAAGCAGCTGGCTGGCATGTTTAGGTTGGGTGAGGGGTCAATTTGGGGGACAAAAACTGACCAAGGATAGCCAATTTGTTTGATCACATGAGAGGTTGGAAGAAAGTTCTTCTTTCCTTTAACCTTTAATGTCACACCTTAAATCTTGCCTTGCTGCACCAAATCAGTCACAAAATAGCAAGAATACACGTAATAATGCTACTAATGATAATTGTAGTTGAAAGCAAAAAGGATAAACAACTATATAAAAATCTGCAGAATTTTCGCAGAGGTCGCAGTGCGAAAGTGAGTTCGCACTGCGAACTCCACTTTTTTTAATTTTTTTGTATTTAAAATAAAAGGTAAAAATGGGGAAAATAATAATAATATATAATGATAATAATAATGATAAAAATGCAAATGGCAATAAAAATGAATAAAAATAGTAATGACAATAAATAAAACTTAATAATATTAAAAGATAAAAAACTAATAGTAATAAAATAATAATGATATTATTAAAAAAACATAACAATAATAATATTAATATTAAGGATAATGATGATGATATAAAATAAAATAATATATTATAGCAATAATAAAATAATAAAAGGTAATAAAAAAACAACACCCAAAAAAAATATGAGTCAAAAAATGGGGTATGACAGATGCCTCTATTTAAGTTTCTTCGTCCCGGAGGTTGAAAATGTGATTTGAAATGGACGGGCCGAAGAGACTTAAATATAGAGTACGCCATTTTTTGACTAAATATTTTCCCGAGTTATAAATGCTATAAATGCATGCAATGCAAATGTTATGAATGCTTGTAATGTAACTATGGATGCAAAGGATGATAATAAAAAAAGGAAGACCACACTGGGGATAGGTGTCAGCTAGTCGGGTGGTCACCGAACTGCCACTGACAACAAAGAATGAAAAGGTAAATGCCAGCTGTTCGGGTTGTTGCCGAACTGGCCACTGGCGACAAAAGAATGAAAAGAATGTCAACTGTTCGGATGTTGCCGAACTTGCCATTGACGACAGGAAAATAAAATGTCAACTGTTCGGATGTTGCCGAACTTGCCATTGACGACAGGAAAATAAAATGTCAACTGTTCGGATGTTGCCGAACTTGCCGAACTTGCCATTGACGACAGAAAAAGAAAATGTCAACTGTTCGGATGTTGCCGAACTTGCCATTGACGACAGGAAAATAAAATGTCAACTGTTCGGATGTTGCCGAACTTGCCATTGACGACAGGAAAATAAAATGTCAAAGATGTCAGCTGTTCGGATGGTTACCGAACTTGCCACTGACGATACTGGGGATGCGGCTGACAAGCCGTTCCTTACAAAAAATGCCCCTTCAATCGGGGAGAAAGAATGCACAAGCTGTTCATTGGAGAACTTGCCACTTGGCACAACACTGGGGAGTACGCACAAGCTGTTCATTAAAGAACTGCCACTTGGCGTAAAGATTTGACAAAGAGACGCACAAGCTGTTCGTTTGAACTGCCACTTGGCGTGAAAGGATGACATCTCTGAACCAGAAGGACTGGGGATGACACTGGGAAAAAAGAATTCACGAATTGCTCGCGATTGTTTGGTGAGACTCATGATGGTTAGAAATAACCATGTATGACATGCTGTATGCATATGTATGAATGCATGAATGCATGACTGTCACTGAGGACGCCGTGTGAGAGATGAATTTGTACTGGGGATACCCAACTTGTTTGTTAAGGAATTGCCCCTTGATGTGAAATGCATGCTAATGAATGATTATGATATGCTGCATGAATTATGCTGACCTGGGGGATGACAAACGTCACGTGGGACGCTGGGGGATTACGATTTGAATGCCGAGCAAAGTCGGGCTTGGATGATGTAAGACTCCACTGGGGGGTATGCCAATAAGATTGGGCTTCGCTTGTGAATTCACTGGGGATATAAGGATCATTTTGGCAGCATGATCGATATCCAGCCTTCGATGCCAATGATAATTGGGCTTTTTGTGGGTAGGTGCCAAGGACAATTGGACTTTCGATTGATTGGACAAAGATTGACTTCCTGGGGAGTTTGTTTGACCGATGAACAAAGGTTGTTCAAAGAAAGAAAATGTTTTATTGATTTTTGCTTTGTTTGGTTTGGAAGGACAAGGTCCTTTGCCTACATACCCGAATGGGATCAAAACCGATGTAGTTCGGGCTTTCGCCCGGGTACGACCGACAAACTTGGTGAGACAAGATTAGACTGGTAAAATGAAAAGTGGACCGACGTCACATTGCAAACACTCGGTAACCTTAATGGGGATGATGCCACATGGGATACATCCAACTACTGACGGGGTAAAGCCGTAACTACTGATGAGGAACACATACCTCCTGGGGAGATTGTTTTAATCCACTGGGGGATATGATTGGATGCCGAGCGAGGTCGGGCTTTTGTAAGATGCCGAGCGAGGTCGGGCTTTTTATGGGTTGTCGAGCGAGGTCGGGCTTTTGATGGGATGCCGAGCGAGGTCGGGCTTTTTATGGGATGCCGAGCGAGGTCGGGCTTTTTATGGGATGCCGAGCGAGGTCGGGCTTTTGATGTGATTGTGTTTGTAAGGGCCAATGAAAATTGGGCTTTTGTTATGATCGGGTGCCAAGCATGGTTGGGCTTTGTGAATTGCTTTTGGGAGTGCCAATGACAATTGGGTTTTTTGTTGGAAATTGTGAGGAATGCCAATGACGACTGGGCTTTTTGTGAATTGTGGGGGGAATGCCAAGCATGGTTGGGCCTTGTTTGAAATTGTGGGTGCCAATGAGAATTGGGCTTCGGGTGTGAGTATGTTACCAAGCATGGTTGGGTTTTGGGATGTGGGAATGCCAATGAAAATTGGGCTTTTTGATTGGTTGCCGAGCGAGGTCGGACTTTGGTTAGAAATTGTATTTGTGTGTGCCAATGAAAATTGGGCTTTTGGGTGAGATTCCACTGGGGAAATGCCCATGAATATTGGGCCTTGGTTTGCCAATGATTATTGGGCTTGGGTTTGCCAATGAATATTGGGCTTGGGTTTGCCAATGGATATTGGGCTTGGGTTTGTCAATGGATATTGGGCTTGGGTTTGCCAATGGATATTGGGCTTGGGTTTGTCAATGGATATTGGGTTTTTTGATTGGTTGCCGAGCGAGGTCGGGCTTTGTTTTGGGTTGGCAATTTTGATATTCCAAAGTTGCACTAAATACAAAATTTATATCATACAACTTAAGTTAAAAACATGTTTATCGATGAACCAACCTATCACTCATTTAAGTAGATGAATAAATTGAAATATTAATGTGGGGGGTATTGAACACTCACCCGGCAAGTTTGCTAACATTCCGATCGAGTTATATGTCCATCTAATCATCGTTTCTAAAAGCATGAAAGCATTGATCACAAGGTCTTTGAGGGTTGTAATTTGGCTTGGTTACAAAAGAAATGTCATATGTGGGGAAATTGAATTCAAATGGCCAAGCAAGAGGAACATTCTTTCTAATTACACGCCTCCTCCTTATTTCACACAACTTTTTGGTGATTTGCAAATACTTTTGTTTGATCTTGACAACCTTTTGATTTACTGATTTTTTCTCTTTTTTCTTTCTCTTTTGAGATTTCTTGATTTGTTTTTCTTTCTTTTTCTCTTTTTTTTTGTTGTCAAGATCAAATAAGAAATTCACCAATTGCTTGATACACACAACCTCCCTTTTCCAACTTAATTCAAGATGATACCCTATTTGAATGTTCCTTCCTCCTTCGGCAAGGGACAATAATCATGAAGGCTAAGGGTTCAAAATGGAAGAAAAATATCAGAATTCCAAATGATTTAACTATGAACTGAATTTTTTAAAAACTTCGGTAATTTCAATAAGCAATTGAGCTTATGAAAGTTGGCAGTTCATAGTTAATGATTCTGATTTATTAGGCTCAAAGGGGTTAACAAATGCTCACTTCTCACAGGGTGGGCTATTTGTGGTCAAGTGTTTTTACTCATATCAAAAAATGCCTTGATCCTATCAATGCTTTCATACAATCTAAAACAACGTTCAGATTTAACATAACAAAATCGAGTTAAACAAAAAATGCCGGTCTCCTGCATATGTAAATGATTTTGAGGATTCCTCACATTTTTGGCTGGTCCTAAATGATTCACAGAATAAACACATTAAAAACGCAAATTGTATGATATAACTTTTGTATTAATGCTTGTCAATGCGAACTGTATTGGATGCCGAGCTAGGTCGGGCTTTTGTTGGTTGTGCCAATGATGATTGGACTTTTGTTAAATGGGGAAAAGGCCGCAGTAGCCTGGGGGAAGGTAACCTCGGTTTGAGGTACCGGAATCTCTTGAAGAGTAGTGGGGATAGGGATGAATTCCTCACCAAAGTTGAACGGCATGCCCCATGTACAACCGGGGCCTATTGTTATATGTGAGGGTTGTTTTGGGATATCGATCCACTTTTCTTGAAGGGTTGACACATAGTGTTGCGAACGAAATGCAAACACTGAAGACTCAATGCGGATTGTAAGAAATCCTTGAGGTAAGAAGGGGAACGAGTTTTGGACTCGAAGACAAATGTATGCATGTCATGCATGATGCTAATGTATGTATGCAATGTATATGACAAAATATGCCCCCTTTTTTTTGAAAATGCATATGCAAAAATCATTTTTATGAATGTAAATGTATGGCACGCATATGGTATGGCATGTATGATCAAAATTTCCCCCCATCCTCACGTGTAGGCTCTAAAGGTGAGATTCCCTAAGAAGAGGTCCCTAGAGTCATCGATCTCACATGGAATTAAGGTTGTCTATGGACATACGTCAACATGACTTCAATTAATTCCACGTGAAAATCTCCTCTAAGCGGGGTTGGGCATCCTACCTCACGGACATACGTCAACGCGGGCTTCCGCTCACAACCACCATTCTAACTTAGTTTTCTCTCGAGCTCGGGTAGAGAGCCTCACACGTCCGGCATTAACCCGAACAATATGGAGTAACATCGCTCAAGTAACCCCCACAATTGATATATATATATATGAATATGAAGCAAAATGATATATATATAAATGTAGAGCAAAATAATGAACAAACAAATGACAAGAAAATATAAACACACAAGTAAAATGAAACAAATTAGCCTAAAAGCCGACTGAGATAGGCTTGACTCGTTTATGCAAAAACAAAGTGTTTTATGCATGTCCCCAGTGAAGTCGCCATTTCTGTCGCGTCGAATTTCGGATGTCAAGCTATGGGGAAGCTTTGAATCACTAATTCTAAATTACGACTGAACTTTTAATTTTTCGGGGAAAAAAGGAAAAAAGTTCTAAATTACCTTGAGAAAAGATTTTAGGTTCGAAAGTCGATTATGCGAGGGGAAGGTATTAGCACCCCTCACATCCGTTGTACTCAACGGGAACCTCTTAGTCGGCTTAGGCTTAAAATGGTTCGATGTTTTACTTACGTGTTTAAATGTGTATAAAAGGAAATATATAAAAAGACATAATGCGGGATAAAGAAAGAGATAAAAACAAACGAAAAGGGAAAAACAGGTTTTTTATTAATGGGCTTGACAAGATGTCGATCTTGCTCCTACGTATCTCCCGGTAGTCGGAGAATTCAAAGCGTACGTAGTTCTTTGGTAGAAAAACGTTTGTATGTTGATTCGTTTTAGTTAAAAAAAATTTGATCGCGTCCGAGCGAAAAAGTTTGAAAAAAAGGAAAAAGTGTAATGAAAATAAATGTCAACTGCTCGGGTTGTTGCCGAACTGGCCATTGACGACAAGAAAGTAAAAGTCAGCTGCTCGGGTTGTTGCCGAGCTGGCCACTGACGACAATGCATAAAAGTAGATGATTTGATGAAAAAGTTTTACGCTCGGACGTGAGCAAAGGTTTTTAAAAACGTACGAAGACGTACAAAGTTTTAAAATGGTGAAAGATGGACGCTAGGCGATAAGCTCGCGCGAGGCGTGAATGTTTTAAAAATTAAAGACAAACGCACTGAGGCGAAAGATTCGCGCAAGGCGTAAAGAATAAAATAAAACGCGCAAGGCGCGAAAGGTTCGGATTGACCACGAGGGCCAAGAAAAGGGTAAAAATGGCCAAAGGGGGCCAATGGAAAGTTGAGCGTGCTAGACGCGTCAAGGGTGGAATGACGATTGCCCGAGCGACGAGACATACGTCACGCATTCGTGCAATCGAGGTTTGGGGAGACATACGTCAAGCCATTCCCGTTTCATTCAAGTTTGGTTTTGTTACTCTAAGGAATCTCAAAGGGAACCAAAGCTTTAAAAGGAAAGTTTAAAGAAAAGAAAAACAACACGAACAAATTTGTTGTTCGGTTTTACTAAAAAAATCATGAACGTTACTTGTTGCTTAAGTTATTGAAACTCAAGAACAAGTTTGATTCAAGTTTGAATGGCAAACACAATCATAAAACATGCAAAACGTTGGAAAGTTCACAAGTTCGGCTCAATTCGAGCTTGGTTTTAAGAATGAGCAAACTCGGCTTAAGTTCGCGTTTGGATTGAAAATCATAAACAACGTGGTTGTTCAAGTTTGTTTTTGAAATAGACGAACTCAGCTTGTTGCTCAAGCTTGGTTTTGAAAAGATGTTAAGAACATAACTTGTTTCACAAGTTATTCCAAATTTTGTCGCACGAACTTGTAAAATCTTCAAAGTTTGTGCAAGATTATGAGTTGGGTTTGGACCAAAATGGTTTTAACCCTCTTTAGGTTCTGAATCAAGGGCTAGAATCCCAAAAATTTGACATTTGAATGCCTGATTCATATTCTGAATTTCACATACTTCGCAGAGCAACCAGAACTTGGCTCTGCGAAGTCAGGTTCTGGTGTGTTCGCAGTGCGAGCAAGGCTTGGCTCTGCGAAGTATGCGAATTTCCAACTCAGAAGCTGTTTCTGAACAGGAGTTCAGAAACTGCTTCTAAGCAAGATTCAGAACCTAAAGGAGGTTAAGAAACTTGACAAAAAGGAAGAAAAAAGGGTGAAAAAACACAGTTTTAAAGCTTGGCCCCTTTGAGGTCCTTTTTGGGGTTCAAAGGAGGTTTTGGTTCACAAAGCAAAATTGGACAAAGCAAGATATGTAAATAGCATATACAATAGAAAAGAAAGGTTATAGGAGACTTACAGAACTCCTAGCAATGCTTGATTAAGACTGGAAGTAGCTTGCTTACTTTGTGAAAGGTTATGAACAAGGTTCAAGGTGTTTGTGATGAACTGATTTTGTGTTGCAATGCAAGGGATTTTTTGGAGTGAATTTCGTGTGTGTTGGCTCTCTGGATTGGTATGTTTTTGACTGGTTTTCAATGTATTCAGTTGTGTGTGATCTTTATGCCTTGCCCTTCCTTTTATAGGCATAAATGCAAATCTTTGCAATGATGGACAATGATGAACAAAATCCTAAAACACTAGCTGATCATGAGCTAAACTCAGGCTAGATCACTTTGCATTTAATGCTAATGGATAGAACTTGCTTTGCCTTGTGCCAAGGGGCAAGGTCTTGACTGATCTCAGCCACAAATGCCATTGATTCTAGAAGGTAATGATGGCAAAATCTGTAAAACAGGGCAGCTGCAAAAGGGATGATTCTTGGGATCAAACCTTGCAATCTTGGAAGGTCAAACAATCAAAACGTGTACTGCCATGTACAGGGAGATTGGGGGAATCAAAATCAGCATGTGGGCTTATGTGTGGGAGGAGAAATTCAAGTCAAAAACAGGGCAGGTCACACAGCTTTTTTGCAACATAAACCACTTGGGATTGACTGCTTTTGGCAGGGAAAAAGGGAAGGAAATGGATCAAGCAGCTGGCTGGCATGTTTAGGTTGGGTGAGGGGTCAATTTGGGGGACAAAAACTGACCAAGGATAGCCAATTTGTTTGATCACATGAGAGGTTGGAAGAAAGTTCTTCTTTCCTTTAACCTTTAATGTCACACCTTAAATCTTGCCTTGCTGCACCAAATCAGTCACAAAATAGCAAGAATACACGTAATAATGCTACTAATGATAATTGTAGTTGAAAGCAAAAAGGATAAACAACTATATAAAAATCTGCAGAATTTTCGCAGAGGTCGCAGTGCGAAAGTGAGTTCGCACTGCGAACTCCACTTTTTTTAATTTTTTTGTATTTAAAATAAAAGGTAAAAATGGGGAAAATAATAATAATATATAATGATAATAATAATGATAAAAATGCAAATGGCAATAAAAATGAATAAAAATAGTAATGACAATAAATAAAACTTAATAATATTAAAAGATAAAAAACTAATAGTAATAAAATAATAATGATATTATTAAAAAAACATAACAATAATAATATTAATATTAAGGATAATGATGATGATATAAAATAAAATAATATATTATAGCAATAATAAAATAATAAAAGGTAATAAAAAAACAACACCCATAAAAAATATGAGTCAAAAAATGGGGTATGACAACCGATATTTGATTATAACCCGAATATCCGTCAAGGAAACAATAATAAGCTTGGCCGGACAGTCTTTCTAGCATCTGATCCATGAATGGTAGAGGAAAATGATCTTTTCTTGTTCCTTTGTTGAGCCTCCAGTAATCAATACACATCCTCCAAACTATGACGGTTCTTGTCGGTATGAGCTCATTCTTCTCATTTGTGATCACCGTCATACCTCCCTTCTTAGGGACAACTTGAACTGGGCTAACCCAAGTACTATCCGAGATCGGATAAATCATGCCGGCTTCAAGTAGTTTAACCACTTCCTTCCGGACTACTTCCTTCATATTTGGGTTCAGCCGACGTTGAGGTTTTGCTACCGGTTTGTAATCTTCCTCCATCATGATCTTATGCATACAATAAGATGGACTTATCCCTTTCAAGTCGGATAATGTCCAGCCTATTGCTTCTTTGTTAGACTTCAAAATTTCCACCAATTTGGTTTCTTCGTTGCTTGACAAGGAGCTAC
The DNA here is from genome assembly GCA_018208015.1 of Medicago ruthenica. Classification (NCBI taxonomy): domain Eukaryota; kingdom Viridiplantae; phylum Streptophyta; class Magnoliopsida; order Fabales; family Fabaceae; genus Medicago; species Medicago ruthenica. The sequence goes on along the minus strand of CM031372.1, from coordinate 27,000,222 downwards.
TTATGATAACCGGTTTATTACCCTCTTTTTCAAGGAATACATACTTCAAATGCGAGGGTAGAATTTTCATCTCCGGCTTCATTTCTTCAACTTTGGCTTCATTCGTCAATTCCTCAATTATTGCTTTGTGAGGAGGAATTTCCTTTAACGAATCCAGCTCCTTCAAACATTCTTCTATTTCTTTCTCATCTTCCTCCCCTATGATATTAAGTGCATCGGTCAAAACTCTTTCAAGAGGTGTCAAATTATGCAGCTGTTCCCTTGCATCAACAATTAATTCATCAGTTGCATCCATCTTGAAACATGTACCTTTATCACTAGGATACTTCATAGCTTCATTGATGTTGAAATTGACTTCTTCATCATCCACACGGACTTTCATTAGACCTCCGTCAAGATCGATCATCATCCTTGCCGTTTGCATAAATGTTCTTCCAAGAATCAGTGGCACATCATCATCCTCAGGAATATCCATTACCACAAAGTCGATGGGAAATAGGAATTTGTCGACTTTCACCAAAACATCTTCAGCTATTCCCAATGGACGTGTGACAGATTTGTCGGCCAGTTGCAATGTCAAATTTGTTCTTTTCACAACCAAATCACCAATCCTTTTGACAACGGAAAGTGGGATTAGGTTGATACTTGAACCAAGATCGATGAGTGCTTTGCCGACATTTACATTGCCTATAGATACCGGTAATGTAACTTTACCCGGATCTTTCTCCTTCCTTGGCAATGTTCATTGAATGATTGCACTACAATTAGCATCAAGCTGAATTGTTTCTTCATCATTGTACCTCCTTTTCTTAGAAAGAATCTCTTTCATAAACTTGGCATACGTAGGCATTTGCTCCAAGGCTTCCGAGAATGGAATGTTGATTTCCAATCTTTTAAAAATGTCTAGGAACCTTGCAAATTGCCTTTCTTTGTCTTTTCTAGCTGGAGTAGTTGGATATGGTAGATGTTGAGTTGGTGCATTCTTTACAACTTCTTGCTTCTTGCCCCTCTCCTTCTCCACATCTTTCTTCTTCTCATTGTTTTCTTTTTCAACTACCTCCTTATTCTTTTCAACTACTTCCTCATTATTTTCTCCCTCCATTTCCTTCTCACTTCCTTCATCAATTTCTTCCTCATCATGATCTTCAACAACTTTTCTCTCTACTTCAAGATTGTCTCCTATTCCCCTACCAACTACCTTCCCACTTCTTGTAGCAATTGCCTTGCAATGGTCATTTTCTGCAAGGTCGGTTGCATCAAAATGACTTAATTGTCATTTTGATGCTTGGTCTTTTGGGTTGGGTTGAGTGTTGGCGGTAAAGGTTCCGCCTTGTTGTGTGTCTTGAGCAAGTTGTTGAGCCATTTGGCCTACTTGAGTTTCTAGATTTTTAATGGAGGCATCGGTATTTTTCTGGTTTGCCATGGACATTTGCATAAACTGGTTCAATGTTTCGTCGGTACTTTGTGAACGGTTTTGTTGTGGTGGGTATTGATTGAAATGATTGTAAGGTTGTCGGTTAGATGGTACAACTTCTTGTCTCCATGGTGGGCCATAATTGGGGTGGTTTCCTCTTGGGAAATTGTTGTTATGACCTTGATATTGACCTTGAAACTGATTCGGCCTTTGTTGGTTACCGACATAACTTACTTCTTCAGTTGGCGGTGGACAAAAACCAGTGGGATGATCGCCTGAACAAAGCTCGCAAGATGCGACTTGATGATGTCTTCTTTGTTCATTTTGCATCTCCTTCATTTGTTGTGGAAGATTTGCCATCTTTCTTGTTAATTCTTCCACTTGTTGAGTTAAAAGCTTGTTTTGTGCAAGTATTGCGTCATTGGTTCCTAAGTCCAAAATACCAGCTTTTCTTTGACCTGAATTTCTATTGTGGTGAGCCTGATGGTCATTGAGTGCCATTCTTTCGATAATAGAAACAGCATCTTCAGAACTCTTCGCCATTAATGATCCACCCGCAGCTGCATCAAGTAAAAGCTTCAATTGCTGCTGCATCCCATTGCGGAAAAGATGAATTTGAGTTAAATCATCAAAACCGTGGTTTGGACATCTTCTTAGCATCGACTTGAATCGCTCCCAAGCTTCACAAAGCGTCTCACTAGAGCCTTGAGAAAAGACGGCTATGGTTGTCTTGGCCTCCATAAAACGGTTTTGTGGAAAGAATCTCTCAAGGAATTTCTCCTCAAGAGTGTTCCAATTAGTCATCACTTGTGGGGGTTGATCTAAGTACCACTCCTTTGCCTTTCCAATCAACGAATGAGGAATCATTCTCATGAATATTGCTTCCTCATTATTCTCCGTTTCTCCTAAAGTACCAGCTATCTCATAGAACTTTGTAAGATGTTGAAATGGATCCTCATGATCTAAACCCGAGAAAGGGTTAGCATAAAGAATTTGGAGAATCCCCGTCTTCATCTCCGTTTGTTTTGTTGTCCTTGGCGACTTTCCCAATTGTGCAAGGCGTCGTGGGCTGTTATGACAAGGCATCCCACTACCGCCTGAGCTTCCAGTACCGTCTCCTTCACTAGCCATTGGTAATTCTTGTATTGGAACTAATGAAGGAATTGAAACAGATGGTCCTTCTTGCTGCCTCTTAGCTTGCTGCCTCTTCATCCGATTTCTGCTATTATTTCTTCTAGCAGTTCTCTCTATTTCTGAATCAAACAGCAGTTGGTCTTCTTGTGTTTTACCTCGCATATACGGAATTCAACAATCTGACCACACAAATTAGCAAACAAGATGGATAAAAAATGATAGTTATATACATAAAAGAATTTTCTGCAAAATTGCTTAAAACGATAATTTTAGTTGCGATGTTTATGATATCTAAGCGTTGTAATCCCCGGCAACGGCGCCATTTTGATGAAAGCTTTCTCGCTCACATTATAATTCCTATCTACTCGTGAGTATATTAGGTATCGTCTCCACAGGGATTTACGCGACACCTTAAACCATTCAACATCGATTATCATTTTAAGTTAGGGTTTCATTTGTTTACTAAAACCTAATCGACTTTCAAAATATAAATAAATACTACGAGCAATAGGGCATAAAAGTGTCGGTATCAAAGTCATAAATCAAACATCGATAATATTCTAATGATCATGATAAAAGGATTCTAGTTTTAATCTTTTCTTAACGATATTATCACACATCACTCGACAACATTATTCGTGTCCAAATAAAGTTGTGAGATCGATTGTATCGTTTAATCGACGATTTCCCAATCTAGTAAACGATCCAAAAGCATTAAGTATTGATGCTTTAAGTGATTATCAATACATAGTTCCATGTCTAGAACACTTGTGTTAATAGAAAATTATTCTAAACCTAGATTTAAATGTATTTTTCAATAGCACTAAATCAAACATAAGAGTGAATAACAAGAATAACTTTCAATATATTATAAAATTCTAGAATCAAATATTTACATGATCAAATAGATTACATCTAGCTTGATTCATTACCTCTAATCCCAACAAAGGAGATTTAGTTGATCATTCTCATGTCAACAATACAAAAGCTGGAAGAAAGATGAAGATCAATGCTAGTTTTGATTTCTCAAAAACCCTTGAATGATCTAAACTTGATTCCTTGTTTGTCCTTTGAAGTGCCCTTCTTTTAGCCCTATTCTCTGGTAATAAACCTCTAAATTTCGTTCTTAATGAAAGCTTAACAACAGTAGTATATTAACCTAAAAGATGAAATATAGCTTATATACAAAAACTGGAAAGTGAACTATCGCTCAGCGACACATATTTCGCTCAGCGAACTTTTCAAACTGACCAATGGCATTCTGCCACGTCTTCTACAGCATTAAACCGCCTTGGTGATTTCGCTGGGCGACCAATATTTCGCTGGGCGAAATCAAACTTCCCCTGTTCCTGGAATTCCCTGCCTAACTTCGCCAACTGATCCCCAAGCAGTCGCTGGGCGAAAGTATCTTTGAGAAACTTGTGAGAATCCCTGCCTACCTTCGCCATTCCCTCGCCAAGCAATCGCTGGGCGAAAGTCTTCATTCTTCTCTTGGTGATTTCTTGCTATTTTCAGGTCCTGGCTTGCTTTTTCCTACACAAATGGGGAAGAATAAGGTATACAAAGAATAATTGGCATTTATTCATAAATTCCATGCTTTTCCTAAGATAACTTGCACAACAAGTAACTAAAAAGCCTTATAAAAGACATGGATTTATTCATTTCTTGCCACTTATCAAGCTCACCCAAATACATGCAGGGTGCCTGCTCTGATGCCAATTGAAATTCTGGCAATTCTGGTTCTGAACCAGTAAAACAGATTATAAAAACTAAAGTTCAGAAGCAGAAAATGAAAGTGCAGAAAATAAAGGAACACAAGCTATTTGTTAACCCAGTTCGGTGCAAACTTCACCTACTCTGGGGGATACCAATCCAGGAAGGAAATCCACTAAGTAGAATTAATTCTAAGACTCAGACACAACCCTTGTTCCAGTCTTGTCACTTAATCTCTACCTGTCTAGACTTCTACCCAGGAACACCACCTAGGTATAAGAACCCCTCTTACTTCCCAACCAAGTAACCACAACCCAGTGATTAACAACTCTCCAATAAACTCAAATGCAATGAAGACACACTTCAATACATCAAAGACATCACTCGTACTTAAAAGCTTAGAGTGAATTACAACTCAAAATAATCTAAACAAACTCAGATGAGTGGTGTACAAACAAAGCCTAAAGCTTACACAGACAAAAACTCAAAAACTCTAAGACTCTAAAATATGGTTTTTTATTTGATTCAATCTTCAATAGCAGCAGCACGTCTTCTTATATAGTCTTCAGCAGGCCACATAATTCTGAATCATATCTTCTTCAAAATACAATTCTGAAATTCTTTGAAGCTCAAAAAGGAAACATATATTTCTGAACCATATTAAGCAAAGATCCCTTTGAAATATATTCATTCATAAACACGAAGCCAATCTTTACCAAGATCTTCACCAAAATTATCAGCCTTCTAGAAAACAAATGCCTGAATAAATCTTCAATAAATCTTCAACAGATACGGACAGAATTAATCAGAAATAATGCAGAAAATCCAGCGTCTGAAATCAGCTTCTGAAGTTCAGCTTCTGAAGGTCAACAGAAGTCAACGTCTAAAGGCAGCTTCTGAAGGTCAACAGAAGTCAACGTCTGAACAGTGCGTCTGAAGACATGTTCAGCGTCTGATGAACAGTTCTGCGTCTGAAGGTCAGTTCTGCGTCTGAAGGCCAGTTTTGCTTCTGATGAACAGTAAATCTAGTTTTCAACTTATGAAACTTCTCAAAACCAATATCCAGCTTCTGAAGACACAATATCCAGCTTCTGAGGACGCTTTGCTTGAACACTTTGATTTTACCAAACATTTAGCCAACCTTCAAATAACCAACAAACATGAATAACCTCAAATCCAAACAACATTTTTGTTCTAAACTAATGGAACCCTTTTTTCATCGAACACCAATTTTGTTCCAATCTTCAAGCCTAAAAAAAGGTTTAGAATAATTTTGTTCCATCAAAACAAAAACAACTCAAATACACAAGCATATTCAACTTAAGCCTAAGCCAACGTATGTCCTTGTCGCCTTAACTTCTCTCTGCATCTCTACGTCATCATCCACGACTATTTTTCAACCCATATTCAACTTTAAAATCTCACTTCAAATCTTTCACCCAAATACAGAAGCTTTTGGCAAATACATGAAGCTTTTCACAAATACAAAACCTTTCACCCAAATATAGAAGCTTTTCGATTTCTTATTCGGAAAAACAGAAGCTTTTCGATTTCATATTCGCGAGCTTTTCGATTTCTTAATCGCAAGCTTTTAGATTTGAAGCTATTTTTTCTTAAGTTTCTGGGTTTGAGATTGAGATTTGAAGTTGATTTTTTTTCCTCATTCTCTGTCTTAATTATTCGCTTTTGGAGTTCAAATGAACTCTAATGTTGTTGTGTGGGACAACATTAATAATGGGTTGTGTTATGATTCTGGAGGAGACAATTTGTTGTTGTGTTTAATGGGAAAAATTGAGTTTGGTTTAGTTTGTTTGAGTAATTTTGATTGTTGAGGAAGAAGATTTAGGGATGAAGATGAATGAAGAAGATTTATTCAATTTTTTTTTTTATTTTTAAGTTTTAATTTCAGTTTTCTAATTTTTTTAATTTTTAATTTTAATTAATTTCCACGTGTACGCACAAGTGGCAACATTTAATATAAAAAAATATCCACATCAGCTTTGACCAGGTCAAAATCACTGAGGGCCAAGGTTTTGCATAGGGGGTGAAACTTGGGGGGATAAAAGTGTGATTTTCAAACTTGGGGGGCCAAAATCGCTAGTTTTGAAAAGTTGGGGGGCCAAAAGTGCATTTTAGCCAAGCTATAAATAGAGGACGCTGTTGTTGAAGAAACTGGTTCAAAACAGAAGTTATTATAGAGAGAGTCATACTTAGGTTTTGAGTTTGTGAGCTTTGTGCTTTGTTCTGTACACCACTCAATTGTTTAGAGTTGGTTTAGTTTATTGAGTTGTAAATTGTCGTTCACTTGAAGCTTTTAAGCAAGAGTGATTATTGGGTGTCTTGAAGTGTGTCTTCATCTTTGTTTGTTTAGAGTTCAAGATCACTGGGGCAGTGATTGATTGGTAGGAAGTAAGAGGGGTCGTAGGGCACCCTGCCTGTTTTAGGGTGAGCTCCAGGGAAGTTATTTTCTGGTAGTATGGAGAAGGAAGGAGGATTGTGAACATACCACCTCTGTTGGATGGTTCCAACTATGATTATTGGAAATCTCGCATGAGTGCTTTCCTTAAATCTGTGGATAGTAAAACCTGGAAAGCAGTTCTGAAGGGTTGGGAACATCCTGTTGTGCTTGACAAAGATGGAAAGAAGACAACTGTGTTGAAACCAGAGGAAGAGTGGTCCAAGGATGAAGATGAATTAGCTCTTGGAAACTCCAAAGCCTTGAATGCTCTTTTCAATGGAGTGGACATGAACATGTTCAGACTGATCAAGCAGTGCACTGTAGCCAAGGATGCTTGGGAGATTCTTAAAACTACTCATGAAGGCACGTCCAAGGTAAAACTGTCCAGACTTTAACTTCTCACCACCAAGTTTGAAAATCTCAAAATGTTAGAGGATGAAAATATACAAGACTTCTATATGAACGTTCTGGACATGGCCAACTCATTTGAGTCTCTTGGAGAAAGAATATCTAATGAGAAACTTGCGAGAAAGATCCTCAGATCCCTACCTAAGAGATTTGATATGAAGGTGACTGCAATTGAGGAAGCACAAGACATCTCATGTATGAAGGTTGAGAAATTGATAGGGTCTCTTCAGAATTTTGAAATAGCCTTCAACAACGGGAATGATAAGAAGGGGAAAAGTGTTGCTTTTGTAGCAAATGATGAAAGCATATCAGAGGATCTTGTGATGCTGAGTAAACAATTTAAGAAGATTCTGAAGCTGAAGAGAAGAACTGATGAGAAAGACAATCAATCCAAAGGAGTTCAATGTCATGAGTGTGAAGGATATGACCACATCAGGACAGAATGTGCCACATACCTCAAGAATCAGAAGAAAAGTTTGGCTATTTCTTGATCTGATGACTCAGAAGGAGAAGAGAATGAGTCTGTTAAGCATGTTGCTGCCTTTACTGGTAGATGCATGACTGATAATGAAGTTATGGTTTCAGAAGCACCATCAGGTTCTGAAGCACTATCAGAGTCTGAAGCACCATCAGAGTCTGAAGCTTCATCAGAGTCTGAAGCTAGTGATGAAGAATTGTCTTTTGAAGAACCAGCTGCCACTTATGAAGAACTATACCTCAGAAATGAAGAAGTTTGCAGTTATTAGAAAATCAGAAGAAGACTATCAGTCAACTGCTTGCTGAAAGAAGTGACCACTTAGCAAAAATTTCTGATCTCAATGATGATGTAACCCAGCTGAACTCTCAACTTGATCACATGAAGAAGCAAATCAGAATGATGAACAATGGTACTGATATGCTTGAAAATATTTTGGAGAGTCAGAACCAAGGGAAACCAAATGGTATAGGATTTGATGATAGAATCTTGAACAAACAGCAAAATCCAGCTAAAAAATTCATTGCAGCTGTTAAAACATATGATCAAATGATGGGCAAATCTAAGATGGAACATCATAAGGAGCCTCAGGGATCTAAGAGCAGGAGGGCATCTCGTCCTTGGGTATGTCATTATTGTGGTAAAAAGGGGCACATAAAGCCATTCTGTTTCAAGCTGCATGGATACCCCAAGCACTTTCAACAAAGAAAAGTGGAACCCATTGTAAACCAAGTCAAAGTCAAGAAGGAATGGAGACCCAAATGTAATGATGTTGGTCTAATGGCTCACACCTCTCTGAGAGCATCATCTAGGAAAGACTGGTACTTTAACAGTGGATGCTCTAGACATATGACTGGAGTTAGTAAATTTCTTGAGAATATAAGACCTCACACCAGTGGCTATGTGACTTTTGGTGGAGGAGCTAGAGGAGAAATTCTTGGAATTGGAGATTTGGTCAGTAATGGACTACCATGGTTAGACAATGTGCTGTTAGTTAAAGGGTTAACTTCCAATTTGATTAGCATAAGCCAGCTGTGTGATCAAGGGATGAAAGTGAACTTCAACAAGACTAAGTGCCTGGTAACTGATGGGAAAAGAGAAGTGCTAATGAGAGGTAAGAGATCTAAGGACAGTTGTTACTTGTGGGTACCTGAAGAAGAAGTTAGACTCTGTCACCAGAAACTTGGGCACTCAAACCTGAGGGGTTTGAAGAAAGTCATGTATTTGGAAGACATCAGAGGACTACCCAAATTTAAGATTAATGAAGACAAAATTTGTGGTGAGTGTCAAAGTGGAAAACAAATCAAGATGTCTCACAAGAAGCTGCAACATCTTAAACTTCACATGGATCTCTTGAGGTCAATGCTAGATGAAAGCCTAGGTGGGAAAAAGAATGTTTCTGTTTGTGTTAATGATTTTTCAAGGGTTAATCTGCATGAGGAGTTATAGCAACTACAGATTGCTGAGGGAGATGAAGATGATGATGGTCCTTATAAAGAAGCTATGTCTGATGCAGAGTCTGATGTCAAAACAGTCTCTGTTACTAATTCAGTTTTTGCTCTTCTATGAAGACTGTGTGTGGGTACTCTGTTTGTGTGATTTTGCTGGTCTGAGAAGTGTCACTGATATTACTAATGTGTATGGTGTTGTGATGGTTGTTCTTTCTGCTCCTGATGATTACATGGTTGTTTTGTCAAAATTGTTTGGCTAAAAAGGGGGAGAAAAGTATAGTTGTTTCAGAAGCAGTCCAGTAGTTCAGGGGGAGTCTCTGTGTTCAGGGGGAGTTGTTCCTGTGTATCTGTTTCAGTCGTTCAGGGGGAGTAGGAGTCTCTGTTGGTTCCTGAATGTCATGTTTCAGGGGGAATTTGTGTTTCCTGTTCCTGTGTCCTATCAGATGCTGATTTATGTGCTCAGAACTAGAAGTTGATCTATTTCAAAAGCTGTTGCTGAATGATTTGTTTCAGAGGGAGTGTTTGTGTGAAACGTAGTATATTATCCGCTGCTGACTCTGTTGCTTGCTACGTTTATGTTATGTTCTTCATGGTTGCGCAATTTTGACGTGTGAAGAATTTGCTTGTTGTATCTCTCTGGTCTCAATTTGATTTTAGCCAAAAATTTGCCAAAGGGCGAGATTGTTGGATATTTGGTTGTTGGCTTCATGTTTGCTAAAATCAAATATACAAGCAGCTGTGCGTCTTCAGAAGATGGAAGCAGAACTTCAGAAGCTGTTCCTCAGAAGCTGGGCTTCAGAAGCTGAACAGTACTTCAGACGTTGAACAATACTTCAGTAGCTGACCTTCAGAAGCAACCTTCAGAAACTGATGTTCAGACGCTGAACAGTACTTTAGACGTTGTTCTTCAGAAGCAACCTTCAGAATCTGAAATGTTCAGACGCAGAACTTCAGACGCAGACTTCAGAAGTACCTTCAGAAGCTGGTTTTCTGCGTTCTGTTTTCACGCCTTGGGTGTTTATTTTCTCGTGTGATCTGTTGAAGATTTGTCTTAAGAATTCTCTTGGATTTGTTTCTAGAAGGAAGATTATTTTGCGTGAAGATATTTGTTGAAGATTGGTTTCTTTTATTTGTGAATATATTTTCAAAGTAATCTTTGGAAAATATATTTCTGAAAAATAATTTCTTCTATGTGCTTCTAAAGAATTTTGGATGAAATTCTGGCTGAACAGACTAAGAACACGATGTAGGGCACAATAAATTGCTAAAACAGAGCACACAAACAAACACAACACAAGCAGCAAAGTAAAGTGCAGGAAAGTAAAAAGGCACAAGGTTTGTTAACCCAGTTCGGAGTAAACACCTCCTACTCTGGGGGATACCAATCCAGGAAGGAATTCCACTATAGGAATTAATCCTTATGACTCAAGACACTGACTCCCAGTTCCCAGCCTAAGCAATTAACTTCCTCCTAGTCTTGAATTCTACCCAACACTTTGAGTATTAGAAAACCTCTAACTTCCTATTTAAGTAACAAAACCTGTTACTGAAACCCTTAACAAAAACACCCTGTTTTGAAGAAACACTTCAATAACAAAACTTCATTCGTACCTAAAGGCTTAGAATGAATTACAACTCTATAAAACTCTAAACCAACTCAAAACAATGAGTGGTGCACAAATAAAACTAACAGCTTAAAACTCTAAGACTCTTTTCTCTGAATTTCTTCAATTATGCGTAAGTCTTGAAAGCAGCAGCACTCCTCCTTTTATAACCTCCAACAAGCAGCATAAAAAACAAACCAATCTTCTGCACATGATTTGTTTCTGAATTATGATTGGTCCAATAAGGAAACAAATAAAACCACATTGTATCTTTGAAAGATTATATCAGGAAAATACGTGTTTTCATAACAACAAACCAAATCTTCATTAAATCTTCTCCAAAACAACTAGCATTCTAGAAGCAATACGCGTGGATAATTCCATGATAAATCTTGTCAAGATTCGCGCAGAAACAACTTGAAAAAGATCAGCTTAAAAACCTATTTTCTACACCTCCTACTCTTTTCTACTTGTTTTTCAATTCTCTTTCTATATTATTTAAATTCTGGTATCATAAATTAATTCACCAATATAATTCAACCCTCTCAACATTTACATCACATTCAAATAAAACAGCATTAATAATAATATTCACCACGCCACACCTATTAAAATTTATTGAATTACTTAAAATATAAAATTGGGGTGTTACAGATGGTATCCGTTTGAAAACGCGCATGGGCCTCACATATTATTCAGAAATATATTTTCCAAAGATTTCCTTGAAAATATATTCACAAATAATTGAATCAAATCTTCAGAACTTATCTTGCGCAAAAATACTTCCTTCTAGAAACGAAGCTTGGATAAATCTTCAATTAAATCTTCAATAGATTATGTGAGAGAATTAACAGCTTGAAGACACAAATTCTGAACGCAGAAAAGTGCTTCTGAACATGCTTCTGAAATGCAGTTTCTGAAGGTTCAGCTTCTGATTGAACAATGCTTCTGAAGGTCAACAAAAGTCAGCGTCTGAACAGTGCGTCTGAACAATGCGTCTGAAGACCAGCTTCTGAGCAGTGCGTCTGAAGTACTGTTCCAGCTTCTGAAGACCCAGTTCAGCTTCAAAAGAACCAATTCAGCTTCTGAAGAACATTTCCAGCTTCTGAAGCACAAATTGCTTGTCTATTTGATTTTAGCAAACATGAAGCCAACACTCAAATATCCAACAATCTCCCCCTTTGGCAAATTTTTTGGGCTTCTCCCTTAAGAAAATCACATATTATGGGCTTCTCCATGCTCTTTACACATCCATTCCGTGGAATCTGTCCCGCACTATTTGTCCAAACCCTACAATACTTGACATCTTTCTTTGTCTGAAGCTTTTGGAAATCCCGAATAATAATTTTTCAATAACAAATGTTGGACCTATATTTCATCATGGATGAAGCTATGTAACTTAACTATAGTGATGCGTGCTATTAGGTCTTTGATAAATGTTCACAAGTGTTGTTACAACATAGCAAAAGAGTTAATTGTCCTATAAAAAATTGTGTATTTATTGTTTTGATAAATATTATTTGACTTGTATTTTTAAGATAAAATGTGAAAGCTGGAAAACAAACTCCATTAATGGAGAAGAAGAGCTTAAGGAATAAGAAAGACTTAATCTCATTATTGTATTACACAAAAGCTGAAACTTACAAGTAGCATAAGAAGACTATATATAGGAATTGTAACCTCCTAACTGTTAACTAATTCTAGTTACATTTCTAACTAACTGTGATTAGAAAACAGTTATGGGAGGTTAACTTGCAGTGCAAGTTAACTAACTAACTCTTCTCTATACTAACTTCATCATCCCCCCTCAAGCTGGAATGAATGTTATTCATGCCAAGCTTGTGATGTAGAGTGTTGAAAGGTCCAGGGTGAAGTGATTTTGTCAATATGTCTGCCACTTGCTCCTTAGAAGAAACAGGTAGGAGATGAAGCATGTCAGTTTGAATCTTGTCTCGTACAACATGGCAGTCTATCTCTATATGCTTGGTCCTCTCATGAAAAACAGGATTTGCAGCTATATGTAATGCAGATTGATTATCACAGTAGATGATGATAGGTGAAGGATGAGGTACAAGGAGGTCGTGTAGTAGATAGAGTAACCATTGACCCTCACAGGTTGCTTGTGCCAAAGCCCTATACTCAGCTTCAAAAGATGATCTGGAGACAACCGTTTGTTTCTTGCTTTTCCAATTGATGAGAGAGGTTCCTAAAAAGAAACAGAAGCATGTAGTGGATCTTCTAGTATCAGGGCAAGCTCCCCAGTCAGAATCAGAAAAGCCTTTGAGAGTTAAAGAGGAAGAAGTATTGAAGAAGAGTCCCTTGCCAGAATCATTTTTAAGGAACTTGAGAACATGTTATGCAGCTAACATATGTTCAGTTCTTGGAGCATCCAGAAACTGACTAAGCTTGCTTACTGCATAAGAGATCTCAGGTCTGGAATGAGTCAAATATAGTAATCTTCCAATTAATCTTCTGTATGTTGTAGGTTCAGACAATAGGTCACCAAAATTTTTGTGTAATTGAAGGTGAGGTTCCATTGGAGTAGAGCAAGGTTTAGCACCAAGAAGGCCTGCATCTTGAAGAAGATCCAATGTATATTTTCTTTGGCAAAGAGAGATTCCATTGTGTGATCTAGCAACTTCAAAACCAAGAAAGTATTTGAGAATTCCTAGATCCTTGATGCTAACTTAATTATCAAGTAGAGTCTTGATATTTTGAATCTCACCAGCATCTGTCCCCCCAAGACTAAATCATCAACATATACAAGAATGACAGTGAAGCCTGAAGAACTGCCTTTTGTGAAGAGAGAATAATCTGCTTTAGACTGAGTATAACCTGAGGAAAGTAATGTCTCAGTAAGCTTGGTGTTCCACTGTCTGCTAGCTTGCTTACGTCCATAGAGGGACCGCTGAAGCTTGCACACCAAGTCAGGTTGAGGTAAAAAAAGGCCAGGAGGAGCTTGCATATAGACTTCTTCATTCAAATCACCATGAAGAAAAGAAGTATTGACATCAAGTTGAAATAAGGGACAGTTCTGAGAAGCAGCAATAGCAATAAGTGTTCTAACAGTTGTCATTTTAACTACATGACTGAAAGTATCCATGTAGTCTATGCCTTCTATTTGGGTGAACCCCTTTGCCACCAATCTGGCCTTATATCTTTCCACAGAGCCATTAGCATGTAATTTTACCTTGAATACCCATTTACATCCTATAGCTTTCTTCTGTGGAGGGAGTTTCTCCAGATTCCAGGTATTGTTTTTCACTAGAGCAGTTAACTCAACTTGGATGGCTAACCTCCAATGTTCATCACCCATAGCCTCCTCATAGGATGAGGGTTCAGAGATAGCAGAGAGGCTGAGAATATAATGTTTGTGTGTGGGAGACAAGTGAGTATAAGATAAATGATTGGAAAAAGGATACTTACTAGATGTAGAGGATGACAGTGGAGCAGCATGAAGTGAAGAATGAATTGTATTTGTGAGAGAAGTACAATGATAATCTTGCAAATATGTAGGTGGATGTATATGTCTAGTAGATTTTCTAAGTGGTAATATGGGAGATGGAGATGCAACAGGAGATGCAGAGTTATGGAAAGAAGAAGATGCAGATGGACTATGAGTATCATTATTAAAAGTATGAGATGAGGATGCAAGTGGAGTATCAGTACGGATAGAGATAGAAGTGTTGGGAGAGCTGGAGGTATGAGTAATATCAAAAAAATCATCCCAAGAAGAAGAAGAAACTGGAGCATAGGCAGATGTGGAAGGCACACTATCAATGGACAAACTAGATTGATAAGGAAATATATGTTCAAAAAATATAACATCTCTTGAGAGAAAAATTTCTTTAGACTTGAGATCAAAAAGTATGTAACCTTTTACACCATCTTTAAAACCAATATGAATACATTTCCTTGATCTAGAATCAAGTTTCTTTCTATGAGCCGAAAGAGTAGTGGCAAAACATAATGAGCCAAATACTCTCATATTTTTTATGTCAGGTAAACAATCATGTAAAATCTGAAATGGAGATTTATTGGATAGAAAAGGAGTAGGTAATTTGTTAATAATATGAATAGCATGGCTGACAGCATGAGCCCAAAATTTTTTAGGGAGATTTGCTTGAAATAAAATAACTCTAGCTACAACTAAAATGTGTTGGTGTTTGCGCTCAACAATGCCATTCTGCTGAGGTGTTCCAACACAAGAAGATTGATGTAAAATACCATTTTGACTATAAAAATCTTTGAGTAAAAATTCAACACCATTGTCAGTTCTAATAGATTTTATTTTAGTGTTAAACTGATTTTGAACCAAAAGATTTGATAAAGGTAGGTGCTTCAGATTTTAGTCTCATGAGATAAATCCAAGTGAACCTACTTTTATCATCAACAACAGTCAAAAAATATCTATAACCAAGCATGGAAGGAATGGAAAGAGGTCCCCATATATCCATATGAATTAAATCAAATTTATGAGCAGAAATATGTGAACTTAAAGGAAAAGGGAGCCTCTTTTGTTTTGCATAAAAATAGGCATCACAAGGAGAATTAGATTTATTAGCATAAACAAAAGGAAAATTTTTATTAATCTCAACAAGTTTGTCCAATGAGGGATGACCAAACCTCATATGCCATAGGCTACAATGCTTGTTTGTATCTAAGACAGAAGCTACATTGTTACAAATGGAAGAAGGAACTTGACCAAGACTAACTAATGGCTCAGTGAGCATATACAATCCATGTTTCACTTCAGCTGTACCAATCATCTTCTGTGAGTAGGTATCCTGTATGATGCATTTATCATTCTCAAAAATTAGTTGACACTTAATATTTTGAGTAAGTTTGGGAACAGAAATAAGATTGAAAGAAAATTCTGGTAAATACAAAACATCATTGAGGTAAAAATTTTGATTAAAAACTATGGTGCCATCAAGAGAAGTGGTGACTAATGAACCATTTGGTAATTTGATGTGAACATGGTTAATTTTCTTAAGGCATTGAAAGAATTTTTGGGAAAAACATACATGATCTGTAGCACCACTATCAAGAATAAAGGTTTCAATTTTGGGTATGTTAGGTAAAATACAGATGATGCCTGTACCTGAAGGTTTAATGGTGAGGTGATTCACACTATGAGAAGAAGATGATGATGAACCTTGGAGAAGAGCTATCAAAGCCTTGTGCTGCTCTGGAGTAAAAAACAATTTCCCATTATCTGAATCAGGATGCTCTTCTTCATTAGCAATAGAGGGAGAATCATCCTCATTGGAATGAGTATTAGCACAGTTATTAACCAAGGAATTTGCTGGAGATGTGGGGGATATCCATGTTTCTTCCAGCAGGCGTCAACAGTGTGACCATTCCTATTACAATAAGAACATACTCTGGGACCTTTACCTCTACCATAAGAGGTTCTTCCACCTCTATCTCATCTTCCATGAGACATAGAGCCTCTACCATACGTTGGAGAGAATTGAGCAGCAACAAGTAGTTTGGATTCATCAAGAGGAGTCACAACTTGTCTCTTCTGCTGTGCAAGTAAAGAGTAAACCTTCCCAATATTGGGAAGAGGTTCCATTAACATGATTTGAGAACGAACTGCATTATATCGTTCATTAAGACCTTTCAAGAAACGAATAACTTGATCACTGTCTCTGTACTCACGCATCTTGCTTACAGCTTTGCAATCATCAATGCAAGAAACAACCGGAATAGGTCGAAAATTATCAAGCTCTTGCTATAATTTCTTTAACTTGGTGTAATAAGAGGAGATAGAACAATCACCTTGTTTCAAGGTGTAAATTTCTTCTTGGAGATCAGAAATACGAAATACATCACCTTGGTAAAAACGATCCTTGAGTTCTTTCCAAATTTCTGATGCTGTATCAATCCACAAAACACTCTGAGAAATTTCAGGTTCAACTGAATGATAAGCCAAGACATAACCATGGTGTTGCAACGATCCCAAGCAATTGAGTCACGATCTTCATCAAGAGGACGAGGTAAAGCTCCATTGATGAAGTGCAGTTTGTGTTTAGAGCGAAGAGACACAGTGATAGAACGAGACCATGAATAATAATTGGTGTCATTCAATAACGGAGTAGCAAGAACAAGACTGGGATTTTCGTTAGGATGCAAGAAATAGGGATTCAATGTATCATTTTGATATCCCTTTTGCTTAGATGAAAGATGGCCACCATTAACACTTCCTGCAGTGCTATCCATAGACATGATTCACAAAGAAATTGAGAAAGAAAAGGAAGAAGAAGGAAGAAATTGATTCAGGGATGAATCAAAAAGAAATCAGAACTCACAAGTTCAGAAAGGAAAAAGGAAGAAGACGCAGCAATCATGGCAGAACCCCATTACAGGGCTCTGATACCATGTGAAAGCTGGAAAACAAACTCCATTAATGGAGAAGAAGAGCTTAAAGAATAAGAAAGACTTAATCTCATTATTGTATTACACAAAAGCTGAAGCTTACAAGTAGCATAGGAAGACTAGATAGAGGAATTGTAACCTCCTAACTGTTAACTAATTCTAGTTACATTTCTAACTAACTGTGATTAGAAAACAGTTATGGGAGGTTAACTTGCAGTGCAAGTTAACTAACTAACTCTTCTCTATACTAACTTCATCATAAAATTTTAATTTTTTTACTCCCTTATATCATCGAGATGAGTTTGCTACGATTAAACAATTACCGTCGAGATTGATACTATAGAGTGGTAGTTGCAAACACTCTGACACTCAAGTGAGTATCTGAGAGAAAATAAAAGATATTATTTAGATAGAAGTTGTGTACCTTACATTTGTGCTAAATGAATCATTTTATAGACACAAATAAGGAGCTGATGGGGAGTGGCGAGGGCTCTTATCAATGTCCAACTCCGGCGACCATTTTTAGTTGTTGACTCGTTAGAGATTGGTAAGGACCCGGAGCTAGCCATTGATAGCGTTACATACTATACTAGTAAAAATTTAAGGTTGTTGGGTTTGGATCTACGTGTATTCATGCCATTGTGTGTTTGAGCTTTATGAGATGAGGATTCTGAGCCCCGGTCAAGTCCCCATAGTATATATATACTAAAATTATTTTACAAATCATTATTAATTGAAAACAAAACAGATATAGTTTATTTTAGTAGTTTATAGTTTTTCACATTGATTAAAATAATTATTTAATTGATATACACTAAACTATTCTTTTTTATCATTAAATATTTTACAAATTATAATTGTCATTTTTTAATACAAAAAGCATAATAATCCTAAGAGTACAATTGAAAAATTATGGTCATTATATATCAGTTTTTTAAAAGAGTTTTAGACGTACACTATTTTTTTACGGAACAAACATAAAACAATTTTGCACTGACATTTTCAACGAGATTCTAGTACTACCGTTTTTTATGTCATACTATAAATTTGAAAATTACCTTACAAAACCTTTTATTTTTGAATGACAAATATCCTTACAAAACTGGAATGATGGATGAAAATATTGGATATTAATTTGATGTTAGTGTAAAATTGTCTTACATTCATTTAAATAAGTGAAAAATTGTCTTACATTCATTTAAATATTGTTTAAAAACACTCTTCTGTGAGCATTTCCAAATCTGCCGGAGTGAGCCCGTAGCTGGATGGCTGAAAGAAAATGTATATGCAGGTCTGAATTGGTTACAAGAAATCATGACAAACAGGTTGTTTTTGCTAAGCAATTGAAAGCAAATATAGATGCAGTGGGTTTAAGCTAGGCAATATAATTAAAGTAGTTATATAGATATTTATATTTATAACATTAAATAAAACATCTAAAGATTTGTTATTGAATATATATGTGAGACATATTGTTCTTGAATCTATCGAAATTGTAAACATAGGTTCAAGTGTCTCTTTAAATAATTATTTTAGTCCTCAAATGTATGTTTAATTTGTTAACCATTTCGATTTTAAATGTATTTTTCCAATAGTAAATTCAACATTTGAAATTACAAACAATAGAGACATTTAAAATGTATTTGCAATTTTGATACGTTGAAAGACTATAATGATATCTTTTCACATATTTAACCGCCAAAATAATTGTTTATCCTAATACGAACATATATACTCAACAAATTGTTAGAAATATAGTGGGTGAACATTGTCTAGTTTAATTGACTGTTCTATTTTTCTTTTGTGAGGTATTCTTCTACGATCACATGATCAAATTTATAATGTCCAAAAATTATAGGCTCTCTTACCTTGGGGTGATGAATGTCCAAAACCTTGCTTTTGTTTGCTTTCTTAATATTAGCTATTTGAATTTCAAAAAATAAAATAAATAACAAAATTACTTTTTTGTCCCTAATAATAAGTGTGTGTTTGGTTCAGCTTTGAATAGAATTGATTCTAACATAATTGATTCTGATAGAATTGATTCGGACAAAATTGATTTTGAGATAATTGATTTATATTTATGTTTGGATACAATAATGTAGAATTGATTAAACGGAATGGATGTTGTTTGGATAGTTTTGATCAAAATTGCTTTTGAATGTATAATTACTAAAATGGACATAGTTAAATACAAATAAATGGACATAGTTGAATATATATGTAGATCAATACTAAATGTAGATATATTATTTAATTTAAATAAATAAATTTTTCTATATATTAATTTAAAAAATAATAAATACGACCATTGAACCAAATTTTTTTGACAAAATATTTGTTCTATGTATTTTATATTTTTTTTTATAAAATATATTCAAGTTAAATAATAATAGAGCTGGTTGTCAAAAATGATAAAATATAGCGTAAAAGAAAAAATACAGTAAATCTGAACGGAAAAACCGTAAAGAAAAATCCAAAATTTGGTAACTCATGACCATAAATATTTTCTTGGGCCAATTTGGTACCTTGAATTTTTTTAATTAAATTCGGTTCATCAAATTAAATACAAACCAAAAAGAAGGAGAATTGATAAAGGACAATAAAGAAAAATAATTGGCTGTAATAATTAAAATATAAAATTTAATGGAGAATTTATTCTAGTTAATTCAAAATTTAGAAATTGTAGCTTCAAACAGAATTGTTTTTGAAGATGAGAATTGTTTTTGTAAAACTGAACCAAACATGTGAGAAATTACTTTTTTCAATTATAAGGCTGTTGAAATGATTTTGGACTAAGAAAAATTTGAACCAAAAAGCAAGTTGTCAATCACTTATGAATAATGTTTGAACGAAAACTACTTAAAAAAAATGATTGAACGAAAACTACAAAAATGAGTTGCTATAGAGATGAGTTGAACGGTCAATTTATTCCTCACATTAACGTTAAAAAGATGGTGACGTGAGTAAGGTAGATGTTGACCAGGTGGACCCCAATCGCAAGGGAAGTTGCATTCTTGGTTTGTCTGGTTCACTTGAATATTTGGGTCACCTAACCAAGCACTTGGGCCAAAGGCCCGTGGGCTATGAAAGAGGATGGATTTCTTAGTTTAAAAATGAATTTTTTTTTCGAAAATTGTTTTTCCCACATTAAACAAAGTTAAAATACACCAGTAAATGACAGTTTTACCCCAGCGGCAGTTAATTGCCGCTGGGATGGTGCATCGACAGTTAACTGCCACCGGACCCATCGGCAGTTTGTTGCCGCTGTCCCCATCGGCAACTAACTGCCGCTGCAATCTGTATTTATGCAGAAACGAAACAGAACATGTGTTTACAGGTTTCAAAATTCACAAAATCTCTCAAATTCTCTCTAATCCTCTCCAATTCCATTCCACTAAATTCAAGCAATTTCATACCCATCAGCAACAAGTAAGTAGTATTAATCATTTTTAATGTTAATGTTAGTTTAGATAGGTTTATTTTTGTTAATTTTGGTAAATTGCATGTGGTTAGGGTTTATGATTAAATTGAAATTTTGGTAGATTGAATGTGTAGTTTATGATATAATAGATGAATGTAGTTGTTGTGAATGTTGTTTAGATTATGTTTAAGTATAATGTGGTTGTGAATGTTGTCCAATTAACACAATTAACACAATGTGAATGTTGCACTCAAAGTGTTTGTTAAAATGCCTAAATGAGTATGTTGATGAATGTTGTTTAGATTGTGATAGAAATGTGAGAATGTTGGAATTGTGATAGAATGATGTTTTTATTATACCTAATTTTTTTAGTTTTGTTTTTGTGTAGATATGTCTGATCAGAACCAAGATAAGACGACTAGAGTTGGTAAGCAGCCCATGACTAGCAACTACCGACGGGAGAGACAGACTGCAAACCCTCATGTGCCTAAGAGGGGAAGAGGTCGGAGGCCTGTTGGAGGCGAGTGTAGTTCTCAGCCGACGCAGCAGGTGTCGCAGGTGGAGGACCCCATGCAGTACCTGCATTATCAGGAGCAGCTACATGATGCCACAGATGGTGGCTATGACGTCCAACATGTTGCTGATGAGGGTGGGGACGACGATGCGGCTGCGCTAGATGAGGATGAGATTGCGGCTGCGACAGCCCCCGAGCAGTTACCTGATGTGGCTCCATTTCCTGGAGGGCCTTATGATGACCCATTGTTGTCATCATACGCTTCACACGTTGCATTACCGTTGTGGTGTAATGCAAATAATGTAAGTTTTCTTTTTTCTTTTTTAACTTTTATATATGAAGTCGATATATTTTTTTTTGTATGATAACTTTTAAAAAAAATGACATGAACATATGCCGTTGTCTGATTATTTTTTTTGCCTTCAATGATTGTTCGCGCGTAATTTTTTATATATGAAGTATATGCTTTTTTTTATACGATAACGTTTAAAAAAAATGACATGAACACATGCCGTTGTCTGATTATTTTTTTGTCTTCGATTATTGTTCGCGCGTAATTTTTTATATATGAAGTATATGTTTTTTTTTGTATGATAACGTTTTAAAAAAAGGACATGAACACATGCCGTTGTCTGATTATTTTTTTGTCTTCGATTATCGTTCGCGCGTAATTTTTTATATATGAAGTATATGCTTTTTTTTGTATGTTTTTAATTTATGTGGTGTTTTTTTTTTTTATTATTTTAGAGTCGCAACACCCGTAGGATGAGAAGCATAAATCACGGGCCGAAGGTGTTGGTGTAAGCCCTAGAGGCCAATAGTTTATGTTAAACTTTTCATATGTATCATGACTTTTATTATTAAATAAAATATGTCGTTCTTTATTACACTTGATATAAGATTAATAAAGTCCCTAAAATAGTTGGTTCATATGATGGAATATTAAGTGTGACTTAATCATGAGATTACATCAACAGAAATAACACTATTCTTAAAAGTATCCGTAGTAGAGCTTTAATATGAATTGGGATAATAATAAAGCATGGAGACTATTATGTATGTAGACTGATGACCATATCTCATGGGTCATGAATATGAGATAGTAAGTCTATACATAGGTATGAGTATTAAGAGTAATATTTATACTGGATTGACCCATCGTGAGAATACTACATAGTATGTTATGAATTCGTCATAAGTTATTCTCATAATGATAATAGTGTATATCACTCTTAGACCTGAAACCACTGTGATCTCTAGATGTGGACTCAAGTGTTTTATTGCCATTCAAACGTTATCTGTAACAAGATAACTATAACGTTGGTTAATGGGCACTCGACGAATCATGCTGAGGGACATGAGTGTCCTAGATGAGATTTGTCCCTCCTTCATAACAGGAGATATATCTTTAGGCCTCTTGATGAAATATGACTGGAAAAATGCATGGCCATGCCGAATTAAGTCAATATGAGATATTGAACTTATTCGTTATTCAGTATATTTCGGGATCAAGAAATATAAATTGAGCTAAACAAGGGTGACGCAATCTATGTCTTGTGTTCAATAAAGATATTAGGACAAAGGAGTAATCGTACACATAGACATTATCATGGAAAGGTTTCGTCAGATCACTTGACATTCTTGTCACTTGGGTAACAGTGATGTGTTGCTAGATACCGCTCACTGTTTGTAATATTAAATATAAGATTTAATATTATTGCCAACGTTACAAGAACCTATAGGGTCACACACAATAGAACGATAAAAAGGAGAAATATAAGTAATACTTATATGATGGGGTGCGTTTAGCAATTGACGCTAATTAGTTAGCGGAAGCTGATGGGTTAATGGGCTTATGGAAGCTCAACAATGATGGCTGATTTCGTGTAGCAAGGAGCTCTATAAATAGAGCTCTAGTGCTGAAATCAAGTGTGCAATTTTCGTGTAACCCTAAAGGCAAAACCGAAACCCTACTTCTCTCCCTAACCTCTGATCGCTTGGCTAGCACCGGGAACCAGAGGAAACCGTTCGTGTGGACGAGTAGAGGCTTTGCTTGCTTGCTTGGCTGTGATCGAAGAAATCGTTTCTGCACTACAAGAGGTAACAATTCCATCACTGATTCATGTCATATTCGTAATTGTTGAGTATTTTGGTGTTGGCTGCATATTTTGGCAAATACAATGTGTTGAATAGTAGCATCTCCATGTCTAGAACAAATGTTCAGTTGCAAGTTTTTCCATTTGAAGCTGTTCAGAAGCTGAAAATTTCATCAGAAGCTGAAATGTGAGTCTGATGCCCGCGTTGACTTTTGTTGACTTCATCAGAAGCTTGTTATTTTCAAGTTATTTTGGCGCGAATCGTGGCGAGATTTATCAAGGATTTATCGTCGCATATTGCTTCTAGATTGCTGGTTGATTTGGAGAAGATTTAATGAAGATTTGGTTTGTTTTTATGAAAACACGTATTTTCCTGATGGTATCTTTCAAAGATACAATGAAGATTTATACGTTTCCTTTTCAAGCCTTGCATAATTCAGAAACATATCTGTTTTAGAAGATTTAATTCAGATTAATGTTATTTGCTGAAGGCTATATAAGGAGTGCTTTGCTGCTATTCAAGAGACAAGGAATTAGAGAGAAAATTCAGAAATAGAGTCTTAGTGTGTGTAAGCTTTTTAAGCTTTGTTTTGTGCACCACTCATATGTTTTTTGAGTTGGTTTAGGTTTAATTGAGTTGTAATTCATTCAAAGCTTTTAAGCAAGAATGAAGTTTTTGTATTGAAGGGTGTTCTTCAAAAACAGGGTAGTTTTCAGAACTGGGTTTAGTTCAAGGATTGTTCAAGTAACTGGGTTGTTACTTGAATAGGAAGTTAGTGGATTCTAATACTCATGCGTGGGTAGAAGTCTGACTAGGTGGAGATTGATTGCTTAGGATAGGAACTGGGGGGTCAGTGTCTGAGTCTTAAGGATTAATTCCAATAGTGGATTTCCTTCCTGGATTGGTATCCCCCAGAGTAGGAGGTGTTTACTCCGAACTGGGTTAACAAACCTTGTGCCTTCTTTAGCTTTCCTGCACTTTTATTTTCTGCTGCTTATTGATAAGTGCTTAAATGTTGTTATATTTTGGTACAAATTAAGGCACTTATGTTTACTTGTTGTACAAGTTACCTTAGGATTAGGGCATAAATGTGTTAAAAATGCAATAAATGTGATCCTAAGCCTTACCCCATGTGATTATGCAGGAAATACATGCTTGAACCTGATTGATGCAAAGACATGAAGCTTTTCTTGAGGCCATCGCTACAAGCGCAGGACTCATCGCTAGTAGCGAGGATAGGCAGAGATTTTCAGTGACCCATCGCTTGAAGCGCAGCATCCATCGCTAGAAGCGAGCTTAGGCAGGGATTATCAGGAGTTCATCGCTTGTAGCGATGAACTGGACGCTTGAAGCGAGCCTAGGCAGGGAATTTCAAAGGCTGGTCGCTAGTAGCGACAGACCTTGTCGCTATAGCGACCAAAGGGGCGGTTTAATGCTGATGGTGACGTGGAGCTCTATGATTGGCCAGTTGATGTCCTCGCTACAAGCGACAGGCTGGTCGCTTGTAGCGAGCGTGCTTTTTCTCAGCATATTTAAGGAATTTTAAGCTCATTTCTTAGATATATAGTTTTTTATCAGAATTCTTATTTTCCAGAGCTTAGAAAACTTGTTATCTTTGAGAGAGAATAGGCATAGAGGGAGAAAAACTTCAAATAGCAATTAGATTTGGATTGAAGAAGATCTTAAGAAGCTTTGAGACATCAAGCTCTCACATATCTTCATCTTCCTTTCTTATTTTGCAAGAGTTGTCATGACAATGATCAACTAATCTCCTTTGTTGGGATTAATAGGTAATCAATCATCCATGTTGTAAACTTTTGGTTATTCAATATATGATTCTAGCAATTTTTATATACCATTGAATTTCTTCTTGCTTTTCAATCTTATGTTTGATTTAAATGTTGTTGAAAAAGACTTTTGAATCTAGGTTTAGAATGATTTTTTATCAAGATAAGAAATTCTAGAAATGGGATTTGGTTTTGATAATTACATTATAGTATTGGATCATAATGCTTTTGGATCATTTAATAGATTGAGAAATCATCGATTAAACGATACAATCGATCTCACGATGTCATTTGGGAAATCAATGATGTTGTTGAGCAATACGTAATAATGTCATATATAAGAAAACGCTAGAATTCGTATTTGTAATCAATCGGATATAAACGATGTTTGATTGATGAAAGTTAATCCTAAACACCTTCTATGTCCTATTACTCTACTATTTATTTTATTTGTTTTAAAATTATGAGTAGTGTAGTATAAAAACAAGTTAAACCCTAACTTAAGACGATAATCGAAGTTGAACGGTTTATGATATCACATTAATCCCTGTGGAACGATATAAAAACTAATACTTACTTTTGTTCATTCAACAAAATGGCGCCGTTGCCGGGGATTAAAGTTATGATGTTATAATCATTGCAACTTTAATTATGGTTTTAAGCAATTTTGCACAAAATTCTTTTATGTATATAACTAATATTTCTTATCCATCTTGTTTGCTAATTCTTTGTGGTCAGATTGTTGATATCGTTTATGCGAGGTCAAGTTTCAGAGGACCAACTTCTTTTTGATTCCGAGATAGAAAGAACAGCTCGTAGAGCCAATAGCAAGAATCGGAAAAAGAAGCAACAAGCTAAGAGGAGGCAACAAGAGGAAAGTTCTGTTTCTAGTCACTCATCTAGTCCTAATCCAAGCCAAGAGTTACAAATGGCTGTTGCAGGAGATGGTTCAGGAGGTTCTGCGATACCATGTACTAACAGTCCACGTCGTTTTGCACAATTGGGGAAAACGCCGCGGACTGCCAAGCAAACGGAAATGAAGATGGGGATCTTACAAATCTTGTATTCTAATCCATTCTCAGGATTAGACCATGAAGACCCGTTCCAACATCTCACAAAATTCTATGAGATTGCGGGAACCCTTGGTGAGACGGAAAGTAACGAGGAGGCTATGTGGATGAGGATGTTTCCACATTCATTGATTGGTAAAGCTAAGGAGTGGTACTTGGACCAACCTCCGACGGTGATGACGAACTGGAATACGCTTGAGGAGAAATTCCTTGAGAGGTTCTTCCCTCAGAATCGTTTCATGGAGGCGAAGATAACCATTGCGGTGTTTTCACAAGGTACAAGTGAAACACTATGTGAAGCCTGGGAGCGTTTTAAGTCAATGCTCAGAAGATGTCCGAACCATGGATTTGATGAGTTAACACAAATTCATCTCTTCCGGAACGGAATGCAACAACAATCCAAGCTTTTGCTTGACGCTGCAGCTGGTGGTTCTTTAATGGCCAAGAGCGCGGAGGATGCTGTTGCTATTATAGAGAGAATGGCGTTGAACGATCACCAAGCTCATCACAACCGAAGCCAAAGCCAAAGGAAGGCGGGAATCCTTGATTTGGGAACTAATGATGCGATCCTTGCACAAAACAAGTTGCTCACGCAACAAGTGGAAGAGTTGACAAAGAAAATGGCCAACCTTCCCCAACAAATGAAGGACATCCAGAACGAGCAAAGAAGACAACACCAAGTCGCATCTTGCGAGCTTTGTTCGGGAGACCACCCAACCGGATTCTGTCCGCCCCCAACAGAAGAGGTAAGCTATGTTGGTAATCAACCAAGGCCTCAACAGTTTCAAAACCAATTCCAAAGCCATCCAAACAACTTCCCAAGAGGGAATAATCCGAATTATGGCCAAGGTTGGAGAGGAGAAGCTGGGCAGTACAACCGACAACCTTACCAGAATTATAACCAATATCAACCTCCACAACAAAACCGCAACCAAACCACTGATGAAACCCTCAATCTATTCATGCAGCAGTCAATGGCCAACCAGAAGAACACTGATGCGTCCATCAAAAATCTGGAGACGCAAGTGGGACAATTGGCACAACAACTTTCTCAAGCTACTCAACAAGGCGGAACCTTTACCGCCAACACACAAACCAACCCAAAGGATCATGCATCATCATCGAAATGACAATTAAGTCATTTTGATGAGGAAGCCCTTGCAACAAGAGACAACGAAAATTGCAAGGCAATAGCTACAAGGAGCGGGAAGGTAATTGGCCAAGGTATAGGGGACAATCTTGAAGTAGAGAGAAGGGTGGTTGAGAATGAGGTGAAGGAGAAGGATGATGATGAAGGACGTGAGGAAGAAACGGAAGATGTACATATAGAGGATGTAGAAGTAGAAAAAAATAATAAGGATGTAGTTGAAAATGAGAACATTGTATGGAAGAAGGATGTGGTGAAGGAGAAAGGCAAGAAGCAAGAAATAGTGAAGAATGCACCAACACCGCACCTACCTTACCCAACTACACCAGCCAAAAAAGAGAAGGAGAGGCAGTTTGCTAGGTTCCTTGAAGTATTCAAGAGGTTACAAATCAATATACCGTTCTCGGAAGCCTTAGAGCAAATGCCTACCTATGCCAAGTTCATGAAGGAAATCCTTTCCAAGAAAAGGAGGTTTAATGAAGAAGAAACAATTTTGCTAGACGCAAATTGTAGTGAAATCATCCAGAACACATTGTCAAGAAAGAAGAGAGATCCGGGCAAAGTTACATTGCTCGTGTCCATTGGCAATGTAGATGTCGGCAAGGCACTCATTGATTTGGGTTCAAGCATCAACCTAATTCCACTATCCGTTGTCAAAAGGATAGGTGATATAGTTGTGAAGAGAACCAACTTAACTTTGCAAATTGGCCGACAAATCCTACACTCGTCCATTGGGAATTGCTGAAGACGTGTTGGTGAAAGTCGACAAGTTCTTGTTCCCCGTCGACTTTGTAGTGATGGATATTCCGGAGGATGATGATGTGCCACTACTTCTTGGGAGAACTTTCATGCAAACGGCACGGATGATGATTGATCTTGACGGAGGCTTAATGAAAGTCTGTGTGGACGATGAAGAAGTCAATTTCAACATCCATGAAGCAATGAGGTTCCCTAGTGATAAAGCTGCGTGCTTCAAGATGGATGCAACAGAAGAATTGATAGTTGATACGAGAAACCAGTTGCATGACTTGACGCATCTTGAGAGAGTTTTGACAAACGCACTAAGTATCCTAGGAGAAGAAGATGAGCTAGAGCTTGAAGAGTGTTTGAAGGAGCTCGATTCGTTGAAGGAAATTCCTCCTCACAAAGCCAAAATCGAGGAATTAACGAATGAAGCTAAAGTAGAAGAAGTGAAGCCGGAAATGAAGAT
The DNA here is from genome assembly GCA_018208015.1 of Medicago ruthenica. Taxonomy (NCBI): domain Eukaryota; kingdom Viridiplantae; phylum Streptophyta; class Magnoliopsida; order Fabales; family Fabaceae; genus Medicago; species Medicago ruthenica. The sequence goes on along the minus strand of CM031372.1, from coordinate 26,971,932 downwards.
ATTGCCCTCACATTTGAAGTATGTGTTTCTTGATCAAGAGGGTACCAAACCGGTAATCATTAGTAGCTCCTTGTCAAACCATGAAGAAACAAGATTGGTCGAAGTTTTGAGGTCCAACAAGGAAGCAATAGGTTGGACACTATCCGACTTAAAAGGGATAAGTCCTTCCTATTGTATGCATAAGATCATGATGGAAGAGGATTATAAGCCGGTAGCACAACCTCAAAGACGGCTAAACCCAAACATGAAAGAAGTAGTCCGGAAAGAAGTAGTGAAGCTGCTTGAAGCCGGCATGATATATCCGATCTCGGATAGCACTTGGGTTAGTCCGGTTCAAGTTGTCCCTAAAAAGGGAGGTATGACGGTTATCACGAACGAGAAGAATGAGCTCATACCGACGAGAACCGTGACCGGTTGGAGGATGTGTATCGACTACCGGAGGTTGAACAAAGCAACTAGAAAGGATCATTTTCCTCTACCATTTATGGATCAAATGCTAGAGAGGCTGTCAGGACAAGCTTTTTACTGTTTCCTTGACGGGTATTCAGGTTACAATCAGATATCGGTGAATCCAGACGATCACGAGAAGACTGCATTCACATGTCCTTTTGGGGTATTTGCATATCGACGCATGCCGTTCGGTTTATGTAACGCTCCAGCAACATTTCAACGATGCATGCAAGCTATCTTTGCCGACTTGATAGAGAAAAGCATTGAAGTGTTCATGGACGACTTCTCAGTTTTCGGGTCATCATTTGATTTATGCTTGAAGAATCTGGACACGGTACTGAAAAGGTGCAAGGAAACCAACTTGGTGCTCAATTGGGAGAAGTGTCACTTCATGGTAACCGAGGGTATAGTCCTTGGTCACAAGATCTCCTCCAAGGGTATTGAAGTTGATAAAGCTAAGGTCGACGTGATAGGAAAACTTCCACCACCAGTCAATGTCAAAGGAATCCGAAGTTTCCTAGGCCATGCCGGGTTCTATCGGAGATTCATCAAAGACTTCTCAAAAATCGCAAAGCCATTGAGCAACTTGCTCAACAAAGAAAAGTCTTTTGATTTTGATATTGATTGTTTAAATGCATTTAATAGTTTAAAGGATAGCTTAACATCCGCACCCATAATCACCGCACCAAACTGGATATACAATTTTGAAATTATGTGCGATGCAAGTGATTATGCGGTAGGCGCGGTGTTAGGTCAACGCAAAAACAAAATTTTTCATGCTATACACTACGCAAGTAAAGTTTTAAATGACGCACAAGTCAATTATGCTACCACTGAAAAAGAATTACTTGCCATAGTGTTCGCATTAGAAAAATTTCGTTCGTATCTCATTGGTTCAAAAATTGTTATTTGGACTGACCATGCAGCTATCAAGTACTTAATTACCAAACCCGACTCAAAGTCGAGACTCATCCGTTGGATGTTGCTACTCCAAGAGTTTGATTTGGAGATTAAGGACAAGAAGGGGACTGAGAACCTAGTAGCTGATCATCTGTCCAGATTGGTGAACAAAGAGATAACGAAGAATGAAAGGGACATCCTTGAAGAGTTCCCGGATGAACAGTTGCTTATGGTGCAAGAAAGACCATGGTTCGCGGACATGGCCAACTACAAAGCAACGGGTTTCATACCGGAGGATTACACATGGCAAATGAAGAAGAGGTTGTTGAGAGACGCCACTCAATTCATTTGGGATGACCCATACTTATTCAAGATTGGAGTAGACCACTTAATAAGAAGATGTGTTGCTAGAGAAGAAGCCAAGGACATCATGTGGCATTGTCACAACTCGCCATATGGTGGTCACTACAGTGGAGAAAGAACTGGAGCAAAAGTTCTTCAAGCTGGCTTTTATTGGCCCTCGTTGTTCAAAGACTCATATGAACATGTGAAAGAATGCGAGAGTTGCCAGAAGACCGGAGGGATTTCAAAGAGGAATGAAATGCCTCTACAAAGTATCCTTGAAGTTGAAGTCTTCGACTGTTGGGGTATTGACTTTGTAGGGCCATTTCCATCTTCTTTGAACAACGAGTATATTCTGGTGGCTGTTGATTACGTGTCAAAGTGGGTTGAAGCAATAGCATCTCAGAAAGCTGATAGCAAAACGGTGGTCAAGTTTCTGAAAAGAAACATCTTTTCCCGATTTGGAACTCCAAGAGTGCTAATAAGTGATGGAGGTTCTCACTTCTGCAATCAACAGTTAGCAAAAGCACTTGAGCACTATGGAGTAAAGCACAAGGTAGCTTCACCATACCATTCACAGACCAACGGTCAAGCCGAGGTATCCAACCGTGAAATCAAACGGATACTTGAGAAGACCGTGTCATCTTCAAGAAAGGATTGGGCGATGAAACTGGACGAAGCGTTGTGGGCCTATAGGACCGCATACAAAGCTCCTACGGGTTTCACACCATTCCAGTTGGTGTATGGGAAAGCGTGCCACTTGCCGGTCGAGTTGGAGCACAAAGCGTTTTGGGCGCTCAAGTTTTTGAACTTTGATCAAGAGCAAGCTGGGGAGAAGAGAAAGCTTCAAATGCATGAGTTAGAGGAAATGCGTGACCAAGCCTATCAGTCAAGCAAGCTTTATAAGGAAAACGTTAAACGGTATCATGACAAGAAGATCATGAAGAGGGAATTCAAGCCTGGTCAGATGGTGTTGCTGTTCAATGCAAGACTACGACTATTTCCGGGTAAATTGAAGTCCAAGTGGTCCGGTCCGTTCATGATAAAGGAAGTAAAGCCTTATGGAGCTGTGGAACTTGAGGATCCTATCACTAAGTCGACATGGACAGTGAATGGACAAAGGCTTAAGCCATATTTTGGAGGTGAAGTCGTTCGGCACACGACGACGATTTCACTCATCGATTCTTATGCGTAAGCGAAACAGGCGTCGATCTAATGACGTTAAACAAGAGCTTGTTGGGAGGCACCCCAATTTTGTAAGTATGTTGTATTTTCAGTGTTATTTTACTTCTATATAGTTGTTTTTGCATGTTGGGATAGTGGCTAGAACTCAAAAATTTATTTTTCTGTTTCCTGTCATGGTCGCTACAGCGACCAACTCATCGCTGTAGCGATGGAATTTACACTACGTCGCTGTAGCGACGCACTTGTCGCTTGTAGCGACAGTTTTTGCACTTGCGCTTGTAGCGCCATTCCACGCTTGTAGCGATGGGCTTTTTGCCTGTCGCTGTAGCGACGGATCGCGCGCTTGTAGCGAGCGTATCAGAAAACAGTTTTATAATACCCAGGCCACTCCTGTCGCTTCAGCTACCCCCAACCACTTTCATTTATTATTATAGCCATTTTAAACTTACATTTTCGCATCTATAACATTCCATAAACATTCCTTTCAATTTCTGCATTTGTCTCTTCACATTCTGCACAATCCTGCACTTTAATTTCAGAACCTGTGTTAAATCCACATCAATCATCAACCAGGTATGTTTATCGTCCTTTTCTGTCACTGATTAGAAGCTCTTTAATGTTTATGGTGCTTGCATGCTTATTTCGAATCCTAGGGTTTAGGGTTTTTGAAAATCTGCAAACTTAGGAATGCCATGTGAATACCCATGTTATACATAGTTTAAGCTGTTGTAAATGAACGATAATCATCTAGAAAACTTCCCTGTAATCCTTTTGTTCATAGAAATCGTATTTTGGAAAAACCCTTTGTAAAAATTCAAAATAAATTAGGGTTTTTGAGGATTTAGGAAGTTTAGGTGATTGTTAGTCATTTATTCTAGCTTTAATGTTATTTTCGCATGCTACAAGTAGGTTAAAATCAGAAAAAACATGAATTTTGAAAATGGGTCTCCTCGCTAGAACAGCGCTTGTAGCGCAGGAACCAGACTTTTTCTGGGTTTCGTCGCTACAGCGACCAAGCTGTCGCTTGTAGCGAGCGAACCCAGAATTTGTTTTATTTTTGTTTTGATTGAAACTTGACTTGTACCCTACTTAACTTTCATCTGTTTTGATCATTTTTGTAGGAATGGCACCTAAAACTTCGTCTAAACGTCAAAGGAATGTTGAAAGCTCCTCGTCACGACCACGAGCAAACGTTCAACCACACGACGCAAGTCGTTTCCTAAGCTGGAGGAACCAGGAACGCTACGAGGAGCTGAGGACAAGACGAATTTGGTCTGAGAAGAGGTTCGAGATATCTGAAGAAGGGGAGTATGGAGGCTTAGCAGCCATGATTAATGAGAGGAAGTGGGGGATTTTATGCACACCACCCAGGAGGATCAACTATGAAATCGTGCGCGAGTTCTACGCGAACGCGATCCCCTCCGATCCATCTGATGAATTTACTTGGACGACCTACGTGCGAGGGCGCACCGTCACCTTCGATCGCATGTCAATCAACGCGTATCTGGGCAAGCCTCTGGAGCTAGTTGAAGAAGATAATCCGCTTGCACCCACTGCGCTTTGTGATTTCTGTGAGCGTCAGAGGAGTGGTGATTGGGATCACGACAACATCGCACAGGATATCTTCCAGGAGGGGAAAAGTTATGACGTGAGTAGGGCTTCGGGTAAGCCTTTCCGAGCATTCAGGGAGGATATGACTACTGAGGCTCAGGTAATCCTTACCCTTATTCTGTATAACATTCGCCCCAAATCTCACACCTCCTCCACCACCTTAGATGTGACCCCTCTTGTCCATTATATCCTCACTCAGCGTCAGGTTGACGTTGCTAGACTGATAGCAAATGAGATGAGGATAGTTGCTGAGAGTGGCATATTACCCCCGGGCAAACCAAAATGCCCTCTGACTTTTCCCGGGTTGATCATGGGTCTCTGTAGGCGAGCTAGAGTTCACATACCATCACAGGTTGATGAGGAAATTAAAAACCCTATTGATGATAGATACATCAATAGGTACTGCTCTACACCTGCACCTGTTGCCCCACCACCTCCCTCAGCTGCACCATCATCCTCAGCAGGACCTTCTCATGTACCACCACCACCACCTCAGCATACTAGCCACCCTAGCCACCCGACCATTCCACCATTGGACTTCTCGAGTTGGGATTCTGCTACTGTGAGCTCCTTTTTGTTGGCGCAGAATGCGTCAAATCACCGGGCACTTACTACGATTCAGAGCCATCTGCACGACAGTGGCCAAAGCCCGTGGACGCCTGCTTTCTTCTCTGAGCACATCGCTTGGCCTGGGGACAGGCCATTCTTTCCAGGAGGGGCAGCTGCAGCTGATGCTGGTGATCAGCAGGATGCTGGTGATGAGGGTGATGACGACGCTGATGTGGATGATGATCTGGATGATGACTCCTCAGCTGCTACAAATTCTATTGATCGCATGGTAGCTGACTTGATAGACTCTGAGGACGACATGGCCACAGACTCGGATTGATGATGCAGAGCTGCAGATCTTGATTTGTTTTCTCTTTCATTTTATTTATTCAGCTTTGTACTTTAACATTTTGATTTATGCTTTGTACTTTGAGTATTTCTTTTGTACCATGGATGATGTACCCTTTTTGCTATTATGTTATTTATATTTTGGGTATTACATGTTAGTATAGTTATATTTTTATTTATGCTTTAGTATTTATGTTAAAATTTTTTGAAATTATCCCAACAAATTTTGAAAGAAAGATGAATGATTCAAAAGCCAATGCTTGAACTGTGAATCATCTGAGTGATAATGATAGAATGAGTGTTAAAGCGCGCAGCTAAGGTACTCGTTTTCTTGTTTTTCTAGGTATATTCGTAAATGTGAATAAGTTCTTTACACACACAAGTTAATTTATTCAGTTTTTAAGCAAGCATGTGTTTAGTTTTGAACCAATATAGAACTAACCAAAAATGTGAGGAATCCTCAACCATTGTATATATGCAGGAGACCAATATCATGTTTAACTCAGTTATATTATGTTAAATCTGTTGTTGTTTTAATTTGTATAAGAGCATTGAAATGATCAAGGCAATTTTTTTTTTGAAATTGAGAGAAATACTTGACCAAATGAACCTACCCTGTGAGATGTGTGAGTATCTGTTAACCCATCTGAGCCTAATGGAATCAGAATTGTTAACTGTGGACTGTCAATTTAATAAGCTCATCTGCTTATTTAAATTGCCGGAGTTTGTAAAAAAAATTCAGTTCATAGTTAACTCTTTATTAAATTCTGATAGTTGTTTTCTGTTGAACCCTTATCCATCGTTTTTATTGACCTTTGCCATAATAACAAAGGAACATTCGATTAGGGTATCATTGGAATAAGTTGGGGAGAAAGGAAGGTTTTATTTATGTCAATGTAAGGGTGAATGATGTTAATTGATCTTGACAACAAGAAAAGAAAAAGAAAAGAAAAGAAAAAAGAAAGAAAAGCAAACCAAGAAAAAGAAAAGAGAAAAATGAAAAGGTTTGCAAGATTTCAAAGAAAAAGTTGTCAAAGATCAATCAAGAATAAGAAAGTATGAAATTCACCGAGTGTTGTGTTGGAAAAAGAAGGAAAGTGTAATTAGATTGAATGTTTCCTTTTGCTTGGCCATTTGAATTCAAATATCCCACATATGACAATTCTTTTGTAACCTAGCCCAATTACAACCCTTAAAGACCTTTTGATCAATGCCTTTTATGCTTTTGGAAATGATAATAAGATAGACACATAATTTGATTGTATGTTATCATGTTTGTTGGATGAGAGTTCATAACCCTTACAAATGATTTCAATTGTTCATATACTTTATAAAGAAGTGTGTTAGGTTTGGTTCAAATTTAAACATGTTGCTTGTTTAGGATTGTATGATTTAATTCCTTGTGTTTAGAACTAGTTCACATTTGTAGAATGTATCTTGTTTAATGAGAAACTGGACTTAAGCTTGCGCAATCACATTTGAATCACTCACTTGATATTTATTTCTTCGCACTTTTGAATCCTTTGCTAAATTGCTCAATACTGTGGTTTTAAAGCTATGAAAATTTCCTTTTGTTCTTTGGTTTGAGGACAAACCAAAATGTAAGTTGGGGAGAGTTTGATAAGTGCTTAAATGTTGTTATATTTTGGTACAAATTAAGGCACTTATGTTTACTTGTTGTACAAGTTACCTTAGGATTAGGGCATAAATGTGTTAAAAATGCAATAAATGTGATCCTAAGCCTTACCCCATGTGATTATGCAGGAAATACATGCTTGAACCTGATTGATGCAAAGACATGAAGCTTTTCTTGATGCCATCGCTACAAGCGCAGGACTCATCGCTAGTAGCGAGGATAGGCAGAGATTTTCAGTGACCCATCGCTTGAAGCGCAGCATCCATCGCTAGAAGCGAGCTTAGGCAGGGATTATCAGGAGTTCATCGCTTGTAGCGATGAACTGGACGCTTGAAGCGAGCCTAGGCAGGGAATTTCAAAGGCTGGTCGCTAGTAGCGACAGACCTTGTCGCTATAGCGACCAAAGGGGCGGTTTAATGCTGATGGTGACGTGGAGCTCTATGATTGGCCAGTTGATGTCCTCGCTACAAGCGACAGGCTGGTCGCTTGTAGCGAGCGTGCTTTTTCTCAGCATATTTAAGGAATTTTAAGCTCATTTCTTAGATATATAGTTTTTTATCAGAATTCTTATTTTCCAGAGCTTAGAAAACTTGTTATCTTTGAGAGAGAATAGGCATAGAGGGAGAAAAACTTCAAATAGCAATTAGATTTGGATTGAAGAAGATCTTAAGAAGCTTTGAGACATCAAGCTCTCACATATCTTCATCTTCCTTTCTTATTTTGCAAGAGTTGTCATGACAATGATCAACTAATCTCCTTTGTTGGGATTAATAGGTAATCAATCATCCATGTTGTAAACTTTTGGTTATTCAATATATGATTCTAGCAATTTTTATATACCATTGAATTTCTTCTTGCTTTTCAATCTTATGTTTGATTTAAATGTTGTTGAAAAAGACTTTTGAATCTAAGTTTAGAATGATTTTTTATCAAAATAAGAAATTCTAGAAATTGGATTTGGTTTTGATAATTACATTATAGTATTGGATCATAATGCTTTTGGATCATTTAATAGATTGAGAAATCATCGATTAAACGATACAATCGATCTCACGATGTCATTTGGGAAATCAATGATGTTGTTGAGCAATACGTAATAATGTCATATATAAGAAAATGCTAGAATTCGTATTTGTAATCAATCGGATATAAACGATGTTTGATTGATGAAAGTTAATCCTAAACACCTTCTATGTCCTATTACTCTACTATTTATTTTATTTGTTTTCAAAATTATGAGTAGTGTAGTATAAAAACAAGTTAAACCCTAACTTAAGACGATAATCGAAGTTGAACGGTTTATGATATCACATTAATCCCTGTGGAACGATATAAAAACTAATACTTACTTTTGTTCATTCAACACTTATTTGCTTTTATACTGTGCTGAGACTTGTTCAGAACCTGTTGGTTCAGAACCTGTTAGTCTCTTATTGCCTGGCCAGAATTTCAATTGGCATCAGAGCAGGCACCCTGCCTGTGTTTTGGGTGAGATCCAGAGTTATTAATGTCTGGCTTTATGGAGAGAGAAGGAGGCCCTGTCAACAGACCACCCCTACTTGATGGCACCAACTATGAGTACTGGAAATCCAGGATGTGTGCATTCCTGAAATCCATTGACAGCTGAACTTGGAAGGCTGTGATTAAAGGCTGGGATCATCCTGTGGTTATAGACAAAGATGGTAATAAAACTGGAGTTTTGAAACCTGAAGAAGAATGGACCAAAGCTGAGGATGATCTGTCACATGGAAACTCACAGGCTTTGAATGCTATTTTCAATGGTGTGGATAGAAACATGTTCAGACTCATCAAGCAATGTACTGTGGCAAAGGATGCTTGGGAAATTCTGAAAACCACTCATGAAGGAACCTCTAAGGTTAAACTATCCAGACTTTAGTTGCTCACAACAAAATTTGAAAACTTGAAGATGATGGAAGATGAATCCATTCAGGATTTCTACATGAATGTGCTGGATATGGCCAATTCCTTTGATTCTCTTGAGGAGAAGATGTCTGATGAGAAGCTAGTGAGAAAAATCCTCAGGTCCCTGCCCAGAAGATTTGATATGAAGGTTACAGCCATTGAGGAGGCTCATGATATTACCACTATGAAGCTTGAGGAGCTGATTGGGTCATTGCTCAATTTTGAAACTGCCTTTTGTAAACAGCCAGATAAGAAAAGGAAAGGAATAGTTTTTGCTGATAAGTCTGAAGCTGATGATCAACAAGAGCTTGATGAAGATGAAGATGAGTTATCAGAAGCTGTAGTGTTAATGGGAAAACAGTTCAATAAGATTCTGAAGAATATTGACAGAAAGTCCAGAACCAAAGGTCAGAATCTCAGACTCAACAATAACAAGCAACAATCTGAAGAAAATAGCAAACAATCAAGAGGTGTGCAGTGCTTTGAGTGTGAGGGTTTTGGACATATCAAGACAGAATGTCCTAATTTTCTCAAGAAGCAGAAGAAAAGCCTTGCTGTATCTTGGTCTGATGAGGATAGCTCAGAAGGAGAGGTTGAGAGTAAGTCAGCTAAACATGTTGCTGCTCTTACAGTTTTAGAAGCTTGTTCAAAATCTGTGGTCTATTCAGAGTCTGAAACTTCATCAGAAATTGAAACTTCATCAGAATCTGAAGCCTGTGATGAAGAATTGATTTTTGAGGAACCAGCTATTTCTTATGAAGAATTGTATCTCAGAAATCAAAATTTGATCAAGTTATTAGAGACTGAGAAGGAAACTGTGTGCCAGCTGCAGTCTGAAAGATGTGCTCATATAGGACAGATTGCTGATCTTAATGAAGAAGTAACACTTTTGAATTCCCAACTTGATCAGATGAAAAAGCAAGTTAGGATGATGAACTCTGCTACTGATAAGTTAGAGGAGATTATAAATGTCCAGAAGCAAGGAAAAACTGGGTTAGGATTTGTGGATGAGAGTCTGAACCTCAAGCAGAAAAATCCAGTTAAACAGTTTGTTCCTGCTACTCAAACTCATGATTCTATGGTTGGAACACCAAAGAGGAGACCTCAGAAACAAGCACAGATGCAAGGTCAGAAGCCAGCTCAAATGATACCTCATAAGCAAGTTCAGATGCTGCCTCAGAAGCATGCTCAAATGCATTCCCAGAAGTTTAACAGAAACAAAAGAAAGAATCAACCTTGGGTCTGTCATCATTGTGGTAAAAAGGGTCACATTAAACCTTTTTGTTACAAATTGCATGGTTATCCCAAACATTTGCAACACAGAAAAGTTGAACCAGCTGTGAACAAGAGCAAAATCAAGAAAGTTTGGAGACCTAAGAGTGAAGGTGTTGCTCAGAATCTGAACAAAGGAAAAGGAAAGGCTGTTGCTGATGACAGCAAGCCAATTCCTGTAGCACAGAAGAATTCTGGTGCTGGACCATCCAAAATCTGGAGCAAAGTTCCTGTTCCTGATCAGAAGGTACTATTTTCTTGTGAATCTGAAGAGGCTAGGACTTATGTTCAGAAAAGAGTTGCTGGGAGGAATGTTTTTGGTTGTGGTTCTTCAAATGTTTGTCAGCATAAGGCTTTATAGCAATTATTGCAAACTGGATGTGAGGAAGATAGAGTACCTGCCAGTTTTGCTAATGCTGAATGTGTGTCTGATCCTGGATCTGAAGTTGATGCTGGGACTGATTCAGATGATGTATGTGCAGTTTTTAAACCCTATGTTAAACCTGTGGTTTGTCATAATTTTGTGGCTAAAAAGGGGGAGAAAAACTTATGTTTAAGATCAGACATGAGCTGTTTAGAGTGTGTGCTGTCAGATTGTAGTGTGGTTCAGAAGTTGCATGTTTTGCTCAGAATTCATAACCAATGCAACATGAGATGTGTTGGTGATATTGAGGGGGAGTGTGTGTCTCAGGGGGAGTACAAGGTGATTATATTCCTGAGTGTTTGTGATCCTGAAGTGTTACTGCAGTTCATAATTAAGGGGGAGTCTTTAATATTGAATGCTGAGTTGCAGGGGGAGTGTTGTGGAGCTTCAAGAGTGTTTGTGATGATCAGGAGTTGATCAGTGTCTGTGTTATTTGTAAGCTTCAGTTATTCAGAAGCTGATATGTGTGCTTCAAGTGTTTCAGAAGCTGGATTGTGTGTATCAGTGTTCATAATTTGAAACTGATTGATTTTTAATGTTTAACATAGCTGAATCCGCTGCCTAATCTGATTGCTATGTTACATTTTTGTGGAGTTCTTCATTGCTGAGTTAATTTTATGGGAGATTGAAGAACTTGGGTGTGTGAACATTGGTTTTAGCCAAAAATTTACCAAAGGGGGAGATTGTTGAGTATTTTGGTGTTGGCTGCATATTTTGGCAAATCCAATGTGTTGAATAGTAGCATCTCCATGTCTAGAACAAATCTTCAGTTGCAAGTTTTTCCATTTGAAGCTGTTCAGAAGCTGAAAATTTCATCAGAAGCTGAAAGTTGGGTCAGACGCACTGTAGCACTTCAGAAGCTGAAATGTGAGTCTGATGCCCGCGTTGACTTTTGTTGACTTCATCAGAAGCTTGTTATTTTCATGTTATTTTGGCGCGAATCGTTGCGAGATTTATCAAGGATTTATCGTCGCATATTGCTTCTAGATTGCTGGTTGATTTGGAGAAGATTTAATGAAGATTTGGTTTGTTTTTATGAAAACACGTATTTTCCTGATGGTATCTTTCAAAGATACATTGAAGATTTATATGTTTCCTTTTCAAGCCTTGCATAATTCAGAAACATATCTGTTTTAGAAGATTTAATTCAGATTAATGTTATTTGTTGAAGGCTATATAAGGAGTGCTTTGCTGCTATTCAAGAGACAAGGAATTAGAGAGAAAATTCAGAAATAGAGTCTTAGTGTGTGTAAGCTTTTTAAGCTTTGTTTTGTGCACCACTCATATGTTTTTTGAGTTGGTTTAGGTTTAATTGAGTTGTAATTCATTCAAAGCTTTTAAGCAAGAATGAAGTTTTTGTATTGAAGGGTGTTCTTCAAAAACAGGGTAGTTTTCAGAACTGGGTTTAGTTCAAGGATTGTTCAAGTAACTGGGTTGTTACTTGAATAGGAAGTTAGTGGATTCTAATACTCATGCGTGGGTAGAAGTCTGACTAGGTGGAGATTGATTGCTTAGGATAGGAACTGGGGGGTCAGTGTCTGAGTCTTAAGGATTAATTCCAATAGTGGATTTCCTTCCTGGATTGGTATCCCCCAGAGTAGGAGGTGTTTACTCCGAACTGGGTTAACAAACCTTGTGCCTTCTTTAGCTTTCCTGCACTTTTATTTTCTGCTGCTTATTTGCTTTTATACTGTGCTGAGACTTGTTCAGAACCTGTTGGTTCAGAACCTGTTAGTCTCTTATTGCCTGGCCAGAATTTCAATTGGCATCAGAGCAGGCACCCTGCCTGTGTTTTGGGTGAGATCCAGAGTTATTAATGTCTGGCTTTATGGAGAGAGAAGGAGGCCCTGTCAACAGACCACCCCTACTTGATGGCACCAACTATGAGTACTGGAAATCCAGGATGTGTGCATTCCTGAAATCCATTGACAGCTGAACTTGGAAGGCTGTGATTAAAGGCTGGGATCATCCTGTGGTTATAGACAAAGATGGTAATAAAACTGGAGTTTTGAAACCTGAAGAAGAATGGACCAAAGCTGAGGATGATCTGTCACATGGAAACTCAAAGGCTTTGAATGCTATTTTCAATGGTGTGGATAGAAACATGTTCAGACTCATCAAGCAATGTACTGTGGCAAAGGATGCTTGGGAAATTCTGAAAACCACTCATGAAGGAACCTCTAAGGTTAAACTATCCAGACTTTAGTTGCTCACAACAAAATTTGAAAACTTGAAGATGATGGAAGATGAATCCATTCAGGATTTCTACATGAATGTGCTGGATATGGCCAATTCTTTTGATTCTCTTGAGGAGAAGATGTCTGATGAGAAGCTAGTGAGAAAAATCCTCAGGTCCCTGCCCAGAAGATTTGATATGAAGGTTACAGCCGTTGAGGAGGCTCATGATATTACCACTATGAAGCTTGAGGAGCTGATTGGGTCATTGCTCAATTTTGAAACTGCCTTTTGTAAACAGCCAGATAAGAAAAGGAAAGGAATAGTTTTTGCTGATAAGTCTGAAGCTGATGATCAACAAGAGCTTGATGAAGATGAAGATGAGTTATCAGAAGCTGTAGTGTTAATGGGAAAACAATTCAATAAGATTCTGAAGAATATTGACAGAAAGTCCAGAACCAAAGGTCAGAATCTCAGACTCAACAATAACAAGCAACAATCTGAAGAAAATAGCAAACAATCAAGAGGTGTGCAGTGCTTTGAGTGTGAGGGTTTTGGACATATCAAGACAGAATGTCCTAATTTTCTCAAGAAGTAGAAGAAAAGCCTTGCTGTATCTTGGTCTGATGAGGATAGCTCAGAAGGAGAGGTTGAGAGTAAGTCAGCTAAACATGTTGCTGCTCTTACAGTTTTAGAAGCTTGTTCAAAATCTGTGGTCTATTCAGAGTCTGAAACTTCATCAGAAATTGAAACTTCATCAGAATCTGAAGCCTGTGATGAAGAATTGATTTTTGAGGAACCAGCTATTTCTTATGAAGAATTGTATCTCAGAAATCAAGATTTGATCAAGTTATTAGAGACTGAGAAGGAAACTGTGTGCCAGCTGCAGTCTGAAAGATGTGCTCATATAGGACAGATTGCTGATCTTAATGAAGAAGTAACACTTTTGAATTCCCAATTTGATCAGATGAAAAAGCAAGTTAGGATGATGAACTCTGCTACTGATAAGTTGGAGGAGATTCTAAATGTCCAGAAGCAAGGAAAAACTGGGTTAAGATTTGTGGATGAGAGTCTGAACTTCAAGCAGAAAAATCCAGTTAAACAGTTTGTTCCTGCTACTCAAACTCATGATTCTATGGTTGGAACACCAAAGAGGAGACCTCAGAAACAAGCACAGATGCAAGGTCAGAAGCCAGCTCAAATGATACCTCATAAGCAAGTTCAGATGCTGCCTCAGAAGCATGCTCAAATGCATTCCCAGAAGTTTAACAGAAACAAAAGAAAGAATCAACCTTGGGTCTGTCATCATTGTGGTAAAAAGGGTCACATTAAACCTTTTTGTTACAAATTGCATGGTTATCCCAAACATTTGCAACACAGAAAAGTTGAACCAGCTGTGAACAAGAGCAAAATCAAGAAAGTTTGGAGACCTAAGAGTGAAGGTGTTGCTCAGAATCTGAACAAAGGAAAAGGAAAGGCTGTTGCTGATGACAGCAAGCCAATTCCTGTAGCACAGAAGAATTCTGGTGCTGGACCATCCAAAATCTGGAGCAAAGTTCCTGTTCCTGATCAGAAGGTACTATTTTCTTGTGAATCTGAAGAGGCTAAGACTTATGTTCAGAAAAGAGTTGCTGGGAGGAATGTTTTTGGTTGTGGTTCTTCAAATGTTTGTCAGCATAAGGCTTTATAGCAATTATTGCAAACTGGATGTGAGGAAGATAGAGTACCTGCCAGTTTTGCTAATGCTGAATGTGTGTCTGATCCTGGATCTGAAGTTGATGCTGGGACTGATTCAGATGATGTATGTGCAGTTTTTAAACCCTATGTTAAACCTGTGGTTTGTCATAATTTTGTGGCTAAAAAGGGGGAGAAAAACTTATGTTTAAGATCAGACATGAGCTGTTTAGAGTGTGTGCTGTCAGATTGTAGTGTGGTTCAGAAGTTGCATGTTTTGCTCAGAATTCATAACCAATGCAACATGAGATGTGTTGGTGATATTGAGGGGGAGTGTGTGTCTCAGGGGGAGTACAAGGTGATTATATTCCTGAGTGTTTGTGATCCTGAAGTGTTACTGCAGTTCATAATTAAGGGGGAGTCTTTAATATTGAATGCTGAGTTGCAGGGGGAGTGTTGTGGAGCTTCAGGAGTGTTTGTGATGATCAGGAGTTGATCAGTGTCTGTGTTATTTGTAAGCTTCAGTTATTCAGAAGCTGATATGTGTGCTTCAAGTGTTTCAGAAGCTGGATTGTGTGTATCAGTGTTCATAAGTTGAAACTGATTGATTTTTAATGTTTAACATAGCTGAATCCGCTGCCTAATCTGATTGCTATGTTACATTTTTGTGGAGTTCTTCATTGCTGAGTTAATTTTATGGGAGATTGAAGAACTTGGGTGTGTGAACATTGGTTTTAGCCAAAAATTTGCCAAAGGGGGAGATTGTTGAGTATTTTGGTGTTGGCTGTATATTCTGCTGCTTATTTGCTTTTATACTGTGCTGAGACTTGTTCAGAACCTGTTGGTTCAGAACCTGTTAGTCTCTTATTGCCTGGCCAGAATTTCAGTAATGATCCAAGGAAAGAAAATCGAAAATTATAAACTTCTGCTGCCTTTTGTATGTCGATTTTCCTTCAGTGGTATCAGAGCCAATTACGAAACCATGAATCGGATTGTTTTGTTTACTGCTTTATGTTTTAATCGGATTAAACATAATCGAATACAATTAAATAATAAAGACGAATTAAAATTGGCAAGGCATCACGTTTCTGTGCATGGCTTTTCGATTTGTTTGAAGCTTCGGAACCGTATCTGGTGAAGCATCAATATATCGATTATCCATATCGACGGAAACGTGTTGCTCGATCACATACGCACATAATAAAATCACATCACTTTTCTTTGCATGGATTTTCGTTTTGTTTGAGGCTTCGGAACCATTTTTCTGGTGAAGCATCAATATATCGATTATCCATATCGACAGAAATATGATTGATAAAATTATGTGTAACAAAAGTATATATGATATGCTCGTGATGATCGTTCACTAATTAAGTCAGATGATATTTGTTCATATTGAATGATTGTAAACTGGAGCTTCGGAACCGTATCAGGTGAAGCATTCTAAGTTCGATCTTCATATTGGATAAACAATCAGAGTACTATGATTGGTATGATCATATTGTTACAAAGGATTCATAACGCCGCAAGTGTTGTGCCGTCATGATTATGGTTACGATCAAATGTTGAAACGTAAAACGCCGCAAGGTAAAAACGCCGTAAGTGTTTAGGGTTACGGTCAAGTGATTAGGGTTACGCCGCAAGTGTTAAAACGTGTCAAATGTTGATGCAAAACACGGCGTTAATTCAAAGTGAATCGTTCATATTGAATTAGCTTCCGGGGCGTTTCCCCGGAAGCCCCGCAAGGGGCGCTGCGGAACCCCTGTCCGCTGACCGGGCAGCGGAACCCCCGACTAATCTGCGTAGTGTGATCAATCACCAAGTTTTAATTTAATTTATTTAATTATGAGGTGTTAATAATAATAATAAAAGGTGTTTTATTGTTGTTTTGTGAATGATTATGGTCTTAGTCTCGTTATTTCTTTTATTTTGGATTTTTGAAATACGGCCTGCGTGTCGTGCCTCTCTCTTGATTCTATATGTACATTCTCTTCTCATCCAATCCCTCGTATGTAAAACGAGTTTCTTTATATGTAATGTAATTAGAATACAAGGAGGTAATAGGACTATTAACGTTGGATTAGCCCTAGAAGTCTAGCTTGGAGAAGCAAGGTCATTTCTAGGATTAGTTTAGATTCTCTCATTGGCTTGAGAGAATCATAGCGTTAGGAGGCCATAATCATGTCACTTTTATTTTGTATAATTGTTATGCATGCTTGAATGATTGGAGTGCGAATATATATGATATATAAGTCGTAGTGAGGTGAGATCAAACTTAATAAAATCCTTCAAAGTAATTGAAATTCTGGCCAGGCAATAAGAGACTAACAGGTTCTGAACCAACAGGTTCTGAACAAGACTAAGCACAATATAAAAGCAAATAACCAGCAGAAAATAAAAGTGCAGGAAAGCTAAAAACACAAGGTTTGTTAACCCAGTTCGGAGTAAACACCTCCTACTCTGGGGGATACCAATCCAGGAAGGAATTCCACTATAGGAATTAATCCTTATGACTCAAGACACTGACTCCCAGTTCCCAGCCTAAGCAATTAACTTCCTCCTAGTCTTGAATTCTACCCAACACGCTGAGTATTAGAGACCACTAACTTCCTATTCAAGTAACAAACCTGTTACTGAACCCCTTAACAAAAACTACTCTGTTTTGAAGAACAACTTCAACAACAAACCTTCATTCGTACCGACAGGCTTAGAATGAATTTACAACTCAATAAAACTCCTAAACCAACTCAAACAATGAGTGGTGCACAAATAAAACTCTAAGTTAAAAACACAGACTCAATTTCTGAATTATGACTCTAAAAACGTAAGTCTTGAAAGCAGCAGCACTCCTCCTTTTATAACCTTCAACAAACAGCATAAAACCCAATCCAATCTTCCAAATTGATTTGTTTCTGAATTATGATTGGTCCAATAAGGAAACAAATAAACCAGGAAAGAATCTTAATAAGATTGTAACAGAAAAATACGAAGTTCATGAAACTGAACCAAATCTTCAATAAGATCTTCTCCAAAACAAACTGCATTCTAGAAGCAATATACGAGGATAATTCCTGTTTAAATCTTGCCAAGATTCGCGCAGAAACAACTTGAAAAAGATCAGCTTCTGATGAAGTCAACCAAAGTCAATGCTGGCATCAGACTCTGAATTCAGCTTCTGAAGTGCTACAGTGCTTCTGAAGATACATTCACCTTCTGATGGAATTTTCAGCTTCTGAACAACTTCAAAATGAAAAACTTGCAACTGAAGATTTGTTCTAGACATGGAGATGCTACTATACAACACATTGGATTTGCCAAAATATGCAGCCAACACCAAAATACTCAACAATCTCCCCCTTTGGCAAATTTTTGGCTAAAACCAATGTTCACACATCCAAGTTCTTCAATCTCCCATAAGACTATCTCAGCAATGAAGAACTCCACATAAATATAACATAGCAACATAGATTATCACAGACCAGCAGCGGATTTAAGCTATCTTTATATTAAAAACCAAACAGTTTCAGTTATCAGACCACTGAAACACACATAACAGCTTCTGAACACATTCAGTATCACTTCAAGATAACTAAAACCACATAAAACACTCCCCCTGAAGCTTCACAAACTAAACAATCACATGTACAACCACTTCAGCATCTGAACTCTCCTCCTGCAACTCATAAAACTCCTCCTTACTTCTGAACTGCAGTGAAAAATGGTATCAGAGCACAATTGTTCTTCAGGACCACACTTCAGGACCAAGGACAGCTCTTCACTCATGAATTTAATGACCTTGTACTCCCCCTCAACAACATCTTGACAACTCTTGTTGCATTGGTTCTGAACTCTGAGCTTCACAAATAACTTCTGAATAGCACTGAAAGCTGAACATCTGAAATTTGAACTAATTCTGAGCAGCAACACATCTTCTAATTTTGAACAGCTCAAGCATAAGATTTTCTCCCCCTTTTTAGCCACAAAATTCTGACAAATCTCAGACTTCAAATAGAGAGTAAAACAAAAACAAGTAACACAGATCCTGGAAAAACTATCAGACTCAGATGTAGGATCACACTTGGCATGAGCACAACTGGCAGGTACTCTATCTTCCTCACATCCAGTTTGCAGTAATTGCTATAATTTCTTCATGCAAACACACACCTAACTTACTCCTCAGATTCTCAAATTGCTTAGCATCTATGGCTTTTGTGAAAATGTCAGCAACTTGTTCTTCAGTAGCCACATGTTCCAGCTGAATGACTTTATCCTCCACAAGATTTCTGATAAAATGATGTCTGATATCTATATGTTTAGTTCTGATGTGCTGTATAGGGTTCTTAGATATGTTAATTGCACTCAAATTGTCACAAAATAAGGTCATGGTTCCTTGTTCAATGTTTTATTCCTCAAGCATTTGTTTCATCCAAACCAGTTGTGAACAACTACTCCCAGCAGCAATATACTCAGCTTCAGCAGTTGACAATGAAACACAATTTTGTTTCTTGCTGAACCAAGAAATTAAGTTATTTCCTAAAAAGAAACAACCTCCTGAGGTGCTCTTCCTGTCATCAGCACTTCCAGCCCAGTCAGCATCACAAAATCCCATTAAATCAGAACTTAAACTATGAGAATACATGATCCCATAATCACTTGTGCTATTCACATATTTCAGAATTCTCTTCACTTGAGTTAGATGACTCATTTTAGGATCAGCTTGATATCTTGCACAAACTCCAACAGCAAATGTGATATCAGGTCTGCTTGCAGTTAAGTACAATAGGCTCCCAATCATACTTCTATATTGGCTTTGATCAACTGATACTCCATGTTCATCTTTGGTTAGTTTCAGATGAGTAGCAGCTGGTGTCCTCTTATGAGCAACAGATTCCATACCAAACTTTTTCACAATGTTCTTGGCATATTTACTCTGAGAGATAAAGATGGTATCTTCCATTTGCTTGACTTGCAATCCAAGAAAGTATGTCAGCTCACCAACCAAACTCATTTCAAATTCTGACTGCATCTGCTGAACAAATAACTTAACCATTTTATCTGACATTCCACCAAACACTATGTCATCAACATAGATCTGAGCAATCATCAGACTTCCATGTTCATTCTTCACAAAAAATGTCTTATCAGAACCACCTTTTCTGTATCCTTGAGCCACAAGAAACTGAGTCAGTCTTTCATACCATGCTCTTGGTGCTTGCTTGAGTCCATATAAGGATTTCTTCAGTTTGTAAACATGATCTGGAAACTGATGATCCACAAAACCCATAGGCTGTTCAACATATACTTCTTCTTACAAATATCCATTCAGAAATGCACTCTTCACATCCATCTGGAATAACTTGAACTTGAGAATGCAGGATACACCCAACAGTAATCTTATGGACTCTAGTCTGGCCACAGGTGCAAAGGTTTCATCAAAATCAAGACCCTCTACTTGAGTTTAACCTTGAGCAACTAACCTTGCCTTGTTTCTGACCATAGTACCATTTTCATCTGTTTTATTCTTGTATATCCACTTAGTGCCAATCACATTCAACCCTTTAGGTCTTGGAACCAGATCCCACACTTCACTCCTTTTGAATTGATTCAACTCATCTTGCATAGCTTCAATCCAAAATTCATCAGTTAAGGCTTCTTTCACATTTTTGGGTTCAAACTTAGACACAAAACAAGAATCAGTAGCAGCTGAGTCTGATCTCCTGGTTCTGACCCCTTGATCCAAACTCCCAATGATTAGCTCTTTAGGATGATCCTTCTGAACTCTAATTGATGGCCCTTTATTGGTAGGATCATGATCTGGATGCCCTTCTGCTTCTTCAGACTCTGGATGATTTTCTGCTTCTGAAGTTTGTTCTTCTGAGGCTTCAGACTCTGGAATAACTTCAGATTCATTCTTTTCATTCTCAGCAGACAGATCATCAATAACCACATTTATGCTCTCCATCACAACTTTAGTTCTTGAGTTAAACACCCTATAGGCTCTGCTGTTTACTGAATATCCCAATAATATACCTTCATCAGACTTAGGATCCAGTTTTCTCCTATTTTCTCTGTCAGCCAAAATGTAACATCTGCTCCCAAATACATGAAAGTATTTCACAGTTGGCTTTCTTCCTTTCCACAATTCATATAAGGTACAAGCTGTCCCCTTCTTCAAAGTAACTCTGTTATGGATATAGCAGGCAGTATTCATGGCTTCAGCCCAAAACATATAAGGCAGTTTCTTAGCATGCAGCATAACCCTTGCACATTCTGCTAATGTTCTATTCTTCCTCTCAACTACACCATTTTGCTGAGGTGTGATAGGTGCAGAGAACTCATGTTTTATACCTTCAGAAGTACAGAAATCTGAAAAACTCTTGTTTTCAAATTCTTTGCCATGATCACTTCTGATTCTGACAATACCACAGTCCTTCTCTCTTTGTAATTGAATGCACATCTCTTTAAATACCCCAAAAGTATCACACTTTTCTCTAACAAAACTGACCCATGTGAATCTTGAGTAGTCATCAACCATAACAAATGCATACCTTTTACCTCCAATACTTTCTACTTGCATAGGCCCCATTAAATCCATATGAACAAGTTCTAGTACTTTAGTAGTTACCTGGTGTACTAATCTGGGATGAGACTTTCTTGTTTGTTTCCCAATTTGACAATCACCACAAACACTGTCCTCATTGATCTTTAGATTAGGTACACCTCTGATAGCTTCAGTACTTAGGATTTTCTTCATGCCTTTCAGATGCAGATGTCCCAGTTTCTGGTGCCAGAGTCTGACTTCCTCTTCTGAGCTCATGAGACAAGAAGTCAGACTTCTTTCTTCTTCAGACACCCATAAATAACAGTTATCTTTGGATCTGCAGCCCCTCATCTGAACCTTACTTTCCTGATCAGTTACAATGCACTCTTGCTTGTTGAAATTAACCTTCAAGTCTTGATCACAAAGTTGGCTAATACTGATCAGATTAGAGGTTAAACCTTTCACCAATAGCGCATCATTCAATCTAGGCAAACCTTCACTGATTAAATCACCAATATCCAGAATCTGACCTTTTGCACCATCACCAAATGTCACATAGCTTTTGGAATATGGTTTGATATTGCTCAGCAGTTTCTTCACACCAGTCATGTGCCTTGAACAACCACTATCAAAGTACCAGTCCTCTCTAGAAGTGGCTCTCAATGAGGTATGAGCAATAAGGCCTACATTCTGAACTTTAGGTTTCCATACCTTCTGAACATTGTTTCTAATAGCAGCTGGTTGCACTCTTCTATATTGAAAATGTTCAGGATAGCCATACAACTTAAAGCAAAAAAGTTTAATATGCCCCTTCTTACCACAATGATGACAGGTCCAGGTATGATTCCTTCTTCTTCTGTTGAACTTCTGGGGTTGCATTTGAACATGCTTCTGAGGTCTCATCTGAGTATGCTTCTGAGGTCTCATCTGAGTTTCTTCTGTCCTTGTATCTGGGCTACCTTCTAAGGTCTCATCTTAGATGTTCTAATCATAGGATCATGATTCTGAGTAGCAGGAACAAACTGTTTAACGGGATTTTTCTGCTTGAGGTTCAGACTCTCATCCACAAATCCTAAACCAGTTTTTCCTTATTTTTGGGCATCCAAAATTTCCTCCAACACATCAGTAGCAGTATTCATTATTCTAACCTGCTTTTTCATATGCTCAAGTTGGGAATTAAGTTGGTTTACTTCTTCTTTCAATTCTGAATTCTGAACCAACAGTTCACCTTTTTCAGCCTCTAGTTCACATATGGTCTCCTTCTGATCCAGGACTTGTTTGCAAACTTCAGCACTTCTGGTATACAGCTTCCTGTAGTTGTCAGCTAGTTCATCATATGAGGTTTTAGCAGCTTCAGACACAGATGAAGCTTCAGACTCTGAGTCAGACTCTGAAAAAGTCTCAGACTCTAAAACAGCTTCCTTCTTCAAGATAGCTCCTGACCTTACTACCAAGCTTGTATCATACCTACCAGATTCATTTGCAGCATCTTCTTCAGAATCATCATCTGACCATGAAATAGCTAGGCTCTTCTTCTGCTTCTTGAGAAAAGTGGGACATTCAGACTTGATATGCCCATAGCCCTCACACTCAAAGCACTGCACACCTTTGGCTTGGTTACTTTTCTCCTCAGACTTGGTCTTATTTTCATCAGTTGGTTGCTTCTTGAATCTGAAATTCTGACCTTTGGTCTTGGATTTTCTGTCAACCTTCTTCAGAATTCTGTTGAATTGTTTTCCAAGCAACACTAGAACTTTTGATAAATCACTATCCTCATCAAACTCTTGTTGATCATCAGCTTCAGAATTCACACTAAAAGCTACACCTTTTCCTTTCTTCTCAGGCTGTTTACAAAAAGCAGTCTCAAAGTTCAACAAAGAACCAATGAGCTCTTCAACTTTCATAGCAGAAATATCATGAGCCTCCTCTATGGCTGTAACCTTCATATCAAATCTCCTGGGCAGGGACCTGAGGATTTTTCTTACTATCTTTTCATCAGACATCTTTTCCCCAAGTGAATCAAAGGAATTTGCCATGTCCAGCACATTCATGTGGAAATCCTGAATAGTTTCATCTTCCCTCATCTTCAGGTTCTCAAATTTGGTGGTCAGCAACTGGAGTCTGGACATCTTCACTTTAGAGGTTCCTCCATGAGTTGTTTTTAAGATTTCCCAGGCATCCTTTGCAACTGTACATTGCTTGATGAGTCTGAACATGTTTTTGTCAACACCATTGAAAATTGCATTCAAGGCTTTTGAATTCCCATGAGACAAGTCATCTTCAGCTTTGGTCCACTCCTCTTCAGGCTTCAAAACTCCAGTTTTGTTACCATCTTTGTCCAAAACCTCAGGATGATCCCAACCTTTAAGCACAACTTTCCAAGTTCTGCTGTCAATGGATTTCAGGAATGCACACATCCTGGATTTCCAATACTCATAATTTGTGCCATCAAGTAGGGGTGGTCTGTTGACATAGCCTCCTTCCCTATCCATGCTTGCCAGAAATTAATACCCCTGGAACTCACCCAAAACACAGGCAGGGTGCCTGCTCTGATGCCAATTGAAATTCTGGCCAGGCAATAACAAAGAGTAAACAGGTTCTGAACCAAACAGGTTCTGAACTAAACTTAGCACAATTAACAACAGATAATCAGCAGAAATTAAAAGTGCAGGAAAGCTAAAGAAGGCACAAGGTTTGTTACCCCAGTTCGGAGTAAACACCTCCTACTCTGGGGGATACCAATCCAGGAAGGAATTCCACTATAGGAATTAATCCTTATGACTCAAGACACTGACTCCCAGTTCCCAGCCTAAGCAATTAACTTCCTCCTAGTCTTGAATTCTACCCAACACGTTGAGTATTAGAGACCACTAACTTCCTATTCAAGTAACAAACCTGTTACTGAACCCCTTAACAAAAACTACTCTGTTTTGAAGAACAACTTCAATACATCTGACTGCACTCGTACCTACAGGCTTAGAGTGATTACAACTCAAAAAAAACACTAAACCAACTCAATAGAGTGGTGCACAAACAAAGCTTAAAGCTTACAAATACTAAGACTCAATTCTCTGAAGTAAAACTCTCTAATTCTTCGTATCTTGAATAAAGGCAGCAACTCTCCTTTTATAATCTTCAGCAAGCAACATTAATCTGAAACAAATCTTCTGAATTGATATGATTCTGAATAATGAATGGCTTGAAAGGAAACAAATAAAACTGCAACATATCTCTCAAAGATTGCTTCAGTAAAATAAGAACATTCATAAACACAAGCCAAATCTTCAAAGATCTTCTCCAATTTAATCAGGCCTTCTAGAATCAACATGCTTGAATAAATCCTTGTTAAATCTCGCAAAGATTCGCGCCAAAACAATTCAGAAAAAACAGCTTCTGATGAAGTCAACGAAAGTCAACTCTGCTACAGTGCGTCTGAAGCTTCAGAAGCACATTTCAGCTTCTGAAGTAACTTTCAGCTTCTGAAGGTGATTTCAGCTTCTGAATGACTTCAAAATAAAAAACTTGCAACTGAAGACTTGTTCTAAACATGGAGATGCTTCTATTCAACACATTGGGTTTGCCAAAACATGCAGCCAACTTCAAAATACTCAACAATTTCCAGCTTCTGAAGCACAAATTGCTTGTCTATTTGATTTTAGCAAACATGAAGCCAACACTCAAATATCCAACACATGTGTTGTTACCCATTCAAGGGATCAAGTTTCGTTGAATAAAAATCATCTTTAAGCCTTTTCATTGTTTTGTGTTCTCACTGGCTAATAAAATGTTGTTTTTATTCATGATAAATAATGCAATGAAATATGGGAAATAATATAAAAACTTGCAAAAAAAATGTATTTTACTTGAATTTCTTAAATGTCGAAAGAATTTCGTTGGTCTCCAGTATTGCATCAAAGGACTCAAGGCCTGAAACTCTTCATCAGTCATTTTAAGGTTCTTACTCTTCAGCAGAAACAAATGCGTAGCTCACGGTACATGAAACGCAAAGATCTCGGGTGTCGGAAAGACGAGATTCCCCAAATAAAGCATACCCCACGTTTCGTTCGTCCACTGAGACTGGATTTTGATTGGCTTTCAAGATGATCCTCATAATTTCCAACCAAAGCCCAATTTTCATTGGCACCCTCAAACACAATTTCCAACCCAAAGCCCAATTTTCATTGGCACTCACAAACACAATTTCCAACCAAAGCCCAATTTTCATTGGCACTCTCAAACACAATTTCCAACCAAAGCCCAATTTTCATTGGCACTCCCAAACACAATTTCCAACCAAAGCCCAATTTTCATTGGCACTCCAACTCACAATTTCCAACCAAAGCCCAATTTTCATTAGCATTCCCAAACATAATTTCCAACCAAAGCTCAATCGTCATTGACACCTAATCACAAATAAAGCCCAATTTTCATTGGCACTCCCAAACACAATTTCCAACCAAAGCCCAACCATGTTCGGCACCCAATCACAACCGAAGCTCAACATGTCATCTGCTTATCCCACATGTCAGCATAGTGCATGCATCATATCAAACTCATTCATTAGCAGGCATCTCATATTCATATCATACTCTCCCTCACAATTTCTCATGCTCCCCAGCAAACACTCCCCAATGAGTATCCCATATTCACCGACATTCACCAACAGTTAGCCCAGTGTTCCCCAGTGGACCTCCTTCAAGAACTTCCCCAGTAGGTTTCTTTAAAAAGAAAACCAACGGGTCCCTTCACAAACTATCCCAATTCTCGTTAAACTTACCTATGACCATTAAGTTTCCCCAGCAGAAGCTCCCTATTGATTCTACCTCATATCATATCATACTGCATAAAGCAACTTAAAGCATATCATGCATCAACAATCATCTTTCTTTTCAGACAATCTAAGTACTAGTCACGTCTAGAGATGATACATTTATCCTCAGGGTAGTCTAAGCACCCCCCGAGGCGACGACTTATCTTTTAGATCTAAGCACCCCCCAAGGCGACGATCTATTTATTTTTAGTCTAAGCACCCCCCGAGGCGATGACTAATCTTTTAGATCTAAGCATCACCCGAGGCGAGGATCTGTTTATTTTTAGATCTAAGCACCCCTCGAGGCGACGATCTGTTTATCTTTCAGTCTAAGCACCCCCCGAGGCGACGACTAATCTTTTAGATCTAAGCACCCCCCGAGGCGACGATCTGTTTATCTTTCAGTTTAAGTACCCCCCGAGGCGACGATTAATCTTTTAGATCTAAGCACCCCCCGAGGCGATGATTTGTTAATTTTTAGATCTAAGCACCCCCCGAGGCGACGATCTGTTTATTTTTAGTCTAAGCACCCCCCGAGGCGACGACTAATCTTTCAGTCTAAGCACCCCCCGAGGCGACGACTAATCTTTTAGTCTAAGCACCCCCTGAGGCGACGACTTATCTTTTAGATCTAAGCACCCCCCGAGGCGACGATCTACTTATTTTTAGTCTAAGCACCCCCCGAGGCGACGATCTGTTTATCTTTCAGTCTAAGCACCCCCTGAGGCGAAGATCTGTTTATTTTTAGATCTAAGCACCCCCCGAGGCGACGATCTGTTTATCTTTCAGTCTAAGCACCCCCCGAGGCGACGATTAATCTTTTAGATCTAAGCACCCCCCGAGGCGACGATCTGTTTATCTTTCAGTCTAAGCACCCCCCGAGGCGACGATTAATCTTTTAGATCTAAGCACCCCCCGAGGCGACGATCTACTTATTTTTAGTCTAAGCACCCCCCGAGGCGACGACTAATCTTTTAGATCTAAGCACCCCCCGAGGCGACGATCTGTTTATTTTTAGATCTAATCACCCCCCGAGGCGACGATCTGTTTATCTTTTAGATCTAAGCACCCCCCGAGGCGATGATCTGTTTATCTTAAAGTCTAAGCACCCCCCCGTGGCGACGACTTATCTTTTAGATCTTAGCACCCCCCGAGGCGACGATCTGTTTATCTTTTAGTCTAAGCACCCCCCGTGGCGACGACTTATCTTTTAGATCTAAGAACCCCCCGAGGCGACGATCTGTTTATCTTTTAGTCTAAGCACCCCCGAGGCGACGACTTATCTTTTAGATCTAAGCACCCCCCGAGGCGACGATCTGTTTATCTTTTAGTCTAAGCACCCCCCGTGGCGACGACTAATCTTTTAGTCTAAGCACCCCCCGAGGCGACGACTTATCTTTTAGATCTAAGCACCCCCCGAGGCGACGATCTGTTTATCTTTCAGTCCAAGCACCCCCCGAGGCGACGACTAATCTTTTAGTCTAAGCACCCCCCGAGGCGAAGACTTATCTTTTAGATCTAAGCACCCCCCGAGGCGACGATCTGTTTATCTTTCAGTCTAAGCACCCCCCGAGGCGACGACTTGTCTTTTAGATCTAAGCACCCCCCGAGGCGACGATCTACTTATTTTTAGTCTATGCACCAGTAGCCAATCCAGAGGTGATCCTGCATTTACTTTTGTGTCCATTGCTTCCGTATTTCAATACTTTCATATTATTTACTACAATCTTTTCTCACTTTGAAGGACAAAATTTGGATCCTTTATACTTAATTGCTCTTCACAAAGAGTTTACGTGATGCCTTCGGCACTCGCATTCTCTATGCGAAGACACAATTAAGTAGGGGCAGCTCTTGTACCCTAATTTTGTCCAAGTCTCTTTTAAAAAAAAATCATCATCATCATGCAAAACAAAAAAAAATCAATTTTCATTTTTCTTCTTTTTTAAAAAAATAATAAAAAAAAGGTTTTATTATTATTTATTTATCTTTCTTTTATTATTTTTATTATTATTATCATTACTTTTATTATATTATTATTATTATTATTATTATTATTATTATTATTATTATTATTATTATTATTATTATTATTATTATTATTATTATGTTTTGTTTGTCTAAAAAAATATATATACAAAAGCAAAAAACAAAGTCAAGGAATGCTGCACAGGGCAGCACTTCCTTCCTTTCCATTTTCTCTTCTGCTGCCCCTGTTCCAGCACTTCCTTCCTTGACATTTTCTTCCTTTCTTCTTTATCAAAACTAGTCAAGGAAGGCTGCAAGGTGCTGCCCCTGTTCCTGCAAGGTGCTGCCCTTATTCCTGCAAGTTGCTGCCCCTGTTCCTGCAAGTTGCTGCCCTATTCCAGCACATCCTTTCCCTTTCCATTTTCTCTTCTGTTCCCCTGTGTGCAGCGCCCTGATAAGTGCTTAAAAGTAGTTATCTTTTGATATATTTTAAGGCACTTATGTTACTTGTTTTACAAGTTATCTTAGGATAAGCTCATATTTGTGGTTAAAATGCTAAATTTGTGATCCTATGTCTTACCCCATTTAATTATGCAGGAATTTCATGCTTGGATCTGAATTGAGCAAAGAAATTGAAGTTTTGTTAAAGCCATCGCTACAAGCGCCAGATTCCTCGCTACAAGCGAGCCTAGGCAAGGAAAATTGAGAGTTCATCGCTACAAGCGATGGACCAGGCGCTTCAAGCGAGCCTAGGCAGGGAAATTTGAAGGTTCCATCGCTACAAGCGATGGATTGGTCGCTTCAAGCGAGCAAGGGCGGTTTAATGCCAGATGCTGACGTGGAGCTCCCTCATTGGCCAAGAAACTTCATCGCTACAAGCGACCAGCTCATCGCTTGTAGCGAGCGTGCAAAATATCAGAAATATAAAGCTTTTTAGCTCATTTGTTCTGGATAATCAAGGAGAGATCTTTGAGAGTTTTTACTTCCATATTTAGGACTGCTTTAGTAATAGTTTAGGACTTAGTAAATAGGGCTAGAAGCTATGATCTTCAAAGATCAAAAGTGATTGGATTGTGGAATCAACCAAAGGCTTTGAGAAATCAAGACTTGGGTTATGATCTTCATCTTTTCTCTACTCTTTTGTATAGTTGTCATGAAAATGAACAACTAACTTCCCTTTGTTGGGATTGGAGGTATTCTTTCTAGCTTAGATGTAATCCATGATTATGTAAATATATGATTTTAGCAATTTATGTGTCTTTGAAGTTATTCTTGATTTTCATTCTCATGCTTGATTCAATTGTTATTGACAAATACTTTTGAATCTATGTTTAGAATAATCTTCTATCAAAATAAGAA
Organism: Medicago ruthenica; assembly: GCA_018208015.1. NCBI lineage: Eukaryota > Viridiplantae > Streptophyta > Magnoliopsida > Fabales > Fabaceae > Medicago > Medicago ruthenica. The sequence continues at coordinate 26,942,768 of CM031372.1, read as the reverse complement.
AATCTAGAAATGGATTTGGGTTTTGATAATCGCACAAAGTTTCGGATCGTAATGCTTTCGGATCGTTTGATTGATTGGGAAATCGTCGATTAAACGATACGATCGATCTCACGATGTCATTTGGGAAATCAATGACGTTGTAAATCGATACGTGATATTTTCACTAAAACGCTAAAATTCATATGCATGATTTATAGATTATATTCGATGCAAGATTGATGAACTCCTATCTCAATGCTTTTATTCCCTATTACTTTTCGTTTTATTTCCGCATTTAAATTCCATTAGTTTTATGCAACCAAGTCACGAAACCCTTAACTCAAAACAATACCGATTGTTGAACGGTTCGAAGTAGCGCACCTAATCCCTGAGGAGACGATAATTGAAAATACTTACTTTTGTTACTCAACTAACACGCCCCTTCTTCCTGTCTTCCATCAGCCTCTGCACAGGGCAGCACCTTTTCCTTTCCATTTTCTCTGCTGCTGCCCCTGTTTTTCCAGCACTTCCTTCCTTGCCATTCTCTTCCATTTTTATGTCAAAACAAGTCAAGAAAGGTTGTAAGCTTCTCCCCTGTGTGCAGTGCCCCTTCTCCCCGTTTTCTCCCAACCTCTGTCAGGGCAGCACCCCTCTTTTCCTGTTTTTCTTCCCCAAATCTTCAAGAATCAATCCCAAAAGTACCACAAGTTGCAGCCATCACACTTCCTTCCATTTTTTTCCATTATCCTCTGTCAAAACTCAGAGCCACTTGTTCAAAATCCTGCCCAAAATCTTCACCAAAATCACAAGGCAAGGTCACTTCCTTCCCTTTTCATTAATGTTAACCAAAGTCTTTGCCATAGCACACAAAAAAGCCCAACTTTCAAGGGATTTTCATGATTACAAATGATCACAAATTTGCCTATAAAAACAACACGAAAATCACAAAAAGGAGAGGATTTTTTAGAGGCGGAATTATAAGACTAGAAAACAGCAAAATCATAACAAAACCTCCCAAAAGAAAGAAGCTCTGTTTTTCTGTTTTTTCTTTACAAAACCACCACAACAAATCCAAACAGAATCAAAACAGCCACTAAACCACAAAGAAACATCACACAAAGAGAGAAGAATAGTAACAAAACACCATTTTGTTACTGTTCGTCTTCTCCATCACTTCCATCCTTAAAAAAACATAACCACTCAAAAGCCCCTTTCATTTTTTTGGTGCATTTGAAGCTTTGGCTAGGAGTTTGTAAGTATCTTGAACCTTTCTATCTCCTTTTTCGCATTCTGTTTAAATGTTTATAGCTTTTCTTAAAAATAATGCATTTCTCATCATAAGTTCATGGGCATGGCTTGAGGTCAGAATATATTAGGTTCTAGGACATCTTTTGGTAGATTTAAAACCACTAAGATGTAGTATTCAAGGCAAACATTACATTGGTATTTTCATTTTCGTATTTGGTTCAGTTTTGAGTGAGAAATTTAACTCAGAAGTTTGAGAAAAAATCACAAAACTATGTTCTGCTGTTCCTGCATTATTTTTCTGCATTTTTAGTAATCTTTAACTCATTTTTGCACTAAAAACATCATTCAAAAACCCCAAAAATCACAAAGATTACAAATCACCAAAACAGAAGTGGATTGCTTCTTTTTCTTACTGTTTTCAAACATTTTTTTACCCCCTGAGGTTCTGAAATCAGAATCAGAAGCAGCTTCTGAACAGTACTTCAGAAGCAGCTTCTGAACCGTACTTCAGAAGCAACTTCTGAACAGTACTTCAGAAGCAGCTTCTGAACAATGCTTCTAAACCTCAGCGTCTGAACAGTGCGTCGGAAGGTCAACAAAAGTCAGCGTCTGAACAGTGTATCTGAAGGTCAACAAAAGTCAGCGTCTGAACAGCGCGTCTGAAGGTCAACAAAAGTCAGTGTCTGAACAGTGCGTCTGAAGGTCAACAAAAGTCAGCTTCTGAAGGCAGCTTTTGAACAGTGCTTCTGAAGCAGCTTCTGAAGGCAGCTTCTGAACAGTGCTTCTGAAGGCAGCTTCTGAACAGTGCTTCTGAACAGTGCTTCTGAAGGCAGTTTCTGAGCTTCTGAACAGTGCTTCTGAGCCAGCTTCTGGGCAGCTTCTGAAGGTTCAGAACCTGTTTTGAACTATTTTTTGCAAGGGCTGAAACTCATTTTATTAAAAAATATAACAAGTGTTTTTGCTTTTATTTGTAATTTATTAAATTTCAATAACAAACTTGAATGAAAAAGGAGTGGTTTGACGTATGTCTTCCCATTCCCCGGTTGCACGAGCACTTGACGTATGTCTTGTTGTTTGGACAATCGTCATTCCTTTTCAAAATACAAAAAAATACATTTACTTTCAACAATAAACTTGATTGAAAAAGGAGTGGTTTGACGTATGTCTTTCCATTCCCCGGTTGCACGGGCACTTGACGTATGTCTCGTTGTTCGGACAATCGTCATTCTATTTTCAAAATACAAAAACATCAAAAACAAATTCAACACACCAAACTAATTCTTGGCCCCCCGTGGTCAATTAAAATTCAAATCTCTTTTCACAAAAGCACGATGTTTCATCAATTCTAACGTGATACAAACAAACGCTTAAGCCTCCCACGCGCGAGCATACAAGCTACGTTTAACCGCTAGAATACGATCAAAATGCTCTTTAAAATCAATCAACAAACAAACGTTTTCTACCAAAGAACTACGTAGCTTTGAATTCTCCATCGCACCAGGAGATACGTAGGAGCAAGATCCCACTCTTGTCAAGCACACTAATAAACCTTTTTCCCCCTTTCTTTTTCCCCTTTGAAATATAAAAACGTGGCAAGCAAACCTTTAAAACACTTTTAACCCTAAACTAACTAGGAGGTTCCCGTTGAGTACAACGGATGTGAGGGGTTCTAATATCTTCCTCTTGCATAATCGACTCCCGAACCCGTTAATGGTTGCGATGACCATCCTTTCCACATCGTCAAGGGTTTTATCAACGTTTCCCTTTAAAAATAAAACTTTGGTGGCGACTCCGTAGTCATTCCGAGCGTTGATACGCTCGAGCGTTTTTTAGAGAACGCACAGTAACTAAAGACAAATTAAAAAAGAAATAAAACATACTCTATGAACAAAGGTTGAGGAGAGACTTCTCCGTTGATGCTCATAGCATTTGCCTTCCTCTCGAACCGTCAAGTTCTGAATGAGAATTTGTGAGTGAAATCTCTTATATTTATAGGCAAGTTTTCAGTTGGGTTTGGGTTGAAAAACTGGGCTTTTCCTAAAACCCGCATAAAAAAATAAAAGGAAGATGAACAAGCACACACAGAATTTGTCTACCTAGTTCGGCTCAAATTGACCCACGTCTGAGGAGAGAGCAACTCTCATATCCACTATAAATGAGTCTTTGCCAAGAGATCTAAAGAAGTTAAAAGAATTTAGTTACACAATCTCTCCAAGAAAAAACCCTAATTTCTACCTGTTTTCCCAATCGCTCAACTCACAAGAGGATCCTAATAAGAAATCAAGAGAGAAGACTTAGACTCTTCCTGTAATAAAATTTCATTACCCAATATATTTAGAATGCGTTTCTTAATCCCTAGTATCTCATCCAAAAGTTAGTCTTGCCGGATTAAAAATAAATCTTGGGAGTAGTGTGGTTTTTAATTGTGATTTTTTATTTAATTAAATAATTAATGTGAGATGTAATTAGACGTTTAAGCCCATAAAATTAGTGATTTCATTAGGATTAGTGAGGGTGATTAAGGAAATTTGGTGGTTTTCTAGATTATAGTATAGTAGATAGATATCATAAAATTTGAAAACAACGTAAAAAACGTATAAATAGTAATACTTGTATAAGGAATATGTGGAGTATTATTATAATTTATTGAAGAAGGAGGTACACATAACATGACTTACAAACTCACACTCACACTTAGGCAACAAAAGGAAAGGGAGAAAAGAAAGAGAAAATTACATTGGCACCCAAATTAAGCACACTGGATATCATAAAATGTGTCACAAACACAACATTTATAGAGCAAGCAAACACTATAAGTATATGCTTTAGTTGTAGTCAGGATTAGCCAAACAGTAACCCTCTATAGCCTTGAAAAGACCATCACCCTTAGCTTTGCCACTCTTGAGTTCCTCTTCACTAGGTGCAGCATCACCTTTGGTGAAGTATTTCACACTAAGCTTTGCAATGGATCCTCCATTTGGACCTGCAGACAATTTAGCCTCAAATGAGATCTTCTCTATTGTGTCTGGAAGCCCAACACCTCCAACTATGCTGTAGTTGTAAGCCAAGTTAGCATCATCTACTAAGTCCACTTTGTGCAACACATGTTTGGTCTCACCATCTGCACATTGATCCGTTTCACAATCACAAACATCATGAGCATTACTTTTTTTTTTTTTACAGTCATCATGAACATTACTTAGGTAATTAATTTCCGATTAAGTTGATTAAGGGCATATTTTATTGCATAATACTGAAAATCTGTCCAATAAGCTATTGAGAATACTTAAAAAATTACTGTTTCTAGTGTATAATACTAGTAATCATTGCATCAAAAGAATAGTCTTGTGTCCTTTGAAACATGCAAGTAATAATTCTTATATGGACACAAAGCTTTGGTCATATCATTTGGTTACACTCACAAAAAAGAGAAAATTAAGAAAATTTAATAATTAAATAATGAGTGTTTTCTAAATAATTATGTGATATTCATTTTTATGAGTGTGTGATCAAATCATGTGTCTAAATCTTTAGGTCCACACACGAATTGCTCAATTACTTTATTGCAGTCTTTGTTAAATTGTCAATTTTGTAACGAAGACCTTTTTCTAGTATTCCAAATCAATTATTCTTCTTCCAAGACAATATCGAAGTTTCACTATTAGATGTATGGTGATAATTCTGTAATTAAAAGTTAAAATTATTTTCTTAAACCAATTAATTAGTAACCTAAGTTGTTTGTTAAGTGAAGATACGACCATGCATAAGCAGTGTGCATATTTTTATAAATTGTATTTTACATATATAGTGATATAACTTCTTTGCCAGGAGACATTGTGATATAATTATGAAGCCATAAACAAATAAAAAATCTTACATTACGTTACCAACAAATATAGGGTTGTGGATCAAGTATTTCTTCACAAATTAGATATTAAAGAATATGTGTGTACACACATAGACTCGATGTCGAAAACATAATTTTTTTGAACACAAACATAACAATTAGTTATTAATATTTGACTATAAAAAATAACATAAATATAATTTATACCGACCTTCAACGAAAGTGAGTTTTTTTATAGTTCCGGAGCCACCGTTTCCTTCAACGATTTCAACACTCTTGATGGCATCAATAACCTTTGGGGTAAGGTTGTCAGCATCCTTAACTAGAGCTTTGTAAAGTGTAGCAGGAGCTACAGTGGAGGTGGTTTCATCCTCAAAATTGAAAACACCCATGATGGTAGTGTATTAAAATGCTAGGTAAGAAATAACAAATAATTAATTAAGAAGTTGATTACTTGTCAATGTGGTTTATGAATGTAGTTATGTCTAGTATTTATAGGAAATGAAGTTGTATTGTATAGACTTTTTTTTTTGGGTGCAGTATATTTTGGACTTTAGATAGCCAATTAGATAAAGATGATGACTAATATCAGGTTGTTGGAACAATTTTATTCACATTGAGATATGAATTTGAATAAAAAATATTGTTTTTAAAATTTTAAAGAAAAAAATTATTCGGGTTCACAAAATTCTTTATATAGTATTCATTTTTCTTTTCTCTCCTCTAAGACCAGTCAAATTTTAAAATTCTTGATATACTATTCAAAGAACCACAAAAGCTACAACAATATATTCAAAATCTGAGGTACCGTTTGACCCGACTTTTTTTCTACTTCTTTACAATTTTAAGGAGAAGGTAGGCCAAACACAATAACTATTAAGGTATCGTTTACCTGACTTTTTTACAGTCCAAAAGTTACTTTAAAACAAAGTTAAAATTAAGGACTTTAAGAAAGAAGTTAAATGTTTGGTTACTGTATTATTTTTTTAGTTTTAAAGCTATTTTTAAGTTAAAAATTGTTTGGTAAAATATTATACAAATATATAATAAATAAAAAAATGGTAAAATATTTTTTGAAAGGAAAAAATGTTTAAAATATTTTTTTAGTAAGTACTTAATAGATATTGTGTTTGATCTAACTTCTCCTTAAAATGGTAGAGAAGTAGAAAAAAAGTCGGGTCAAACGGTACCTAAGTACTTATTAAAAAAATTACTTTTTTTTTAGAATGCATAAAATTGAATGGAATGAGCTTTAAAACTAAAAAAAAATAAAGTAACCAAACAACTTTAACTTATTTCTTAAAATCCTTAATTTTAACTTTGTTTTAAAGTAACTTTTAGACCGTAAAAAAGTCAGGTCAAACGATACCTGAGTATTCTTTGGGTTGAATGTCACCAGATTTCGGTTTTACACGATCAAATGCAAACCCAAAAAAGAAGAGGAAATTATGTTGCAGTCTCTCTCATTTTTATTTTATTTGTTAATATAAACAATTCAGTCTCAAGACGCCATTCTAGAATCCTGACTAATAATACTATTATTTTTTTTTTACAATTTTGATTTTTTTAATGATACTAATACTTTAGTTGGAAATATTTAGTGTGTGTTTAGTTTTTTTAAGGGATTTAGTGCGTGTTTAGTTTTGCCGACAAAAATTTATTAAGGGTTGAACTGATCTAAATTATGTTTATTAAATGGGATAAATGAACAGACTTAAAAACCTGATTTTTTTTATCCTTTTTAACCTTTTTTAAATGGATTTACCCGATTTAATTAGAAGCTTTTAAATCGGGTGAACCGACTTAATAAATAATTTTAAATCGGTTGGACCGACTTAATAACAATTTTTAAATCGGTTGAACCGACTTAATAACAGTTTTTAAATCGGTTGAACCGATTTAATAAAAGATTTTAAATCGGTTGAACCGACTTAATAAAAGATTTTAAATCGGTTGAACCGACTTAATAAAAGTTTTTAAATCGGTTGAACCGATCTAAAATATGTTTGTTAAATGGGATGAGTGACCCGACTTAAAAACTTGATTATTTTTTGACCCTTTTTAACCTTTTTAAATGGGTTTACCCGATTTAATTAGAAGCTTTTAAATCGGGTGAACCGACTTAATAAAATATTTTAAATCGGGTAAAGGGGGAGACTTAAAATCAGAACGATTTTTTAAATCGACCACCTATAAATCGGACCCAGAACCGATTTAAAAAGCCATATTCACCCGATTTAAAAAGTGCTTTCTGTACTAGTGTAAGTTCATGCACACTTTATAAGTATGTCACACTCCCTAGGGTTGTGAAAGCATTAAGCTCGATGCATGCAAAAATAAAAATGATCTTAAAACATAACTGAAAAAAAGACTTGAATGAATGAAATCCAGCAAACAAATAAAGGTTCATCATAAAGCCTTAATTAATAGGTGTTTAGTTACTTTTGGTAACTAAAGACAAATTAAAAAAGAAATAAAGCATACTCTATGAACAAAGGTTGAGGAGAGACTTCTCCGTTGATGCTCATAGCATTTGCCTTCCTCTCGAACCGTCAAGTTCTGAATGAGAATTTGTGAGTGAAATCTCTTATATTTATAGGCAAGTTTTCAGTTGGGTTTGGGTTGAAAAAAATGGGCTTTTCCTAAAACCCGCATAAAAAAATAAAAGGAAGATGAACAAGCACACATAGAATTTGTCTACCTAGTTCGGCTCAAATTGACCCACGTCTGAGGAGAGAGCAACTCTCATATCCACTATAAATGAGTCTTTGCCAAGAGATCTAAAGAAGTTAAAAGAATTTAGCTACACAATCTCTCCAAGAAAAAACCCTAATTTCTACCTGTTTTCCCAATCGCTCAACTCAGAAGAGGATCCTAATAAGAAATCAAGAGAGAAGACTTAGATCCTTCCTGTAATAAAATTTCATTACCCAATATATTTAGAATGCGTTTCTTAATCCCTAGTACCTCATCCAAAAGTTAGTCTTGCTGGATTAAAAATAAATCTTGGGAGTAGTGTGGTTTTTAATTGTGATTTTTTATTTAATTAAATAATTAATGTGAGATGTAATTAGACGTTTAAGCCCATAAAATTAGTAGGGGTGGCAAAATGGATGGATTGGATGGATATGGATTTAGATCCTAATGGATGGATCAAAAGAAATTCATTAATCCATTACAATCCACTAATTTTTTTGTTGAAAAAAAACCATCCGATCCATCCATTAAGTATATGACCATCCAATCCATCCATTACTAGATTTTAACGGATGGATTGTCCATCCGATCCATCAAATAAAATGTGTTATTTATTTAATTTGTATTTCATAAATATTTAGTTAATTAATTGGTGTCAAAAGTAAAAATATTCAACCTATTTATTCATGTCTAAGCTCATAACAGATTTTATTATCAAGCCCAAGCTTAATTTTTGTCTCAGCCCAAACAAAATTAAATATATAATAATAGGTGGTGGTGCACAGCTGTTGACCACCCGTTGACCACAGTGGTGCTCCGATGTTGACCAGCGTTGACTACGGCGGTGCTCCGGCGAATCACAGCGGCGGTTGACCGGAGCTCCGGCAAGATTACGGAGGCGGGCGGTGGTTCACGGCGGACCTCTGGCGTTGACCGGTGGTTCTCCGGTTTTTTTCCTTCAATTGTTTCAGTTTTTTTATAATTTTTTTTGTAAATAAGTTAATTTTTATTTTTTTAAATTAACTTATTTTTATTATTTAAAATGATCCAATTGATTTATTTTTTAAAAAAAGGTAATCTAATGGACTTTAAAAATAAGGTGGATGGATCAAATCCATCCATTGTTCTAAATGGTTGGATCCAAAACCATTCTATTAACAAAAATTTTGTTTGGTGGATGGATTGGATGGATTTTATGGTGGATGGATTGGATGTATATGAATTTGGTGGACCAAGTTGCCATCCCTAAAAATTAGTGATTTCATTAGGATTAGCAAGGATGATTAAGGAAATTTGGTGGTTTTCTAGATTATAGTAGTAGATAGATATCATAAAATTTGAAAACAACGTAAAAAACGTATAAATAGTAATACTTGTATAAGGAATATGTGGAGTATTATTATAATTTATTGAAGAAGGAGGTACACATAACATGACTTACAAACTCACACTCACACTTAGGCAACAATAGGAAAGGGAGAAAAGAAAGAGAAAATTACATTGGCACCCAAATTAAGCACACTGGATATCATAAAATGTGTCACAAACACAACATTTATAGAGCAAGCAAACACTATAAGTATATGCTTTAGTTGTAGTCAGGATTAGCCAAACAGTAACCCTCTATAGCCTTGAAAAGACCATCACCCTTAGCTTTGCCACTCTTGAGTTCCTCTTCACTAGGTGTAACATCACCTTTGGTGAAGTATTTCACACTAAGCTTTGCAATGGATCCTCCATTTGGACCTGCAGACAATTTAGCCTCAAATGAAATCCTCTCTATTGTCTGGAAGGCCAACACCTCCAACTATGCTGTAGTTGTAAGCCAAGTTAGCATCATCTACTAAGTCCACTTTGTGCAACACATGTTTGGTCTCACCATCTGCACATTGATCCGTTTCACAATCACAAACATCATGAACATTACTTTTTTTTTTTTTACAGTCATCATGAACATTACTTAGGCAATTAATTTCCGATTAAGTTGATTAAGGGCATATTTTATTGCATAATACTGAAAATCCGTCCAATAAGCTATTGAGAATACTTAAAAAATTACTGTTTCTAGTGTATAATACTAGTAATCATTGCATCAAAAGAATAGTCTTGTGTCCTTTGAAACATGCAAGTAATAATTCTTATATGGACACAAAGCTTTGGTCATATCATTTGGTTACACTCACAAAAAAAAGAAAATTAAGAAAATTTAATAATTAAATAATGAGTGTTTTCTAAATAATTATGTGATATTCATTTTTATGAGTGTGTGATCAAACATGTGTCTAAATCTTTAGGTCCACACACGAATTGCTCAATTACTTTATTGGTCTTTGTTAAATTGTCAATTTTGTAACAAAGACCTTTTTCTAGTATTCCAAATCAGTTATTCTTCTTCCAAGACAATATTGAAGTTTCACTATTAGATGTATGATGATAATTCTGTAATTAAAAGTTAAAATTATTTTCTTAAACCAATAAATTAGTAACATAAGTTGTTTATTAAGTGAAGATACGACCATGCATAAGCAGTGTGCATATTTTTATAAATTGTATTTTACATATATAGTGATATAACTTCTTTGCCAGGAGACATTGTGATATAATTATGAAGCCATAAACAAATAAAAAATCTTACATTACGTTACCAAACAAATATAGGGTTGTGGATCAAGTATTTCTTCACAAATTAGATATTAAAGAATATGTGTGTACACACATAGACTCGATGTCGAAAACATAATTTTTTTGAACACAAACATAACAATTAATTATTAATATTTGACTATAAAAAATAACAAATATAATTTATACCGACCTTCAACGAAAGTGAGTTTTTTTATAGTTCCGGAGCCACCGTTTCCTTCAACGATTTCAACACTCTTGATGGCATCAATAACCTTTGGGGTAAGGTTGTCAGCATCCTTAACTAGAGCTTTGTAAAGTGTAGCAGGAGCTACAGTGGAGGTGGTTTCATCCTCAAAATTGAAAACACCCATGATGGTAGTGTATTAAAATACTAGGTAAGAAATAACAAATAATTAATTAAGAAGTTGATTACTTGTCAATGTGGTTTATGAATGTAGTTATGTCTAGTATTTATAGGAAATGAAGTTGTATTGTATAGACTTTTTTTTTTAGGTGCAGTATTGTTTGGACTTTAGATAGCCAATTAGATAAAGATGATGACTAATATCAGGTTGATGGAACAATTTTATTCACATTGAGATATGAATTTGAATAAAAAAATATAGTTTTTTAAAATTTTAAAGAAAAAAATTATTCGGGTTCACAAAATTCTTTATATAGTATTCATTTTTCTTTTCTCTCCTCTAAGACCAGTCAAATTTTAAAATTCTTGATCTACTATTCAAAGAACCACAAAAGCTACGGCAATATATTCAAAATCTGAGTATTCTTTGGGTTGAATGTCACTAGATTTCTGTTTTACACGATCAAATGCAAACCCAAAAAAGAAGAGGAAATTATGTTGCAGTCTATCTCATTTTTATTTTATTTGTTAATATAAACAATTCAGTCTCAAGACGCCATTCTAGAATCCTGACTAATAATACTACTATATTTTTTTTTTTACAATTTTTTTTTAATGACACTAATACTTTAGTTGGAAATATTTAGTGTGTTTTTAGTTTTTTTAAGGGATTTTGTGCGTGTTTAGTTTTGCCGACAAAAATTGTTTCGAATAAAATGATTTAGTTAAAAATGGGTTAAATGTGAATTGAGTTATATTTAAATATATTCATGTACACGTCTGTTAAATGATAAATTTCTTTATAAAAATCACATTTAAAATTAAAAGTTGCAGTTCAAGTTACATAATTATTATAGAGATAAAATCAATTTCAATAAGTATCGGTCAAATATGTCAAAATCAATTTTACATTTTTGTTTCACAGTAGGGAGAGCCAAACCATGATTTTTATACGTAAACTTATGGGACATCTAATATGGGCTCAATCTAATGGAGGATCATACCATTTTTAATAAATTTTAATAAAATATTAATTCTATTCTCCATTTTTATTAACAAGTGTTCTAAGTGCTTTTGTTAAAGATTCAAAAAAGAAAACATTTATTAAATTTTATTTAGAAAAAAGTAGTTTTTTAATATTTCAATGTGTTGGATACACAATTTCTAAAATAAATATCATACTTTGAGCTTCTTAACAAGTATCCTAAATATTATAACCACATTTTCTTCACAAGTTTAATTTTACACTTAAAATTGGTAAGAGTTTAGATATCATACAACATTAAGAATCTGATAATGAAAATCTTTGCTAACCCCTAAGTGCATTGAAGAGGTTGAACTTCATGTACTTGTTGAGCTGCAAATTGTTGATTTGTTTGACTGCCTTTTACAACAGTTTGTTCAAATTTGAGGTAAGTCCTTAACAGGAATGAAATTGCTTGTATTATTGTCTTGTTGGTTAGGATTACCAGTTCTTTTTATCACATGGATTCAGGTAGGCTTTGTCGATGTTTTACATGTCAGCTAGAAGTATTCAATTAGAACTTTTACTAAACTATTTATATATAGAATTTGTAAAGGCTAAATTGTTTTTTTTGTCCCTTAACTATTTTTTTGGTATCGTTTTGGTCTCATAATTAATTTTTGATCCATTTGAGTCCTTTAAATTCATTTTCGTTATACAATTTGGTCCCTTCCGTTAAGAGGTTAACCCCAAATTTCTTAGATAGACCAACATTATAGGTGATCCACCATAAACCTCATAAATTTTTTTAATCTTAATCGTTTGGTCTATTTGTCAAAAAATAAATCATTCGATCTTAGAGGTCTATGGTAAGCAATGATGCACTATGACCACCTAATGTTTTCTTCCCTATTTTCATCTTCATCATAACCTTCATCAACCTTAACAAAAAAAACCCAGAAAAATCCTCTCTCAAACCCCCCTCTCTCTCCATTATAAAAAAAAAAACCCCAAACAGATTTACTTTTAAAATTTTCCCTCAGTGGTATTAGCTCCACAACAACCTTGTCATGCATATCAAAAACTTCATTAACAAAAAATAAAAATAAAAAACATAACCGTGCTATAAAGGTTCAATTTTGAACCCACCCACGTCCTAAAAAACAACAAAAACTACACACAAAAAAAAGCTTGAAACGAAAACACAAAATGGGGTTTGAAGCATTCGGCGTGAGAGAGTGAGAAAAAAAATTGGGTATCCCGCACATTGTTTCTATTTCAGATTATTGGTGTTTTTTATGAAAAATGGATGGGTCTAAGTTCAATTTTGAACAAATACAACCGTATTCTTCAAAAATCTAAGAGAGTTTTTGCAAATCTGAAAAAAAAAATATAATAGAAAATAAAAATCATGTGAGATTGGTTAAGAAATCATTGTTCATTGGTTTGAGGTAGTGTTGTTGTTTTGAAATTGGTTTGAAATTGCTATTCATTGGGTCTAAAAGAATCGAAGCTTTAGATTGGTAAAGAAATGAGAATGTTGTGGTGTGGGTTTGATTGAAATTGTTCTTGGAAATTGCTGGGTTTTATTCTGGATTTTTTCTGGTTTTGTTTGTTGTTCTTGATGAAGATCAAGAAGAAGATGAATGAAGAAGAAGGAAGAAAATTGACATGTGTACTTACTTAACGTTTTTTTATTAAAACTAACGGAAATAACCAAAATGTATGACCGAGATGAAATTAAAGGATTCAAACGGACCAAAAATTAATTATGGGACCAAAGCGATACAAAAAAAGTTGATTAGGGACGAAAAGAACAATTTAACCAATTTCTAAAATATCACATAGCATATTGTAGATGTCTTATATGTCGATTCGGTTGTTCTTTTGTTGTCGCTACTCTTGCGATTTAGCTTAATGGTGGTGGGTGGGGTTATGAGTTGCATATGGTGCTTGTTAAAGCTATTATATATGCGCTTCAACTTTTGTTCCCTTCATTGGTGTTTGTTTAGTCTTTGGTTATTTTTTGGTTGGGTGTTTTTCCTTTGATAGGATCTGTTTTGGTCCCCTTTTGGTGTTTTTTGGATTGAGAGTTGTGTCTTTTTGTACTTTTGTGCACATATTGTGTGTATCCTTTTTGCATAAATTACATTTAGCCTTTTTTAATAAAAAAAACTTTGTTCTTAGTTTATGTTTGGATTGGCGGTGGTTATGCGATGCCACTAATGATTTTGACAAACTCATTGTTAATCCAAAATCAGTGTTGAATTATATTTAATCATTCTAATTTTTATAGTTTTCTTTAGTGTGAATAGTTGTAACTAACATTCTAGTGTTAAGGTACCAGAACAATTCATTATATAATTATCTTTATCTTTACTAATTGAATGGTTGCATTAGAGTGCTCCACAATTACTTTGGATAGCTAAGATTTGGTCATTCATTTGGGTTGTACTTAAATGTAGGGGTGGACAAAATTGTGTCATCCGACCGAATCCGGCCGACCCACGACACCCGTTACACACTCGGATGGATTCACTCGGTTGTTCGGGTTTGACGGGCGTATATTTCTGGGTTTGGATGGGTATCATTGGTCGAGTTCGGTTGGAAGAAATGAACCCAAAGGTGGCCGAAACCGACCGACAAAATGGACGAGATATGGTGATTTGAGTTTCTCACCGCAGCACTGTAACAAAAAAAGAAGTGGATGGAGAAGATAACTGATACATGAATTATTGTATTGGATTTGGTTCACTAGGATGAGTGACATGGAAGCTTAGAAGCCGTTAGATTTGATACACATGGATTAGATTTGAGTGGCTGAGATTTTACATTTTGTGTTTCTTTAAATACCATGTGACTTACACATGACATTTTAGTTAAACATAAAACATAAAATAAACAAAAAAAATCAGAAACTTTGGAGGTGACCTCTTGTCTTCGTCTTCCTATATGCTTATGGCCACACATCAGAAACTTTTAGCTTTGCAACACAAAATAGTTTATTTTTTTCACCTCTCTTCATCTGAGTGTGTGCAACCCTCCTCTCATATTGACGGTGGCAGATGCATTTTTATTATTTATATTTTACCCAGCTTTCGAAAAATCATGCTAAATCGCCCTATCGAACCCGCCACCCAATTCAACCGCATCCAAATAAACCGCTGAAGTAGATGGACGGAAGTGGGTCTCATACTAACACCCGCGGTTTTCTTTGGATTGAGGTTTTCCAGCCGATTCCGGCCGATTGTCCACCCCTACTTAAATGTCACTCATGTAATCAATTCATATACTACAGATTATTCCAAAAAAGGAGTGAAAAAGTACGGTTTTTTTTTTGTCTAAAAATAAAGATTTCACATCGGTTGAGAATAAAGCAGATGTGAAATATACATATTTCACATTGAGGATTTGAATCCAACGAAGTGAAATACATGATCATAGTTGGATAAAAAGGGGATTTCACATTGGGTGTGGGATACTCCGAAGGGGAAAAGTACTTATCACATTGGTTACAAACTCGATGTTAAAAGTTGTGGACATACCACATCACCTTTAGTTACATCAGGTGGAACCCGATGTGAAAAGTTGATTCCAACCGATGTGAAAATTCATTTATGTAGTAGTGTTTGTTTAGGAATGTGGAGGACAATGAACAACATTGACTTGTTCCTCAAAAACAACATTACTTGTTGGTGATCTACTTCATCATCATGTGATGCTTGAAGACGCCATCGTAATGGCATGTAATTAGATAGAGTTTCATGGCAATCCTTATGAAGAAAAATACTAAGACTGTGACGACATAATATCCCTCAGAACTCAAAGTGCTTACAACTACACGTAGATATTTTACCATCCCAAAAAACCATGTGCTCTCTTCTATTAGCCTCTTAATAATACCGGGACACAAAGTCATTACCATTTTCATTATGAATCGAACTTTGGACGGACCTTTCAAACTCCTCTTTAAACTTCTGACGAGCAAAACGCTTGAGAACATTATGAGCTTGGTCTTGCAGGGGTGACATAAGCTTCATATTAATGCTTTTGCACTTTTCTAACATTATATCATGGTATTTTCTTTGCTTAATATCATCAATTGCTATATCAACCTGAAATTAACTTCAATTGATTAGTACATATGACTAAAAATTACGAGTACTAATGTTTTGGTAATTACATCATACCTGCTTTTTAAAGTCACTTAAACATGTGTGAGAGTTTATGAATATTTTGATAAATGCATTAATACTCTATGAACTTCCTATGGTTGTCATCCCATCAAAACTGTGAAAACACGGTGATGAATATTTGTCCCGAAGTATAACATTAAACCAAGAACCAAAGTTTGAAAGTGATGTGCCATATGAAAAAAAAACTATGATTTGTTGATGGCACATCAAAAAAGAATGGTCTTTCCATGGCTATTCATACCCACAAAAATCTCAAATTGCATTTCATAAGAATTGACCTTGTATGTAGTATCAAATACAACAATATCACCATATTTTTTAGACCAATCAAAACAAGAAACAAGAGACCAAAAAATATGCTATAACCTTCTTTATTTATCAAGTGTATATGCATACAGAAATTTAGAGCAACTCTTTTTTGCATCCTCAGAATACTTGAGAAGATTCATAACATCACTTCCTTCAAAAAAATTCCTGGCTTACTAAAAAAGATTATGAATGTCCTTTTCAATAAATGGAAGATCCTTATGCTTCACATTTTTATCTACGTCTATGACACACATCAATTTTCTAACTGAAAGCCCTCCTTCTTTTAGCAAAAAAATGCATGCAAAATCATCTTCTGAAATTGTTCGGTAAGCCGGCAAAAATTGCACTTCTGATCAAGTCTGCAAAACATGATTATGTTCAACACCAAACTTTGTAACTCGTCATTCACTTAAAAATATATCATGAGGCTTATGCAATAAAATTTGTAAATGAGATTTGCATTCAAACCTTGTAGATTCTCTATTTCTCTAATCTTTTAATGGTTCTATTATTTTCAACGAGGCTCCACCTTCACGATGGCAAAAAAGTCATGTCTGCTCATCAATCCATTTTTTTTGATGAATCTACCTTTTGGATTTGAGAAACCATGTTGATATGCATACCTCTTATAAAAGGCAAATGCTTCTTCCTCGTTAAGAAAAAATTGACCAACAAAAGGAACGATGTTTGTCTCAGTAAAAGCTTCATCTTTATCAAGTTCTTCAACAAATTCATTTGTCTCAATATTCTGACTAGAAGACACATAATGTGTATTCTTTTTTTAATGTAACTATAGTGATATTGAGATTATTGTATTAGGAATACTTACTATTAGTTACATCAGACAATGGATTGAATGAAATTCTACTAATGCTCCTTTGCTTCAACTGAACATCATCTCTATCTTTAGATAAATCTGCTATATTACATGTCACCTTGCGTTTTCTATGCACGTTTATTTCTATAGCAGTACGATGCATTAAATGTAAATACAACTCTTATTATTTCGTCTATGTTAATTATATCTAATAGACACTTTATTACAACTCTTCGTATTCTATCCACATTTATCAGTATACATAAGCCTCTGCTATTGAGCCACACAATACACAACATTCAAGATTGAGCATATCAATGTATCTTAGTCAGCATCTTAAAGATAATTATCCAACTAAGACTGATCCAACATAAAAATAGAATTTGAAAAGTCATAAAAAGGCTAGTATGATTCTCATATACTTTAATTTGAACACTAAAGGTTATTGTGTGGTCTTTTCACGTTGGGAGACACTAACATAATTTGTAGATATGGTTTTTATTATGGCCTTAGTTTGTATATGGAACATTATTGTTTTTATATAGAACTATTTGTGTTAATTTGATCAGACTGGAAAACTATATATAGATCCATCATCGTTTTTATATATGAAACAATTGCAGATGAAAATATACTTTATTGCTAGCAAATACGAACATTATATAGTGTTTTGTATTAATATAGGCCAACGATGCATGCGACTGTATATAGATTATCTAACAAATTAGTATTCTTTGTAAGCTAGGTCCCAAGAGCTCCAAGCATATATAACTCGTAATAAAAACAAACTTCTTTAAGTGTCCCACGTCGACCAACATACACATAGTCTATCATAAATTTAACAATAATTTAGTTTTACATAACATAAATCTTTTGAAAGTCTTGCACATAGCAACAAAAGCAAACTAAAAAAAAACATGACAAACTGGCAAAAAATCAAGAGGATCATTTATCCAATGTGACGTAGAGCACACTATTGTAACCCCTAAGACTTGTGCTGATCTTTATGCCCTTTCCCTTGCATAATTGTCGCGCATTACATAAACGTACTCAATCACCTCCAAACTTAATAAACGCATAATTATCATCAAAATTCAAATTCATCGACCAATAATGTTCTGAATCATCAACTAGACCTACATCTCTACTGTCTTTATAGATGATGTCATCACAGAATCCATCATAAGGGAAAGTCTACAATAAAAATATAAGTATATTAACTTAGATACACACAAAAATTGAATATGTTAGTGAATTTCAATAAAAAATACCAGAAAACCATCCTCAACGTCAGACGCAGACAACCACTTCTTGATGGAGTATTTAAAATTGTCTGAATCATGGTGATATGGGATTCGTGAAGTGATATCAGCATTTGGACCATAGATCGAATGCTCAAGGCTTAAAACCAATGGAGGAAAATAGGTGGGATAGGTGGGAAAATAGATCGAATAGTTATGACCGAACATTTATCAATTTGATCCAAGCACCAAATTCCAAGGTGTAAGCTTTGTGCAATTCGATAATGTCATGTGTAAAACACAACCTTCCATCTTTCTTGTCAACAATAACATCAAACTGATTGCAGGCTAGATCAACCAAAGTGACATAACAATACAACTCATAACCAATCTTCTTCATGAGGTTTGTCCCCAACATCATATAATTCTGAAACAAACCAAAATAACATCCATTTCAAAAAATTTTACCGAAAACATGCAGAATTAGAAGCGCAAAAAAAAAAATCAAAACATACATGTTTTATAACTTTGTAAATGCTTTATTTGTTTATTTGAAACAACATAACTCAATTAAACCTTCACAAATCAATTTTACATATAATCTCCCACCTCTCATAAGCTTTTATATTAAAGAAAACAACGAAAGAAAAACACCAGAAGATATGAAGGAAACATACCTCTCCTGGATGGTACTCCACATGATATGTACGTACCTATTATGAAGGGAGATTTTGGTGGTGTAAGGGCGATTTTATAGTATTTAAAAGCAATCGAATGGCCATTGAACCCTTCATAGTCGCCTGATGTTGGTCAAAAGTAAGTATCGTTTTTATATCGTTCGACAGGGATTAATGTGATATCATAAACAGTTCAACGTCGATTATCGTTTTAAGTTAGGGTTTAACCTTTTGTTTTATACTACACTACTCATCATTTTTAAAAACATAATAAATAAATAGTAGAGTAATAGGACATAGAAGGTGTTAGGGTTAACTTTCATCAATCAAACATCGTTTGTATTCGATTGATCATAAATACGGATTCTAGCTTTTTCTTATATATGACATTATTACGTATTGCTCAACAACGACATTGATTTCCCAAATGACGTCGTGAGATCGATTGTATCGTTTAATCGATGATTTCTCAATCTATTAAACGATTCAAAAGCTTTACGATCCAATACTTAAATGTAATTATCAAAACCAAATCCCATTTCTAGAATTTCTTATCTTGATAGAAAATCATTCTAAACCTAGATTCAAAAGTCTTTTTCAACAACATTTAAATCAAACATAAGATTGAAAAGCAAGAAGAAATTCAATGGAATATAAAAATGCTAGAATCATATATTTAATAACCAAAAGTTTACAACATGGAATGATTGATTACCTATTAATCCCAACAAAGGAGATTAGTTGATCATTGTCATGACAACTATTGCAAAATAAGAAAGGAAGATGAAGATATATGAGAGCTTGATGTCTCAAAGCTTCTTAATGTCTTCTTCAATCCAAATCAATTTGCTATTTGAAGTTTTTCTCCTTCTATGCCTATTCTCTCTCTTAGATAACAAGTATTTTTAGCTCTGGAAAATATTAAATCTCAGAAAAAACTATATCCATAAAAAATGAGCTTCAAAATACTTAAATATGCTGAGAAAATGTTCGCTCGCTACAAGCGACCAGCCTGTCGCTTGTAGCGAGGAAGTCAACTGGCCAATGGATGCTCTCCACGTCATCACCAAGCATTAAACCGCCCTCTGGTCGCTGTAGCGACAAGGTCTGTCGCTACAAGCGATGGATCTTTGAAATTCCCTGCCTAGGCTCGCTTCAAGCGTCCGGTTCATCGCTTCAAGCGATGAACTCCTGATAATCCCTGCCTAAGCTCGCTTCTAGCGATGGAAGCTGCGCTTCAAGCGATGAAACACTGGAAATCCCTGCCTATCCTCGCTACTAGCGATGGCTTCTGCGCTTGTAGCGATGGCATCAAGAAAAGCTTCATTCTTTTGCATCAATCAGGTCCAAGCATGTATTTCCTGCATAATCACATGGGGTAAGGCTTAGGATCACAAATATTGTATTTTTAACACAAATATGCTCTAATCCTAAGGTAACTTGCAAAACAAGTAATCATAAGTGCCCTAAAATGTATCAAAATATAACAACTTTTAGGCACTTATCAAACTCTCCCCAACTTACATTTTGGTTTGTCCTCAAACCAAAGACTTAAAAGGAAATTTTCATAGCTTTTAAACCACAGTATTGAGCAATTAGCAAAGGATTCAAAAGTGCGAAGAAATAAACATCAAGTGAGTGATTCAAATGTGATTGCGCAAGCTAAAATTCAGTTTCTCATTAAACAAGATACATTCTATAAATGTGAACTAGTTCTAAACACAAGGAATCAAATCATACAATCCTAAACAAGCAAGATGTTTAAATTTGAACCAAACCTAACACACTTCTATATAAAGTATATGAACAATTGAAATCTTTTGTGAGGGTATGAACACTCATCCAACAAACATGATAACATTTCAATTAAATTATGTGTCCATCTAATTATCATTTCCAAAAGCATAAATGGCATTGATCAAAAGGTCTTTAAGGGTTGTAATTGGGCTAGGTTACAAAAGAATTGTCATATATGGGATATTTGAATTCAAATGGCCAAGCAAAAGGAACATTCAATCTAATTACACTTCCTTCTTTTTCCAATACAACACTTGGTGAATTTCTTACATTTCTTTTCTTGATTGATCTTGACAACTTTTTCTTTGAATTCTTGCAAACCTTTTCATTTTTCTCTTTTCTTTTTCTTGGTTTGCTTTCTTTCTTTTTTCTTTTCTTTTTCTTGTTGTCAAGATCAATTATCACTTTCACCAATACATTGACATAAACATAACCTTCCTTTCTCCCCAACTTATTTCAATGATACCCTAATCGAATGTTCCTTTATCATTATGGCAAAGGTCAATAAAAACGATGGATAAGGGTTCACAAGAAAACAACCATCAGAATTCAATAAAGAGTTAACTATGAACTGAATTTTTTTTACAAACTCCGGCAATTTAAATAAGCAGATGAGCTTATTAAAATTGACAGTCCACAGTTAACAATTCTGATTCAATAGGCTCAGATGGGTTAACAGATACTCACACATCTCACAGGGTAGGTTCATTTGGTCAAGTATTTCACTCAATTTCAAAAAAATTGCCTTGATCACTTCAATGCTTTTATACCAATTAAAACAACAAAAGATTTAACATAAAATAGCTGAGTTAAACATGATATTGGTCTCCTGCATATATACAATGGTTGAGGATTCCTCACATTTTGGCTAGTTCTATATTGGTTCAAAACTAAACAAATGCTTGCTTGAAACTGAATAAATTAACTTGTGTGTAAAGAACTTATTCACATTCAAGAATATACCTAGAAAAACAAGAAAACGAGTACCTTAGCTGCGCGCTTTAACACTCATTCTATCATTATCACTCAATTGATTCTAAGCTCAAGCACTGGCTTTTGAATCTTTCATCTTTCTTTCAACATTGTTGGGATAATTTCAAAAAATTTTAACCAAAAATAAATAACAAAACATAAATAGAATATAAACTATACTAAACATGTTATAACAAGAATAAATAACATAAACCAAAAAGGTACATCATCCATGATACATAAAACATAATCAAAACAAAGTACAAAGCATAATAAACTGTTATAAAAGTACAAAGCTTTAATAAATAAAATGAAAGGGATGACAAAACAAAATTCTGCAGCTCTGCATCATCAGTCTGAATCTGAATCCATGTCCTCAGAATCTATCATAGCTGCAGCCATACGGTCTAGGCTATTTGTAGCCTCCGATGAATCATCTCCAAGATCGTCATCAACATCAGCGTCGTCGTCACCATCATCACCGGCATCCTGATCACCAGCATCTGCTGCAGCTGCCCCTCCAGGAAAGAAAGGCCTGTCCCCAGGCCAAGCTATGTGCTCAGAGAAGAAAGCTGGCGTCCATGGGCTTTGGCCACTGTCATGCAGATGACTCTGAATAGTCGTTAGAGCCCGGTGATTAGACGCATTCTGCGCCAACAGAAAAGAGCTCACCATAGAAGAGTCCCAACTCGAGAAATCCAGTGGTGGAATGGTCGGGCCCTGAGGGTGGCTAGTATGATGTGGTGGTGGTGGTGCACTAGAAGGACCGGCTGATGTGGATGGTCCAGCTGAGGAAGGAGGTGGGGCTATAGGTGTGGGGGTAGAGCAGTACCTATTGATGTACCTGTCATCAATAGGGTTCTTAATTTCTTCATCTACCTGATTGGGCATGTGTACCCTAGCCCGTCTACAGAGTCCCATAATCAATCCGGGAAAGGTCAGTGGGCATTTGGGTTTGCCCGGGGGTAAAATGCCGCTCTCAGCTACTACCCTCATCTCATTTGCTATAAGCCTAGCAACGTCAACCTGACGTTGAGTCAGGATATAATGAAGAAGAGGGGTAACATCGAGGGTGGTAGAAGAGGTATGAGATTTTGGCCGGATATTATACAAGATTAGGGTAAGAACTACCTGAGCCGGAGTGGTCATGTCCTCCCTAAAGGCTCGGAAAGGCTTACCCGAAGCCTTACTCAAATCATAGCTCTTCCCCTCCTGGAAGATGTCTCGTGCAATACTCTCGTGATCCCAAGTGCCGCTCCTCTGATGCTCAGAAAAGTCACATAGCATAGTAGGTGCTAGTGGATTGTCCTCTTCACAAAGCTCCAAAGGTTTGCCCAAGTATGCATTGATGGACATTCGATCAAAGGTGATGGTGCGCCCTCGCACGTAGGTAGTCCATGTGAACTCGTCAGATGGGTCAGCTGGGATTGCATTCGCGTAGAATTCGCGCACGATGTCGTAATTTATCTTCCTTGGTGGCGTGCATAGAATCCCCCATTTCCTTTCGTTGATCATGTGAGCTATGCCTCCGTATTCTCCCTCTTCTGATATCTGGAACTGCTTCTCAGACCAGATTCTTCGTGTTTTCAGCTCTTCGTACCTTTCTTGATTCCTCAGACTCAGGAAACGACTCGAGTCATGCGGTTGAATGTTGGCTCTAGGTCGTGATGACGAGCTCTCAATGTTCCTTTGTCTTTTGGACGAGGATTTGGGTGCCATACCTACAAAAGTATCAAAACAGATAAAAATTAGGTAGGATGCAAGTTAGGATCAGAACAAAAGAAAAATAAAACAAGTTTCTGGTTTCGTCGCTACAGCGACAGCTTGGTCGCTTGTAGCGAGCGAACCCAGATTTTGCTGGATTCCTGCGCTACAAGCGCACTGTAGCGAGGAAGACCCTTTTTAAAATTTTTGATTTTCTGATTTTAAACCCACTTGTAGCATGCGAAATTAAGATTAAAGCTAATACAAATGATTAACAATCACTTAAACTTCCTAAATCCTCAAAAACCCTAAATTATTTTGAATTTTTACATAGGTTTTTTCCAAAATACGAATCCTATGAACAAGAGGATGAAAGGGGAGTTTTCCTAGTGATTCTAGATCATTTATAACAGCTCAAACTATATCTAATCATTGGTAAATCAACAGGGCATAATCTAATTTTAAAATTTTCAAAACCCTAAACCCTAAAATGTGTAATCCGCATGCAAGCACCAAAAATCAATAAAGAGAACATAAACAGCAACAGAAAATGACGATTAACATACCTGGAAGTTGATTGAGCAAGATTAAACAGGTACAGAGTGATTTGCAAGAATTTTTGCAGAAATGGAAAGTGACAAAGTGCAGGAATAGAAATGGAATGGAAAATGGAATGTTTACAGAATAATAAGATGCGAAAATATAAGTTAAAACGGCTATAATATTAATGAAAGTGGTTGGGAGTTAACTGAAGAGACATAGTGGCCAGGGAAAAATAAAACTGTTTTCTGATACGGTCGCTACAAGCGCGCGACCTGTCGCTACAGCGACAGGCAAAAAGCCCATCGCTACAAGCGTGATGTGGCGCTACAAGCGCAAGTGTGAAATCTCTCGCTACAAGCGACAAGTGAGTCGCTACAGCGACGTAGTGCAAATTCCATCGCTACAGCGATGAATTGGTCGCTGTAGCGACCATGACAGGAAACAGAAAAATAAAATTTTGAGTTCTTGCCACTATCCCTACATGTGTAAATAACTGTACAGAACTAAAATAACACTAAAAATGCAACATACTTACAAAATTGGGGTGCCTCCCAACAAGCTCTTGTTTAACGTCATTAGATCGACGCCTGATTCGCTTATGCATAAGAATCGATGAGTGAAATCGTCGTCGTGTGCCGAACAACTTCACCCCCAAAATATGGCTTCAGCCTCTGTCCATTCACTGTCCATGTTGACTTAGTGATAGGATCCTCTAGTTCCACAGCTCCATAAGGTTTTACTTCCTTGATCATGAACGGACCGGACCATTTGGACTTCAATTTACCCGAAAATAGTCGTAGCCTTGCATTGAACAGCAACACCATTTGACCAGGCCTGAATTCCCTCTTCATGATCTTCTTGTCATGATACCGTTTGACCTTTTCCTTATAAAGCTTGCTTGACTGATAGGCTTGGTCACGCATTTCTTCTAACTCATTCATCTGAAGCTTTCTCTTCTCCCCAGCTTGCTCTTGATCAAAGTTCAAAAACTTGAGCGCCCAAAACGCTTTGTGCTCCAACTCGACCGGCAAGTGGCATGCCTTCCCATACACCAACTGGAATGGTGTGAAACCCGTAGGAGCTTTGTATGCGGTCCTATAGGCCCACAACGCTTCGTCCAGTTTCATCGCCCAATCCTTCCTCGATGAAGACACGGTCTTTTCAAGTATCCGTTTGATTTCACGGTTGGATACCTCGGCTTGACCGTTGGTCTGTGGATGGTATGGTGAAGCTACTTTGTGCTTTACCCCATAGTGCTCAAGTGCTTTTGCTAACTGTTGATTGCAGAAGTGAGAACCTCCATCACTTATTAGCACTCTTGGAGTTCCAAATCGGGAAAAGATGTTCCTTTTCAGAAACTTGACCACCGTCTTGCTATCGGCTTTCTGAGATGCTATTGCTTCTACCCACTTTGACACATAGTCAACAGCCACCAGAATATACTCGTTGTTCATAGAGGATGGAAATGGCCCTACAAAGTCAATACCCCAACAGTCGAAGACTTCGACTTCAAGGATACTTTGTAGAGGCATTTCATTCCTCTTTGAAATCCCTCCGGTTTTCTGGCAACTCTCGCATTCTTTCACATGTTCGTATGCGTCTTTGAACAAGGTGGGCCAATAAAAGCCAGCTTGAAGAACTTTTGCTCCAGTTCTTTCTCCACTGTAATGACCACCATATGGCGAGTTGTGACAGTGCCACATGATGTCCTTGGCTTCTTCTCTTGCAACACATCTTCTTAACAAGTGGTCTGCTCCAATCTTGAAGAGGTACGGGTCATCCCAAATGAATTGAGTGGCGTCTCTCAACAACCTCTTCTTTATTTGCCATGTGTAATCCTCCGGTATGAACCCCGTTGCTTTGTAGTTGGCCATGTCAGCGAACCATGGTCTTTCTTGCACCATAAGCAACTTCTCATCCGGGAACTCTTCAAGGATGTCCCTCTCATTCTTCGTTATCTCATCGTTCACCAATCTAGACAGATGATCAGCTACTAGGTTCTCAGTCCCCTTCTTGTCCTTAATCTCCAAATCAAACTCTTGGAGTAGCAACATCCAACGGATGAGTCTCGGCTTGGAGTCGGGTTTGGTAATTAAGTACTTGATAGCTGCATGGTCAGTCCAGATAACAATTTTTGAACCAATGAGATACGAACGAAATTTTTCTAATGCGAACACTATGGCAAGTAATTCTTTTTCAGTGGTAGCATAATTGACTTGTGCGTCATTTAAAACTTTACTTGCGTAGTGTATAGCATGAAAAATCTTGTTTTTGCGTTGACCTAACACCGCGCCTACCGCATAATCACTTGCATCGCACATAAGTTCAAAATCGTATGTCCAGTTTGGTGCGGTGATTATGGGTGCGGATGTTAAGCTATCCTTTAAACTATTAAAAGCATTTAAACAATCAATATCAAAATCAAAAGACTTATCTTTGTTGAGCAAGTTGCTCAATGGCTTGGCAATTTTTGAGAAATCTTTGATGAATCTCCGATAGAACCCGGCATGGCCTAGGAAACTTCGGATTCCTTTGACATTGACTGGTGGTGGAAGTTTTCTTCTCACGTCGATCTTAGCTTTATCAACTTCAATACCCTTGGAGGAGATCTTGTGACCAAGGACTATTCCCTCGGTTACCATGAAGTGACACTTCTCCCAATTGAGCACCAAGTTGGTTTCCTTGCACCGTTTCAGTACCGTGTCCAGATTCTTCAAGCACAAATCGTATGATGACCCGAAAACTGAGAAGTCGTCCATAAACACTTCAATGCTTTTCTCTATCAAGTCTGCAAAGATGGCTTGCATGCATCGTTGAAATGTTGCTGGAGCGTTACATAAACCGAACGGCATGCGTCGATATGCAAATACCCCAAAAGGACATGTGAATGCAGTCTTCTCGTGATCGTCTGGATTCACCGAAATTTGATTGTAACCCGAATACCCGTCAAGGAAACAATAGAAAGCTTGTCCTGACAGCCTCTCTAGCATTTGATCCATAAATGGTAGAGGAAAATGATCCTTTCTAGTTGCTTTGTTAAGCCTCCGGTAATCGATACACATCCTCCAACCGGTCACGGTTCTTGTCGGTATGAGCTCATTCTTCTCATTCGTGATAACCGTCATACCTCCCTTCTTAGGGACAACTTGAACCGGACTAACCCAAGTGCTATCCGAGATCGGATATATCATGCCGGCTTCAAGTAGCTTAACCACTTCTTTCCGGACTACTTCTTTCATGTTTGGGTTTAGCCGTCTTTGAGGTTGTGCTACCGGCTTATAATCCTC
Organism: Medicago ruthenica; assembly: GCA_018208015.1. NCBI lineage: Eukaryota > Viridiplantae > Streptophyta > Magnoliopsida > Fabales > Fabaceae > Medicago > Medicago ruthenica. Next base: position 26,915,501 of record CM031372.1, on the reverse strand, counting down.
TTCCATCATGATCTTATGCATGCAATAGGAAGGACTTATCCCTTTTAAGTCGGATAGTGTCCAACCTATTGCTTCCTTGTTGGACTTCAAAACTTCGACCAATTTTGTTTCTTCATGGTTTGACAAGGAGCTACTAATGATTACCGGTTTGGTACCCTCTTGATCAAGAAACACATACTTCAAATGTGAGGGCAAGATCTTCATCTCCGGCTTCACTTCTTCTACTTTAGCTTCATTCGTCAATTCCTCGATTTTGGCTTTGTGAGGAGGAATTTCCTTAAACGAATCGAGCTCCTTCAAACACTCTTCAAGCTCCTGCTCATCTTCTCCTCCTAGGATACTTAGTGCGTTTGTCAATACTCTTTCAAGATGTGTCAAGTCATGCAACTGGTTTCTCGTATCAACTATCAATTTTTCCGTTGCATCCATCTTGAAGCACGCAGCTTTATCACTAGGAAACTTCATTGCTTCGTGGATGTTGAAATTGACTTCTTCATCGTCCACACGGACTTTCATTAAGCCTCCGTCAAGATCAATCATCATACGTGCCGTTTGCATGAAAGTTCTCCCAAGAAGTAGCGGCACATCATCATCCTCCGGTATGTCCATCACTACAAAGTCGACGGGGAACAAGAACTTGTCGACTTTCACCAACACGTCTTCAGCAATTCCCAATGGGCGAGTGTAGGATTTGTCGGCCAATTGCAAGGTTAAGTTGGTTCTTTTCACAACTATATCACCAATCCTTTTGACAACGGATAATGGGATTAGGTTGATACTTGAACCCAAATCAATGAGTGCCTTGCCGACATCAATATTGCCAATGGATACGAGCAGTGTAACTTTGCCCGGATCTCTCTTCTTTCTTGACAATGTATTCTGGATGATTTCACTACAATTCGCGTCTAGCTGAATTGTTTCTTCTTCATTAAACCTCCTCTTCTTGGAGAGAATTTCTTTCATAAACTTGGCGTAGGTCGGCATTTGCTCTAGGGCTTCCGAGAACGGTATGTTGATTTGTAAACGTTTGAAAATGTCAAGGAACCTAGCAAACTGCCTCTCTTTCTCTTTTTTGGCTGGTGTAGTTGGGTAAGGTAGGTGCGGTGTCGGTGCATTCTTCACTTCTTCTTGCTTCTTGCCTTTCTCCTTCACCACATCCTTCTTCCACACTATGTTCTCATTTTCAACTACATCCTTATTATTTTTTTCAACTTCTTCCTCTCTATGTACATCTCCTATTTCTTCCTCACGTCCTTCATCATCATCCTTCTCCTCATTCTCAACAACCCTTCTCTCTACTTCAAGATTGTCCCCTATACCTTTACCAATGACCTTCCCGCTCCTTGTAGCATTTGCCTTGCAATTTTCGTTGTCTCTTGATGCAAGGACTTCCTCATCAAAATGACTTAATTGTCATTTCGATGATGATGCATGATCCTTTGGGTTGGTTTGTGTGTTGACGGTAAAGGTTCCGCCTTGTTGAGTAGCTTGAGATAGTTGTTGTGCCAACTGGCCTACTTGCGTCTCCAGATTTTTGATGGACGCATCAGTGTTCTTCTGGTTAGCCATTGACATCTGCATGAATTGATTGAGGGTTTCATCGGTGGATTGGTTGCGGTTTTGTTGTGGAGGTTGATATTGGTTATAGTTCTGGTAAGGTTGTCGGTTATATTGCCCAGCTTCTGGTCTCCAACCTTGGCCATAATTCGGATTATTCCCTCTTGGGAAGTTGTTTGGATGGCTTTGGAATTGGTTTTGAAACTGTTGAGGCCTTGGTTGATTACCAACATAGCTTACCTCTTCTGTAGGTGGCGGACAAAATCCGGTTGGGTGGTCTCCCGAACAAAGTTCGCATGATGCAACTTGGTGTTGTCTTCTTTGTTCGTTCTGGATGTCCTTCATTTGTTGAGGAAGGTTGGCCATTTTCTTTGTCAACTCTTCCACTTGTTGCGTGAGCAATTTGTTTTGTGCAAGGATAGCATCATTTGTTCCCAAATCTAGGATTCCCGCCTTCCTTTGGCTTTGGCTTCGGTTATGATGAGCTTGGTGATCATTCAACGCCATTCTCTCTATAATAGCAACAGCATCCTCGGCGCTCTTGGCCATCAAAGAACCACCAGCAGCAGCGTCAAGCAATAGCTTGGATTGTTGTTGCATCCCGTTCCGGAATAGATGAATTTGTGTTAATTCATCGAATCCATGATTAGGACATCTTCTGAGCATTGACTTGAAACGCTCCCACGCTTCACATAACGTCTCACTAGTACCTTGTGAGAACACAACAATAGTTGTCTTCGCCTCCATGAAACGATTCTGAGGGAAGAACCTCTCAAGGAATTTCTCCTCAAGCGTGTTCCAATTCGTCATTACCGTCGGTGGCTGGTCCAAATACCACTCCTTAGCTTTGCCAATCAATGAATGAGGAAACATCCTCATCCACATAGCCTCCTCGTTATTCTCCGTCTCACCAAGGGTTCCCGCAATCTCGTAAAATTTTGTGAGATGTTGGAACGGGTCTTCATGGTCCAATCCTGAGAAGGGATTAGCATAAAGAATTTGTAAGATCCCCGTCTTCATCTCAGTTTGCTTAATAGTCCGCGGCGTTTTCCCCAATTGTGCGAAACGGCGTGGACTATTATTACATGGCAACCCACGACCGCCTGAACCTCCAGGATCTTGATCTCCTGTTGCAGCCATTGATAACTCTTGGCTTGGACTTGGACTAGATGAATGACTAGAAACTGAAGCTTCCTCTTGTTGCCTTTTCTTTGCTTGTTGCTTCTTTTTCCGATTCTTGCTATTGTTTCTACGAGCTGTTCTCTCTATCTCGGAATCAAAAAGAAGTTGGTCCTCCGAAACTTGACCTCGCATATACGATATCAACAATCTGACCACAAAGAATTAGCAAACAAGATGGATAAGGAATAATAGTTATATACATAAAAGAATTTTGTGCAAAATTGCTTAAAACCATAATTAAAGTTGCAATGATTATAATATCATAACTTTAATCCCCGGCAACGGCGCCATTTTGATGTTGATCAAAAGTAAGTATCGTTTTTATATCGTTTCACAGGGATTAATGTGATATCATAAACAGTTCAACGTCGATTATCGTTTTAAGTTAGGGTTTAACCTTTTGTTTTATACTACACTACTCATCATTTTTAAAAACATAATAAATAAATAGTAGAGTAATAGGACATAGAAGGTGTTAGGGTTAACTTTCATCAATCAAACATCGTTTGTATTCGATTGATCATAAATACGGATTCTAGCTTTTTCTTATATATGACATTATTACGTATTGCTCAACAACGACATTGATTTCCCAAATGACGTCGTGAGATCGATTGTATCGTTTAATCGATGATTTCTCAATCTATTAAACGATTCAAAAGCTTTACGATCCAATACTTAAATGTAATTATCAAAACCAAATCTCATTTCTAGAATTTCTTATCTTGATAGAAAATCATTCTAAACCTAGATTCAAAAGTCTTTTTCAACAACATTTAAATCAAACATAAGATTGAAAAGCAAGAAGAAATTCAATGGAATATAAAAATGCTAGAATCATATATTTAATAACCAAAAGTTTACAACATGGAATGATTGATTACCTATTAATCCCAACAAAGGAGATTAGTTGATCATTGTCATGACAACTATTGCAAAATAAGAAAGGAAGATGAAGATATATGAGAGCTTGATGTCTCAAAGCTTCTTAATGTCTTCTTCAATCCAAATCAATTTGCTATTTGAAGTTTTTCTCCTTCTATGCCTATTCTCTCTCTTAGATAACAAGTATTTTTAGCTCTGGAAAATATTAAATCTCAGAAAAAACTATATCCATAAAAAATGAGCTTCAAAATACTTAAATATGCTGAGAAAATGTTCGCTCGCTACAAGCGACCAGCCTGTCGCTTGTAGCGAGGAAGTCAACTGGCCAATGGATGCTCTCCACGTCATCACCAAGCATTAAACCGCCCTCTGGTCGCTGTAGCGACAAGGTCTGTCGCTACAAGCGATAGATCTTTGAAATTCCCTGCCTAGGCTCGCTTCAAGCGTCCGGTTCATCGCTTCAAGCGATGAACTCCTGATAATCCCTGCCTAAGCTCGCTTCTAGCGATGGAAGCTGCGCTTCAAGCGATGAAACACTGGAAATCCCTGCCTATCCTCGCTACTAGCGATGGCTTCTGCGCTTGTAGCGATGGCATCAAGAAAAGCTTCATTCTTTTGCATCAATCAGGTCCAAGCATGTATTTCCTGCATAATCACATGGGGTAAGGCTTAGGATCACAAATATTGTATTTTTAACACAAATATGCTCTAATCCTAAGGTAACTTGCAAAACAAGTAATCATAAGTGCCCTAAAATGTATCAAAATATAACAACTTTTAGGCACTTATCATCGCCCTTCATGATGCATTGAATGCATCTTATGATAATGAATGTTGGTAATGTAAGTCAATGGTATTTAATTCCTTTTGTTATGTAACTTCCAATAAGAGTTTGAATGATATCAACACACCTTGAAATAAATGACTTGGAGAATTGAAGAAAAATTAATGAGTTGTTGGGACATGGTTACATTTAAATCGACCTTCTGAATTCCAATGCACAAAAACAACACACGTTGATTTACCATGCGCTAGTGAATGCGATTAAAATCTCTCGATCCAATAGCACATGTTATCAATTTTTTCAGGTGCATGATCATCAAAACATCATGCTTATTTTGTAATGGTTGTTATCCATGATTTTTTTTTTCTATTGTTTTTTTTTTTAACAAAAAAGTAGATTGATGGAATCTCTTTAAATACAGATGCGTTAAAAATATATATTATAAGCAATATCTCTAAGCCCTTGGCTATCCAAAATTTTTAGTATAATATAGCAAACTTATATCAAGCATCATGTTACAAATAAGTTACTTTAGTTTTACATTAAAAAAGAATATACATTATGAACTGTACAAAGTTGGTCATTGATTTTAGGTGCCAAGAAGCAACAAACTCAACACAAAAATTAAACTTATTGCCATAACGGTGGGAAAAACTAAAGTATACTATAACATATGATAGTAACAGATGCTCTTTGTTTTCTTGATAACTTAAGTTGATATATATTTGTTTGTTTGGGAAAACCAATGAGTCTTAAAAATAATGGGATCCTCATGCAAACATATAAAGCATATATATATATATATATATATATATATATATATATATATATATATATATATATATATATATATATATATATATAAGCATGTTATAACACAAAACATCATAATAATGTCGTTGAATACGAGATAATAAAACAAAAAGCATTGTAATTGATTAAAGTCTTGGTACAAATTGCCCGTCAATTAAACAGATAACTTTGCGTCAACAAAAATAAAAAACACAACGTACAACATTAAACTGAAATACATCATTCAAAACATATGTCGTAGTTTACATCAAAACTAATAAGAAGCTTAATATAATCTAAACCATTGCCCTTCAAATATTTTTTTCCTTCTTCCGGCTCAACCTTCACACAAACCATTTTAACTGGTTTGGTTATATATGCATCGCCAATCTCAACTCCAATTACATTTGGGGATTCCAAGTTGTCAGATGAGCTCTTAACTCATAATTTGCTTACCGGTGTCTCAACCACGTTAGTATTGCTGCAAGAATCACCATATTCCAAAGCCTCCTGACAGCACAAATTAAAAAAAAAAGACATAAATAAATTAGACAATTCAAAATATCATGTATGCAGAATCGATAGTAACTTGTATATATATATATATAATGTCCTACCAAATTATTAGCATTGTTAGACACATTATTTTCCACATTTGTTCAATCAACAACATCAATTTCACTTCCAACCTGTTACCAACGATAAAACATGGTTCATCTCACAACTCAAAACACCAACATATGTTAAAACCAAAAAAAAGATAAATAAAAACGTAAGGCAAAATGACCGAAAATCACCTTAAGATTTTGCTTAGTTATAAACTGTTCAATGATTGCAACATCATCAGTAGCCTTCTTGACTGCATAATTCCTAAACTTCTTCTTGACATTGCCTTCTCTAATCTCCACTTTAAAATAACCTGCTAGTTAATAAACATGTTGAACTTCGCAAGATAATCAAGATCTGTGTTTGACTGCAATCAAAGACAAAATAATTTTTTCATAAAAGAGTTTGGAAACAGGAAAGATGGTGTGCATACATGTTTCGTAAGAGGTATATCTCATATTTTTACCTTGTCAAATCCATCAATCAAATCTTGAACATTCCTTCCAATAAATTGAGTAACAATACAATCAAACATCACAAACGTTATCAACCCAGTAGTATCCATCATAATGACATGCAATTTGCACCTAAGGCGTTACGACGATTGTATAAGTTTATATACTTACATCTATCTGCATGCTAAAATGTTTTTGAGTCTACAAACTTAAAAAAAAATAAACTTACTTAGGAACAATGCTCTTGCATTCTCTGCACTTACGGCAACATAGTTTCCCATCTTCAACTGTAACCAACGACGCACATGTAGTACACGAATGAAAAAAACCCTCATCACCAATCTTTATCTCACATATTGTAGCAAGAAAAGAATCGTGGCAAGCCTACATTTGTGTAATATAATACGGATCACAATCAACTATGGATACATTATTTAAATTAATTCAATACCAATATAAAAAAATTAACTATCTTATTTTAAACAAATATCTCATTAGATTCTATCAAGTTTTCAATAGTCATCATCTTTGTATTCGACAACTTATCAAAAAGTTTTACAACACTATGCGAAGTCATTTGACTAATACCCTGAGTCAATTCAACTTCACTACTATTCATCATAATACGAAAAATATTGTATCTTAGGGATTAACAACTTATAGTAAACTATACGAAAAATATGACTGATGCAATTATAATATGTTATACCTGGCTTTGTAAGTTGCAACTTCGGGTAGATTACCATTAAAAATAACATTTATGCCAAAGAAAGAGTTAGCAACACCCATTGAACGTGTGTTTATGTGTAACCAAAATAACAACATGCCAAATCATCATGCATTACAATCAGGATACAAAATATGACTTAAAAAAATTTAGGTGGCATATCTAAACTGTTACCCATATACTTCCTTGTTTTGAAAAATTGCAAAATCAAAATAACAAGTGAGGTTTTATCATGTGTCACAAAAAACTTATTCAATCTCTCAGCAAAATCACCCCGTAGTGAGAAGTGAATTTTAGTGTGCTTATAAACATTTCAAACTACTTAGTGCGAACATTTCATTAAAGATCAATCCATACAGTTGGGACACAGCCATAACAATAACCAAAATTAGACAAAAGTTGATACTCCGTACAAAACTTGGGACATAGCCACGACAATAACAATATCAAACAAAATACGACTGAATTCGAACATAAAGAGTACGGTACTAAGGGGCATAAATTGGGACATAAATTGGACGCTTGACACTAAAGTAGATAGTCTCATTCTTTCCAGCATTCAGAGCGCCAATCATAATCTTTGTACCAATAGCAAGTCTGCGCACGTCAACCATACGACCCCCAACCTCCTTCAGTTATGATGTGGGTATATGGCCTTGTCCCATAAACACCAATGCATTTCCATTTGTTACCACAATCATCTATTAGGAGCAAAGAGGTAGTTTTTTTTTCCAAAGTCAAAGTACAAAATCCATTATAGTGTAGCATCTGCAACAACAAACGTTTTATGAATAAAAGAATAAAAAATGTTGTCATACGTGTATTTATTCGATTAAAAAAACAAAGTTTTATTACCAAAAATCTTGAGATAACATCATACTTAAGCTGAAAGTTCTTCTCATCATGATGAAAGGTTAGGATTTCAGTTGACACTGGAACACCGTGATAGACAAACTCAGGAACAACTGATTTTTCAATTTCAAATCTCATTGGAGGATTGAATGAAGGAGGAGTTACTACCAAACCCAACCTATTTATCACATTAATCCCGAACTAGCTTAACCCAGTAAACACCACTAGCACCCATCCACCCATACAGATATCATAAAAATCACGGAATGCATTAAATCCCGTTGTTAGATACATAAATCCATTAATCTTCTTATTTAAAACCTCGATTTGGTTGTTGTTAGGGTCGAAAAATGTAGCAAAAGTACCAAGCTGATCACCAAAATCAGTCACAAACATCTTTGGCAACATAACAACACCCTGCATAATCCATCAAGCCGAAATCTGTAAAACTTTATGTTAATAATAAGGCAGCAAAACACCTAAAAAAAAACCCAAGTTAATGCATCCTAACCTCGTTCACATGAAATTCACAGTAGATAGTCTTATATTGAAGCCTTAGTTCATTGACAATCTTGTCCAAATCAGTTGTTGAATTTGGATCCAATGGAGCTGATTCATATATAATAAGAAATCATTTAGATGTTAGTATATATAAGATTGATATGTATAAAACAAACAATATTGAAATTGAAATGGATTAAAAACATACCTTTCAAGAAATGCAAGGCAAGTAGAGTCTCAAACTAACGATACGACATGTTAAGTTATGTATATGAGCACGACAAAGAAATAAAGTTTGAATGAGGATGGTAAAAGACTTGGTATGTGTTTGGCCTCTATATATATAGAGAGCAAGTTGCATGAATTAAATCTGCATGCGAAGATTAAAAGTGGAACATTGAGCTTATGACAGAATTTAATAAGGCATTAAGTGAGGTAGTTGGAAACTCGAAGAAGGTTTATGAATAGACATTTACATTTGGGAGGGAAATTTGAATTTGAAAAAACATTAAATGATGTGTCTTTAGCTTGTTTAACACGTTTTTAAGGATTGCTTAAGAGGGAAAAGCCAAAAGCTATTAGGGTTTAGCAAAAGCTTAACCTAATAAACTTTTATAATAAGAGTAGAGATATAGAAGTAGTACCCGATATGCTTTTGAGCTACGAAGAAAGGATATGGTATTTGCATTATAAAGAAAACATAGACTAATGGCTAATCCTTGAATGTCATCAACATGTTTTCACTTAGAGTATTTGGTAGAGATTGAAAAAAATGGGCAAAGAATATGTAGTGGTTAAAAAGTCGGGAACATATTTGTGGAGGGAACTGACAAACATAAGTTTAACGAAGACAATTAAACAGAATAGGTGTTACATGAGTAAGGGTAATTTTGTCTTAAAAAATAATTAAAAGCAAACTTTTTATATTTATTTAATTGCCACATTTAATTTTTCCTTGTTCAAAATAAAATATGTGGGGCTAACCATCATTTATTGACCATCGTACACAAAAAAAAAAACATCATTTATTGCTCCTAATCATGTGTCCTAAGGGCACAAGATAACATTATTACAATATCAGTTTTTGGAATATTAACAAGTTTAAAAAAAAAATAAATGAAACTATTAACCAATTCAGTATACTTTATTAAAAGAAGAAAACCTTGTATTCAATTCTTTTTGCTAGCGGCTTTATTTTTATGTCTAAATATTCAATTAATATCATCGATTGTAGAAAAACATGCATTTATATCTTTAAAAGTACTCTATAGTAATGGACATCTCAATTTCTTTTGAAAAATGGATAGGATCCCAATCCACTTCATGTATTAAAAAACACAACAATAATCCTTTCTCTATATATAACAAAATTGAAAACATATTTAATTTTATATGAGTAAGTTGGGACTTCGGGATACTAAAAAAATTTAAAAATGTTTGTAGGAGCTCAAGCCCCTGGAGGATTAAACATGCACCCCCTCCTGTGTGCGGACAACATCCATATCAAATAAAAAGGGTAAAGAAAAATGAAAATATCAAGAAAGTGAAAACAAAGTAGGAATTACAAGTTAACGAAAGCTCCAATTTCATTCAAACACACGATAAGAAGATTCATGGACAAGTGTATATGCAAACAAAATAGTTTTAGTTAACAAATATAAATAATCATACAAAATCATATTAAATTAGAAATCTATAGAATTTATTAAATATGTACTGATAGACTTTTAGCAAGTGTACTAAAAATGCATCGAAGTAATAAAATTTATAAGTTCGTATCCACAGGGACTGTTTCAACTTCTACTCCGCAATGTCGTTATTATTAAGGATGCATTAAATGGGGGGTTGCCCTAGGCAGTTGGTTTGATTGCATAAAAAGTAAATAAGCTGATAAAAGTTGTTTTGAAGATATAAGGAGAGATGAGATCAAGTCTTTCGAATCCTCTGATTAATTCTGTTTGGTAAACTGCACCTATTTCTATGACTACTCCTCTAGTTTTACGATAGTTAACAAAAGTAGTCCTAATCAATCAATCCCTTGAGTTAGAACCCTCTTATCGGATTACAGCCCCTAATTCCTTAGGCGATCTAATATTCCTCGAAGGTTTTACAAACGTTTACCTATTATCACAAATAAACGATTATCCATTCCTAGATTAACCCTGTTTATTTGAACAATTCAATTAGGTCTAAGTTGAAAGCTAGGGTCAGTAGTCATTCATTCTTACGAATTCATGTTATATATTGTCAGTATATAAAAAACATTAAGAACAATTGAATTGAATAAAACTAGATAAATATTCATAAGCCATAGAGTTTCACAGCCACATGTGTTCAAACAGAGTACATCAGATTCATCTCCAGACCTAATCTCTAAGAGATTTAGCTACTTATAATATGAATTACAAATAACATAATCAACTGAAGCATAAAAACATACATAAACTGACTATGAGTTGGATGGAATGGCCACCTCTTCAGTTTTGTGCTCTCAAAATCGTGCCTTCAATCTGCAAAATTCTGCTCCCCTATTTCTGAAAACAGTTCAGCTTAAATAGGCAACAACTGCACCTCAAATCGTGACACGATTTGATAAAATCGTGACACGATTGTGCATTAAAGTCCCATGATTCTCCAAAATCAGCTTCACAATCATGTCACGATTATTCCATCGTAACACGATATTGTTGGAACAAAATGTGTTTAACAAGTCTCTCATAAATTAAGGGGGAGATTGTTGAAACATTTATGTATAAACATATCTCTCTTTATGGTTTTGATGATAACAAAGTATTAAATAGAAAATTGGTTATTTGCTAATGCTTTGTTCAAGTGTTTCAGAACCACATGCTTAATAAGTATTGATTGATAAATGGTTATGAAGAACAAGCTAAAGAGCAAGAAGCCAAGAAGCAAGGTTGCAAGGCTAAAAAGAAACTGGTCCTGAAGAAGTGCTCCTGAAGTGAAGCCTCTGAAGTGGTCCTGAAGAAATGCTCCTGAAGTGCAGCTTCTGAAGACTGGGTGCTTCTGATGAAGTCAACGAAAAGTCAGCATCTGAAGACCAGCTTCTGATCCGTACAACTGAAGCAGCTTCTGATCACTGTTCACTGAGAAGCTTCTGAAGCTGATATGGCATGGAAAAGCAACCAGTACTGTGCGCATTTAATGCCTGGAGGTGTCAGAACAACTCTATGGAACAGTTGTCTCCCTGACCCAAACATTCTCCAGTTTTTAAGGTGGGCCAATTCAAAAATGGCACCTGCCCTGTTCTGACAAGAAAAAGTGCAGCACACATTTGCAGCAACCTAGTCCAATTGCAACGGCTAACTTCCTGAATTCCAGCAAATCTCCAACAGCTCTATTTTCATCTATAAAAGGAGGGAGATTTGAAGAAGAAAATGTTGAAGACTCTTTGAAACACATTGCTGAAACTTTGCCCTGTTTTCTGTGTAAAAACTGTCATAGTTCAAATCTCTTAGAAATTCTTCAGTCTTTGTAACTTAGGAATTTCTTAAGGTTAAGAGTCTTAACCTGTGTCGTATTTAGAGAACACCTCTGATATTTGATCAAGTGTTCATCCCAAACTTCTTTACGTGTAAACCAGTTTGGTCCCTCAAAGTCTTAGTCTGTATACTAAGCATTTGTAACCTCATTCCTTTGTGGTCTGAGTCAGAAGCCTCTTGTCTTAGTGACTTGAGCATTGAGAAGTCTCTTGTCTTAGTGACTTGAGCATTGGAAGCCTCTTCCTTGGTGGTTGAGCATAGAAGTCTCTTTCTTTGTGATTGAGCAGCTGGAAGTCTCTTTCTTAGTGATTGAGCAATTGTAATCAGAACTTGATTATAGTGAAACTCTCTTGTTGGACACAAGGGGACAGGACTACTTCTCACATTGAGAAGGAACCTGTATAATTTGCTGTGTCTTCTCTTTTCCCTTCTCTTTTCATTATTGAATCCGCTGCATAACTTCTGATAGCAGTTCAGAACTGATTCATATCAGCTTCTGAACTTGACTTAAGTTTTGAAAAGAAAAGATAACAAGTTTTTAGAGTCACACAATTCAACCCCCCCTTCTTGTGTGTACGTGTTTTTCTCACCTTCAATTCTTTCAACCATTGACAAACAGATTTTGCTTCATCAGCAGTTAGACTATAAATAGCCTTAGGTTTTAGATATTTTCCATTTGGAAGAAGTTGTAGCTCCATATCTGGTCTCTTACAAATCAATGGCAAGTCCATTCTAGCCTTCTCATTATCTTTTGTTTTACCAGGGACATTCATCACCGTGTGAATTATATTGTCACAAAAATTCTTCTCAATGTGCATAACATCAAGATTATGTCTAAGTAAATTGTCTTTCCAGTAAGGGAGGTCCCAGAAGATACTTCTTTTCGTCCAATGGTGGGTGTCACCGTATTGCGGGTGTCTGACTCTTTTGCCAACATCTGGGAATTTCAAAAGTCCTAATGCACTGACCCTACGGAATACTTCATCTGATGTTGTCCTAGGAGGCGGGCCATCTTTTTCTGTTTTTCCTTTACGAAACAAATTCCTCTTCTTACGAAATTCATGCGTTGCTGGTAAAAACCTACGGTGGCAGTCAAACCACGAACTCTTTCTTCCGTGATGCAAGTTAAACGCCTTTGTTTCTTCCATGCAATGTGGACAAGCCAATCTACCATGAGTCGACCATCCAGACAACATTCCATATGCAGGAAAGTCGTTAATAGTCCACATCAAAGCTGCCCTCATCCTAAAATTCTCCTTCCTTGCAATATCATATGTTGATTCCCCGATCCACAATCTCTTCAAATCATCAATTAAGGGTTGTAAATACACATCTATACCATCTAATGGGCTATTAGGTCCTGGTATAACACAAGTCAAAAATAAATAAGGTTTTGACATGCACATGTCAGGAGGAAGATTATACGGGGTAAGAAGAATTGGCCAACAAGAATAAGGCGTTGCCGACTTTTGGATATACGGGACAAATCCATCAGAGCATAATCCAAGCCTCACATTACGTGGATCTTCTGCAAAATCAGGATGTACTTCGTCAAAGTGCTTCCATGCCACCCCGTCACAGGGATGTCGCATCACACCTGTATTTGTTCTATTGTAATAATGCCACGTCATTTTATCGGCTGTGTGAGTTGATGCATACAATCTCTGCAATCTTGGTATTATTGGCAGATAAAACATTGACTTGACTGAGACTGGCTTCTGCTTCCGAGAACTGGCATTACCACGTACTTGATACCTCGGTGCATTGCAAAATTTACACTCCACCAACGACCCATCATTTTTACCGAATTCGTTGTCGTAAAACAGCATGCACCCTTTAACGCAACAATCAATAGTTTTAACTTGCAATCCCAACTTCGACACCAACTTCTTAGCCTCATAAAAACTCAATGGCAAATTGTCCTTTATAGGAGTTGCGTCCCTCATCATTTTTGTATAACATTCTGCGCCTTCTTCGGCCACACTCCAATCTGACTTGGCAGCTAAAAGCCTCACACTCATGGATAACTTAGAATCAGACGACCCTTCAAACAACGGCTTGTTTACTTCCATCATCATTTTGTAAAACTTCAACGCTTTCTCGTTCGGAATTCTTTCCTCTTCATGATCAGCGCCCTCGTCCTCGTTGTAAGACAGGTTCACCCCAAGAGCATCACCAACCATATCTTCCATCATGCCAAAGTTTTCACTCTCCGTACGCGCCCCGCTGCTTGAAGCGCGCATATTAACATCATTTGTCGGCTCTTGTTCACCATGATATTTCCACACGTAATAATTCTCCATAAAACCAAGGTCCTTTAAATGATTTAGAACATCTTTTGGGCTCTGAAGCAGCCTACACGTACATTTAATACACGGACATCTTATCCCTCCCTCCAATGTAAACGCACGTTGCGACATGGCGTAAGCAACAAATTCACGAACTCCATCCACAAAAGCCGCTTTAAGTGTTCTTTTCCCCGGATATTTTCTATCGTACATCCAACTACGATGTAAAATATATTGATCCATCTTCCGCGTCACTAATATTAACTCAATTATTAGTATGTATTTATTCGTTACAATAACGCGCGAATAATTGATAAATTCTCGCGTTGCCGACAAAAGTTAATGACTACGTACAACCTAAATATAAATAACAATTTTTTTTATTTCTAAAAACCTAAATATTTAGAAATTCGTACAATAATTAACTTCATAATTCATATAAATTAACTTCATAATAATTCTTTACTAATTTATCTTTTTTTTTCTAACAAACTTTTTAAACATATTAAAACATATTTCTTAACTAATTAAAACATATTCATTAATTACATAAATTAGTTTTACTAATTAACTAATTTTTATACATATTTATTTACTAACTTAATTAACCCTCTTTTTTAAAATAACTACGTACAATAACATTTTTACTAATTAACCACATTTTTTACTTGCATTTTAATTTATTAACTAAAACATATAATTTATTACATAAATTATTTTTACTAATTAACTAATTTTTATACATATTTATTTACTAACTTAATTAACCCTCTTTTTTTAAAATAACTACGTACAATAACATTTTTACTAATTAACCACATTTTTTACTTGCATTTTTATTAACTAAAACATATTTATTATATAATATCTCAAATGAATTGCATAAAAATTATTTAATATTTTACAACTAACATATATAACATTTTCTAATTAATCTATGTCACATTTTCTAAAATTTGTACGAATTCAACATTACGCGAATATAAAAATTACGAGCCACAAATAAAAGTTACGCGCGGATAATAATTCCGCGCGCCACCGACAAAATTAATTACAACAACTAATGTAGCAAATTAAAATAAAGAGAAGATATATACCAACCTCAAATAATTAGACGATGAACAAACTGGATGAAAAAAAAACCAAGTAGCAGCTGCAGCAACAACACCAACCTTAAAATGGATCCGAAGCAAGAAACTACAAAAAATAATACAACATAATTAATAAAATCAATCACAATATTTTTTTAAAAAAACAAAACATTTTTACTAAACTACAATTTTTTTACAAGCTAACACTTTTTTTATTATAAACTAACACCATTTTTTATTAATATCATCTTTTAAAAAAATAAACATTTACTAACTAATATTTTTATAAATAATTATAGTAACATTTTTACCAACTAATTTTTACAAACTACACTTCTTTTACTAAGTAACATTTTTACTACTAATAACCATGACTTTCTTTTTTTCTAACAATTTAAAATAAAATATAAAAACTAACCTCAAAAAATATAAATGCAACCTTGAGTAGTAGCAACAATAATCTTGAGTAAAATAAAATAAAAATATGATAATAAAATAGAAGTTGAGAAAAAAAAATGAGTGAGAATGATTGAATTTGATGGTAGAGTGTGAGATTGAGAAAGAAATTGTGTGTTATATATAATAGAGAGAATAATTGATATTTATATGGTGTATAATATGTGATAATAATTTGAGATAATAATTTTATTGAGAGAAAATAAATTAAATAAATGAAAGATAGTAGTATAAGAATGAAGAAAATTAGTAAGAATGAAGGAGAAGAAAGGAAGGAATGGTGTGAATGATGCTGGTAATTGGATTATGAATGTATATATAGCCATGCCAATTTCCAACAACAACAAGCAACGGCTATTTTAATGCTTTCTACTGTGCCAACGTTCCAATAAATTAACTGTGCAACGTTCACTTTCTTGTTACTGTGCAACGTCCATATTACTGTGCCATGCACGTTCCAGTTCTGCAAATTCAGAAAGCTGCTTACCGAGGAAAATTCAAGCTTTCCGACGAATTTTAATAGAAAATGCTTACCGACGAAATTACCGAGGAATTTTAAAAAGAAATGCTTACCGACGAATTACCGACGAATTTTTGTAAAAAGCTGCTTACCGAGGAATTACCGACGAATTTTGTACTTTTCTTCACACAACGGGACCCATATTGCTTTCCGACGAAATTTTTCGTCGGTAAACATCCTGCTTTCCTAGGAATTTAAATTCCTAGGAAAAATTTGTAGGAAAATTCCATATTTTCTTGTAGTGACTAAGCTTTGCAATGGTTCCTCCATTGGGGCCTGCAGACAATTTAGCCTCAAAGGAGATCTTCTCTACCGTGTCTGGAAGCCCAACACCACCAACTATGCTGTAGTGGTAAGCCAAGTTAACATCATCTACTAAGTCCACTTTGTGCAACACATACTTTGTTTCACCATCTGCACATCATTGGTTAGTTTGTTAGAAAGTTAGTTAGCAGAATTGGCTCTATTTGCTCATTGTATAATTTCACATATTATCAATTGCAATGACACCTTCGAGTCTTGTGCTCTCTATCTTTCATATGCATATGATCTAGAACTATGCAATCCTCTTATTACTAATAAATTATTTTATATATAAAAAAAACTAATCAACAATCTTTATATAATACTAGTAATGATAAATAATCAAGTTTCAGTTATTCAAGTGATTGTGCTTAAGTAGTTAATCGATTTTAGTCAAAGACAAGTTGATCAGGAGAATTTGAATCCACAATGAGATAATTTTGACTAAACTATACTTATTTTCCGACTGATATCAAGATTAGAACAAAATAATATCATCAAAAGAATATTTTCGCATTTTTTCAAATATGCCCAGATCCAGTATTTTCATACCATTAAAAGGATGACCTATTCCATAAAGGATGAGATCACTAAGCAGAAATTTACTTTTCTTAAAGTAGAAATTTACTTTTCATACCATTAAGAGCTTCATTTTTTTTAAAGTAGAAATTTGCTTTAATGCAACCTTTGTTAAATTGACCATTTTTTTTGTACCAAAAAAAAATTGTCCATTTTGTAATAATAACCATTTTCAAGTATACCAAATCAATTTAGTCAAAAAAGAAGTATACCAAATCAATGTGGTTATTCTTCTTCTTCTAACATCAAAGTGTCACAATTACTGGTAAAATGATAAAAAAAAAAAAATGATAAACGGTAAAGTGGTAATTCTATAATTAAAACTAAAAATAGAAAATATTTTCTCAAACCAATTAATTAGCAACCAAAGCTGTTAATTACACTCATAAGTAGGTCTCCCCTAAAAAAAATCATAAGTAGTGTCTAGTACACACTCTTATATTTTATAAATTGTATATATATATATATATATATATATATATATGTTCCCAACAAATATTGGTTTGTGGATCAATTTTTCTCTTAGTCCGTGTAAATTTCGTAATTAGACTCTTTAAAATAAAAACAAATTAAAGAGCATATCCAAGTAACACACATATATTTCAACTTACCTTCGACAAAAGTGAGTTTCTTGATGGTTCCAGCGCCACCGTTTCCTTCAACGATATCAATACTCTTGATGGCATCAATAACCTTTGGGGTAAGGTCGTCAGCATCTGTAACAAGAGCTTTGTAAAGTGTAGCAGGAGCTACAATAGATGTGGTTTCATCCTCAAAATTGAAAACACCCATGATGAATTATAATATGCTAGCTTGCTAGCTAGTGAGGGAAGTATACTAGTTCGTAAATATAATTAAGAAGTTGCTTAATTGTCTGTGTGGTTTAAGTGGAGTTGAGTCTAGTATTTATAGGAACTCAAGATGTATTGTTTAGACCTAGATTATGTTTAATACAAGGTCGTTGGGCCATTTTTTATTCACATTGTGACGTGAATTTGGATAATATTATTTAATATTAGTTTTAATTTTTAAGAAAAACTTATTTGGACTCACAAAATTCTTGAGTCTACTATTCATTTTTCTTATCTCTCTTCTTTTTCTCTCCTCAAGGACCAAAAGCAGTCCAAATTCCAATGCAAACGACGTCTATAAAATTAACACATCCTTGCACAATAATAATTGTGCTCTCATAAATTCTACTGCGCAAAATTATTTTATTTCTAGTTCCAAACTAGCTAGTACTATGTTGAGTAAAAAAAATACTATCTAATGTTTACATGTGAAAGCAACCATTATGGTGTGGCAGGGTTGAAAAAATAACTTGATTTCTTAAGAATTTGGTTAGAGATTTGATTTTATGTGTATGCTTATGTGTGTATTAGTTTGAGACTTCTGATGAAAGATATCAGAGTTTCATCCAAAAAAAATTGAAAGATTAATAACACTATTTGGTTTTGTTGATAATTTTTAAAAAAATAATGATTTTTATTACAAACTTGACTCAATGGGATCTTTTTATTGCATAATATTTATAATTTTAATTTATACGAGAAAAATATTATTAATAACGGATACCAATGACTATAATTTAAGCGTCACAGGTTGGATTTGAATCATATTTCTTATTACCACCTCTTAGATAACATACTAGTCTTTTATCAAGGTTTCGAATTATTGTATGTTTTTTTAGGATGAATTATTTTAAGTTATTATAACCACTTTTAATAGATGTTCTTATATAAAAATACCAACCTAAAGTCAAATCTCTAACTACATATTTAAGAAATTTGATTATCTGCCAACCCTGCCATATCATATTGAAATACTATGAGATATAATTAATAAGAAAAAAATCATTATGAAAAGGGAAATTCTAAGGAAACCAATATAAAAATATTGTATTAGAAATAATGAAAAAGTTGTATACTCTTTTTTTTTTTTTAAACGTTGAGAATATGTTGTTTTCAATGAATTTTTTTACTTTTATCTTTCTTAACTAGGACACTAGTTAACATGTCCCTTTTCCAAAGAACGCTAGAAGAATACTAATTAAGAGGTCCATGATTCAAACATGGAAAACTAACCAAACCAATTAACACTTGCCTATTAAAAATGAGAAAGATAATTGAATATCGGGGGCGAGCTTCATAATTGACCTAACTATGAGTAGCATTAGAGAAATTTGTATGTTTTAGTACTCTTAAGGCTTCTTTGGTGGTTTGGATATGATATAGAGATCGACAAGGATAAAACATGATATGAACAATAAGTTTTTTTGTTTTGAAAGATGAACGGTAAGTGTTTATCACTTCACATTGATATGTTGCATGATAAGAAATATGGTTCAAATCCTACCAATGACACTTGAATTATAGTCATTGGTGTTACCGTTATTAATTATATTTTCCTCGTATAAATTAAAATTATAAATATCATGCAATAAAAAATAATCCCATTGAGTCAAGTTTGTAATACAAATCTTTTAAATTATCAACAAAACCAAATAGTTTTCATAATCAATACATACAAAATATTGAGAGATAGAGAGAGCTAGAGAGAAAAAAAATATTGCAAAAGAAAGGTGTATTAGGCGTCATCAATCTACTTATTCAACGATCATGTAAAGTTACACTATCAAATTATCAATACATACAAATTATATTCTTAGTTTTTTTTTGGCACAACTATTCTTTTTAGTTTATTGACTTGAAAGTTTTTTTTAGGGGTATTAACTTGAAAGTTGAAAAGGTCTGGCTAATCTTCAAAAATTATATCTTAGGACACTTGTTAAGGATTAAAAAAAAGAAATAATTGATAACTATTTAAAAAAGTTGTTTTTTAATGTTTGAAGTGTTGAATACACAAATCTTAAAAAAATATAATTTAAGCTTCTTATCAAGTGTCTTAAGGGCAATTGTTAATATTTCGCCTAAAATATTAGCAAAATAGGATGACATTGATATATATATATATATATATATATATATATATATATATATATATATATATATATATATATATATATATATACTTTTTTTTGGATAAGTTGCCATGTTGATCCGTCCATTTATGTTTACCACTGGGATAATTAATTCTGAAATCATACTTTCGTATCTTAATTTTAATATCAAATATCGTGCACCTTAGTTTTTACGTGTTTTTAAAATGTGTCATATACAATGTCACATTTTTTTGTTTGAAGGATGATATATGTATTTTGATTCTTAAATAAAATCACTTTGACAAATCATCTTTAATTCGATGACGTGTTGCTCTTTAAAAAAATAACAAACTCTCAACCTGAATTTGTTTTAAGGTGAATCTGAAGAATTTTGTGAACAGGTCAAAAATATTTGGTTTTGAAGCATTTAAATAACAAAACCACAGGCTACGGCAATATATCAAAATCATAGCACTCTGAAAGTCGTAGCTTTCTGCTACACACTATCAAATGCAAACCCAAACAAATCAGAGGATATTCGGGAGTTGCTCATATTATAAGTACTACAAGTAGTTATAAAGTATTCAGCTTTGACTAAATATTGCAGTCCTTCTCATTTGTTTCGTATCAATATAAATATTGCAGCCACTAGACGCCATTCTAGAACATGTAGTTAGAAAAATATGTAGGAAGTTTTTCTTTTTCCATCTTCCCTCTCCTAAGACTCACGTAATTTAGAGTTCGATCAGATAAATAAAGTTTGGTTAGTGATTATTCTACTCAAAATTCAATCTTAAATTCTTTCAAACGATTTGTTTCTAACTAAATTTCATTAATCATTTGAACTCAATCATTTAGTTAGAAACATATGAAAGTTTAATCGCTCATTACATTCTTAGAGATTACGATAGTGCAATATCATACACATAAGCTCACTAGTTAGAGATTATATATACTAGACTTTAACCCGTGCGATGCACGGGTTTTGTATAGCTTCATATAAAACTATTAAATTGACTATGAGATCTGGGTCATCTTTATTGATTTTCCTACAAAAGTGTCGAATTTGGCTTAGTAAAGAAATGCATAACACATAAACAGAGATATCTAATCTAATCAAATAAATGCGAAATAGCTAAGTATGTTTGTTTCGGTCTGGAATTGACCAGAGATGAATGACCCGAGCCATGACATTAAAATCAGTCTTACCGCACACGATATCAGAGATGGGGGTTGCTTTCACCAATGTCATCCTAAAACAGATGTGATCCACATTAGTTATGATACATAACACAAAAAATGTGAATTATAAATGTGAAGTATATTAATCTCACTAAATTTTAGAACATACTTTGGCTGATTTTTGATTCTAATAGAGAGGATAGATTCAAGGATTTTTGAAGTTATTGAAAACAGAACATGGGCAACAACAAAGGCACATTATAAGGTTTAAAGAAAAACTGCAAAGCCACATCATTATATATATATGTTAATAACTTATTTGCCATGACCTGGAAGATTTTCCTATTTTTTAGGCCAAAATAAAAGACATGAGAATAGAGACTCCCCCTTATGGTGAATAGAGACTCCCCCTTACCTTTGGTTTGCAGAATTTGATATTCCTACGGTAAAATCTCTCTCCAGGTTCTTCTCACTTGTCTCCTTGCTTCTTCTCTCCACAACCTTAGTTTTCCTTTGATCTCTAATCTTTTCTTGTTTGTTGTAACCCTAATTCTCTAATGCTCTCCTCTATTATTATAACCTTTTAACTGAGCTAGGTTTCTCTCATAACTATTTAACAGGTTTACTCTTCAATTTTAAAATATATTATTAAGTACAAAAATATATTAGATTTAGTACAAAAATATCTCAAATTGAGTACCAAAATATATCATATTCAATATAAAAATAGTATATTAGATTTAATTCAAAAATATCTCAAATTGAGTACCAAAATATATCATATTCAATATAAAAATAGTATATTAGATTTCATTCAAAAATATCTCAAATTGAGTACCAAAATATATCATATTCAGTATAAAAATATATTATTGAGTATTAAAATATATTTCATATCACAAACCAAAATATATTAGATTGTGCATAAAAATATTTTAGCAAAACTTGGGGACTAAGAAATCACTTTCTAACATATTCAATATAAAAATAGTATATTAGATTTAATTCAAAAATATCTCAAATTGAGTACCAAAATATATCATATTCAGTATAAAAATATATTATTGAGTATTAAAATATATTTCATATCACAAACCAAAATATATTAGATTGTGCATAAAAATATTTTAGCAAAATATTTTTTTTCATAAATTTCTTTCAAAAGAAAAGTTAGGGTTAGTCATTAGGGTTGTCAAGACTACCTAACATTTATATTCATATCACAAACCAAAATATATTAGATTGTGCATAAAAATATTTTAGCAAAATATTTTTTTTCATAAATTTCTTTCAAAAGAAAAGTTAGGGTTAGTCATTAGGGTTGTCAAGACTACCTAACATTTATAAAGATAAAGATGTGGGTGTGTCTATATATATATATATATATATATATATATATATATATATATATATATATATATATATATATATATATATATATATATATATATATATATATATATAGGATCAATTGACACCACAGTGTCAAATTTAATAAAATGACACCTCAGATAATCATATTACAAAATTGACTTTTAGATTGAAAGATAGTATGTCATAGATCATGTTTAAAAAATATGACATTAATCAAAAATATTTTGATATTTCAATCAGATACATCAAAATCAACTCGTTTTTCAATAGTTCATAAGACGTTAATTTTGATTAATCTCATTGTAATATCAAATGATGTCCGATTAATGTCATATTTTATAGACATAATCTATATTATAATATGTTTCAATTCAACGGTCGATTTTGTAAAACGGTTATCCGCTATAGATTTATCTGATATGTCATATATTAAGTTTGACATCGTACTGTCAATTGATCATGTCATATATATATATATATATATATATATATATATATATATATATATATATATATATATACAATCAACTTACTATAGCAATCTGATAATAAAACTTACTCTAGCACTAACTTTTATGAGTGTATCTATATAATAATTTATTTAAAAGATAATATATTTTATTAATTCAACTGTGAAACTAATAATACATCTTACAAATCAAATATATCGTCAAAATATATATTTGGAATATAGTTATTACACAAAGTAATTCTTACAAAACTTATCTCAATGAAAGAAATTTACTACTATTTTATCACAAAAAGTTTGTAAGTTGAAGAAGCTCCTCAATGTATGATCAAACAAGCTCCTCGATCTTTTTTTTTTATCAGTGTTAATCTTTCAATTTTTAAAGAAAGATGTCATAATAATCTAAAATTCAGCCGGAAGAAAACTAAACTGTGACCAATAACAAACTCCTCAATCTTTGTTTGAAAAGTTTGCCATTGTGATTTTATCTTTTGACTTCTCTACTAGTTCTCATGATTACTTTGTTTATTTGTTGTTTTTCACATGGTCTGCACTCTCTTTATATGTTGATGACATGATAATTACATAGCATGATTTTGATGGGGTTGAAAAATTAAAATAAAATTGCAATTAGCACAAAAGTTAGAAAATACATGTAAAATTGCACGATTTTGAGTATAATACACAATGGAAAATATATGAAGGAAATAAAAATTAATTAATTAAATTTTATTTCAAATGTGAGTCTCAAGCATATCACATTTTTCTTTCAAAAAAAAAAAGTCACATTTTACACTTTTAAACGGACACTGAATAATACTTAAATTACAAAAGCTAAGATTCAAGAGTAATTATGAAAGCTAAGAAAACGAGTTTTAACTTGTCCAGCCCGGAAAAGGATTGTGCTTGGCTTTGAATAGATAAGGCTCTTTTAAATACAAGTTACCACTAGTAGTACCTCTCCAAACAAGCTTGTCTGGTTTATCATCAACAAGGATGATAACTTGTTGAACAAGGTGCCTCAAAACATGGAATTGGTTATCCAAATATGAAGGGATGTACCAATTTTAATCATCAATCAAATCAAAAACATTAGTAGAGAGATAAGAATGAATGGATTGAGGAAGTTGCAAAACCTCTAATAAGGGATCACCACACCATTCATCATGCTAGAAATCAATTTGCTCACCATTGGCTAGCTTCCAACAAGAGTTCTCTTTAATGACCAAAAACTCATCTTTGACACTGGTCCCAATAGAAGAGAAGATATGATGAGATATTATATTTTTTGCTCTCATAACTATGGATTCAAAAAAGCAAAGCCCAGTCTTCCTCGGAGTTCAATTGAGGTACCAGCAAAGTTTCAAGTTTGTTGCTTCATTTAATAAGATTAGGTTTATGATACCTAAACCCCCTCATCCAGAGGTTTGGAAACCTTCTTCCAAGACAATATGTGATAAGTTTTCTTTTGTTGATATCCCACTCCATATGAAATTCCTTATGCATTTTTCCAAATCCTTGGTTAGAGAGACATGCCAAGAATAAATAGAAAGATTGTGAATTTGGATAAATTGTATGACAGACTTGAACAATTGGACCCTGCCAGCAATTGAGAGAAGGGAAACTTTCCAAGCTACTAGCTTATTTTTAACTTTATCAGCAACACCTTGTAGATGAATAGTTCTAACTTTTCCTTTGAATATTGGGACCCCAAGTAGTTGAAAGGAAAACTGCCAATTTTGAAGTTAAGTAGATTATTGATATGTAAAATTCTAACACGACGGATATCACTAGCATAAAGAGTTGATTTCCTATTGTTGATGATTTGACCTGATGCAAGAGCTTGTTTTGTGAAAAGAGTTTTGAGATCCTGAAGACATGAGATGTTACCTTTGCTAAAAAAACCATTATATCATCATTATCATATAGTGTAAGAGATGGAACTTTAAAATTTCTAAAAGTAGAGATTAGCTTTAACTTTCCATCTTCACCAATTTGGTGATGCCCCTACTTAACACTTATTTAGCAAGGTGAAAGAGGCGAGGGACAGTGGATCACCTTGTCTCACTCCTCTTTTGCAAGAAAAGTAACGATATTGCTTACCATTAACTGATATAGAAAGTTTAGCTGAGTTAAGAGAAACCAAACTTCTTCAAAACATTCAGAATAAAACACCACTCCAAAGTGTCAAAAGCTTTGGCTATATCTATTTTTTGAGCTAGATTACCACCAAAATACTTGGTTTGCAAAAGATTGATGATGTCTTCAGAAGCTAGGCAAACACATTCTCTAATATTCATGCCATCAATATGACCTTTTTGTTATGAAACCAAAGTTGGCATGATTTGAGCTAACCTATAAGCAATAACCTTTGAATTTGAAGTTAGCCATTGTTATTAGAATGTATTGATCAATGGTATCAACATTAGATGTTTTTGGAATGAGAATCAAGGTGTTGGCATTGAAGTTTGGCATCATCCATCCAAACACAAAAGATTGCAGGATAGCATTGATGACATCTTTTTCTATCACTTCCTAATAATTTTGATAGAAATAAACACCAATCTTGAGAAGGAAAAAACTGCATCCTTTATCTCCTG
Source organism: Medicago ruthenica (assembly GCA_018208015.1). Taxonomy (NCBI): domain Eukaryota; kingdom Viridiplantae; phylum Streptophyta; class Magnoliopsida; order Fabales; family Fabaceae; genus Medicago; species Medicago ruthenica. Next base: position 26,889,854 of record CM031372.1, on the reverse strand, counting down.
CTAAGAAGGAATCTTTGTGAGCAAGTTATTGGTATCCTATCCAATAGAACTAGTGATTACTTCCTCCACAACCAAATGTTCCTTGATAAGTGCGAGAAATTAGTTAAAATGCACATATAATTTAGGCACTTTGGTTACTTGTTTTGCAAGTTATCTAGGTAAAAGCTCAGAAAGAATGGATAAATATCATTTTATGCTTGTTAGACCTAATCCCAACTATTTTTGTAGGTAAATGCAATTGCTTTGGACTTAAAGATCAAAAATGAAAGAAAATGATGTTTAAAGGGTCGCTCAGCGAAGTCCAGGCGAGCTCCAGGCGAAGTCTGGCAGAAAGTCATGAAAATCAAGCAAACAGGGCATGGCTGAGCGAAGTCCAAGCGAGAACAGGACATCATGCTTCGCTCAGCGAACCTCAAGGCAAAGTCAAAGCGAAGTTAGGCAAAGAGTTCCAAATCCAAGAACTTCAGGACATCGCTCAGCGAAGTCTGAGCGAACACTTCGCTGAGCGAAGTAGTTGCTCGCTAAGCGAGCAAGGGCGGTTTGGACTGGTCAAATGCTGAGGTGGCAGAAACCCAATGGCAAAGAAAGGTCACTTCGCTGAGCGAAGTGAGACTTCGCTGAGGGAAGTCTAAAATATCAGTATACCTATAAATAGGTTCAGAAGCTGAAAAAATGATGTATTGTTATATTTTAGAGAGATAGGGCGAATTTGAGAGAGAAACACATAGCAAGAGTGATAGGAAAGGAATTCTTCAAGATTTTGTTGAGAAATCACAATCTTGGCATGCAATTTCATCTTCTCTTCCATTTTTGCAAGGCTACCATAAAAATGAGTAGCTAGATCTCCTTTGTTGGGATTGGATGTAACTGATCAAGCACAATATGTATTCCTTTTGATCCTTTTAATATATGATTCTAGTGATTATTTGATATTGATATTATCCTTGTTCTTCATGTTTATGTATGATTTGAAATAACATTGAAAAATGTTTTTGAGTCTACATATAGGATAATCATCTATTAAAACTTGAATTCTAGAAATGGGTCTTGAGTTTTGATAATCATTCAAGTATCAACGCTTAATGCTATTGGATCGTTTAATAGATTGAGAAATCGTCGATTAAACGATACGATCGAAATCACGACATTATTTAGACATAAATAATGTTGTCGAGTGGTACGTGGTAATATCAATTGATAACTAGAATTCATATATGTTATCGTAGGGATATATGCGAAAGCTTGGTTAGTGAAGTCCAGTCCTAACATCTTTAAGTCTTTATCAATCTCAATTTTATCAGTGTTTTAGTTCGATTAAGTTTTATAACAATCAAACGATTAAACCCTAACTTAAAATGATAATGTATGTTGAACGGCTTGTAATATCGCACTAGTCCCTGTGGAAACGATACAAAAATATACTTACTTTTGAAACAACATCATTATATTCTTGCAAAACAAAGTAATAGAAAACAAATCTTTATAATAGTTCACACTTCACAATGTATCCAACTATCTAATTTCGATTAGAAACCACATCATCTCCAATCTTGAGGGAAGTTATTATTTGGTAGTATTTATAATTTTGGTTATTATGTGGAAATTTTGTGTGTTTCTATCACCCTTCAAGTGCCAACTAATCTTTTCTTTCTCCTGTCAAAACAACTCCTCTTTCTCCAGGGCACTCTCCAAAGCTTTTTGAGCCATTTTTTGTTATTAAGCAAGGAATCATGGTGGCATTGGTGTCTATCTCATTTTACAAAACATGAAAATCAACTTAAGTTTTCCTATATAACTCATGCACATTTCCAAACACTTTTTTTTCAAACTTTCAATCTATCGATATTTTTAGTTTCATGATCATCAATACATACATTGGACAACCAATAACTCTCTCCCTCCAACAATCAAAGATCAACTCCTTACAATCATCATGTTTTGACCACATCCTCATAAATCTAAACTAAGAAGCGAAGATTTGTTTGTTGCATTAAAATTTAAGCATAAGAGGATAATGATCGGACATATGCTTGATAAGGGTTAAGCAGCAAATAGAAGAGCATTTGCCAATCCATAATTGATTACAACTGCTTTGCCAAGTCTTCTTTCTGATAATTTATTCCCTCTTCTACCATTGGACCAAGTGTAAGTTGCACCTCTAACTGGTAAATGCAGCAGACTGTGAGCATCTGTCCAAGCTTGAAATTTTTTATAGCAGCAATTTTTAAGCTCCAATAACTGAGTTAAAATCCCACCTATGATGCGCCAAGGAGTGGCTAATTGTTCTGTCAAAACATTCAGCTTCCTCCAAAAGATTCTTCTCTTCACATAACAACTGGAGGCATAAACAACTGAAATATTAAAAGTCTTGCCATCCTCCACAAAAGTGAAAGCAACAAATTGTTCTACCAATCTAGTTGGGATGTTGGCTCACATTCCAATCGATGCTCTTTCATCTAAAAGGTTTAGGGTTAGGAACCTTTGACCTAGTATCTTATTTCTTATGCCCATTTGATTTATGTTATTTTCTCTTTCTAGCTTTAGAAGAGGCGAATACATCATCTTTAGCCACTTGTTGAACTAGTTCTTTCTCTAAAACCACCAGTAATCTTGCTTCATTTTCTTCATTTCCAACTATGTTGGGCCATGATTCTTTTAAAAAAACCATGTCTTTTTTAACTCTCTCTCTAAAATGATGTTGCCCTCAATATCATCGGCTAAGCTTTCATCAACCTCATTTTGAATAGCGTCCACAAACTCTGAGTGGTAAAACAAAATTGAATTTGTACAATATCTATAGAGTTTTGATGATAATAAAGTATTAAAGAACAATTAGATATGTTAAAGTGTGCAGGACCATAGATTGAAATTCATTGTATAAGATCAAGTTTTGATCCTGGAAGAATATATACAAGAGCATTTGGAAACTAGGGAAGCTGAAGATCTGCATCAGACTCTGAAGGCTACCAAAACATGAAGATCATCAGACTCTGAAAGACAGAAGACTTTGAGGGACCCAGAAGTCATGTTAGCTTTGTCTTTTTCTGAAGTTGTCTCTATCAGACTCAGATAGTATAACTTGTCTTCTTCTGATCACGTGCAGATACAAACAAAGAACCTCAAAGACAAAATGAATGAACGGATAATTCCACCCACCCCCTGTGTTTTTCTCATTTATTACTTTGTACTGCAATTTCCAGTTCTTTTGTTTATAGATTCCTATTCGAGTAAACTAAGAACTAGAAGACTTAGAGCAAGACACCTCGGGCAATAAATGAGGTTATGTTGTCTTCTATAGAACTACATCAAAAGGAGGACCCATCAATTTATATTATTTAGTTATTGTATCATATGCTTGCTTTGGTAATTTTGTAGCAAAATGTATAAACCTTCCGGTTTCGTACGTAAGTATTAAGCAACAAATAAAAATAATGATGGTCTTATATATAAGAAAAAATCTACTACAATTATTATTCAAAAGTCTACTCCCTTCATTCTTATATACTTCTTGTTTTTTAACGTTATTATGCTCAAACCTAGAAAGAGTTTATTCTTTTGTGTAACCTTTCATTTCTTAGAAGAAAGGGTCTTGATAATCCGGAGTTTCGCATGAGGTAAATAAAGTATGGCTAATAATAGTTCTATCAAAGAGTTGAACTCAGAAACAATTCATCATTTGGTAGCTCATTAACCACTTGAAATCAATTGATTGGTTAAAATCTACAAAGAGCTTTATTAATTAATAAACAAATTCCGCATGTACTTTTACCTTTTAATAATGACTCACTCACATGTTTATGAGAATTGCTTTATCCACTTCAACAAAAGCTAAGAAACACCAGTATTTTACGTTTTTAACCCCATCTGCAGTTAACTGCCGATGAGAAGCAATCCGGCGGCAGTTAACTGCCGATGGGAAGGAAACCAGCGGCAGTTAGCTGTCGTTGCCATGTTTTGCCTATATTTTCCAAAACTTCACATTTTTTCATCTTAATGTGAACAAAAACGATAAAATGACATGCGATTAAAGTGAAAAAACTAAAAAAAAAAGAGCTAATTTTTTTAAAAACAGATTTAATTTTAACAAAAACTAATTCTAACATAGTTTTAATTTAAAAAAAAAAACTGATTTTAAAAAATCAGTTTTTATAAATTGTTTTAATTTAAAAACAGTTTTAATGTTTACGACTAACACGAAGGTAACCAGCATCTGATAACTATCAATCCATAACTAACAACTCATTCACAACCACGTTGTGTAGTCGTAAATCTGATATTTTTTAAAAGTAAAACTATTTGTTAAACTAAATATGTTTTTAAAAAATTATTATTTTTTAATTTAAAAAATTATTTTTTTAATAAAAATACCTCATAAAAAATAATATACTAAAAAGCTTTATTGTTGGAAAACAGTTTTTTATAAAAAAAAATAAAGCTGTTTTTTTTTTAATAAATTGAAAACTGTTTTTAAATTAAAACAATTTCTAAAAACTGATTTTTTAAAATTAAAACTATGTTAGAATTAGTTTTTGTTAAAATTAAATCTGTTTTTAAAAAAATTAGCTGTCTTTTTTTTTTAGCTTTTTTACTTTAATCGCATGTCATTTTATCGTTTTTCTTAACATTAAGATGAAAAAAGTGAAGTTTTGGAAAATATAGGCAAAACATGGCAACGGCAGCTAACTGCAGCTGGTTTCCTTCCCATCAGCAGTTAACTGCCTGCGGATTGCTTCCCATCGGCAGTTAACTGCCAATGGGGTTAAAAACGTAAAATATTCGTGTTTTTTAGCTTTTGTTGAAGTGTGAACAACAATTTTCCATGTTTATTTTCCCTCTGTCCCATAACAAGTGACCGTTTTGTAAAAAAAATTGTCCTTGAATATCTGACCCATTTTATTTTGAATGCAATATTAATTACTTTTTCTTCAATTATAACTCTAATTAATACTACTTTCATCACTTCCAATTCAATATATTCCACTTTGCATTTATGATAATGGTGAATGCACCAATATTTGACAAGAACAATTAAAATCATTTTTATCTCTCCTTCACTTATACATTTTTCTTAATACGTGTGAAATGAGCAAATGGTTCACTTAATTTATGACAGAGGAAATACTTTTTTATCTTAACCCTCCGATTCTTTAGGAAAGGGGTCTTAGTAGTCTAGAGTTCGGTGTCTGACCAAGAATTATTCCTACAAAAATTAAACTCAGGTTCTCTCGAACGATTCGTCTTAGGAAGAGCCCGTTAACCACTTGAAGTCAATCAATATACTCTCTTCAATAATATAAATGTAAAATAATTGATAAAGTAAGAGCATTGCTGTAACCTTATAATTTGAAAGCCACGTATATAAATAGTAACAATTTTTTTAATAAAAAACTGACAAGTAATTTTTTGGAGGGAGGCACACATGACTTACAATCTCACACTCACACTTCCTTACCAAAAGGAAAGGGGGGAAAATATAGAATTACATTGGCACCCAAATTAAGCAAACTGGATATAGCATATCTTGTGTCACAGCACACCTTGTATAAGCAAGCAATTTTTTTTTGCAAAAGCATGTACAATCAAGCACTGAATTATATGCTTTAGTTGTAATCAGGATTTGCCAAACAGTAACCCTCAAGGGCCTTGAAAAGACCATCACCCTTAGCTTTGCCACTCTTGAATTCCTCTTCACTGGGAGTAGCATCACCTTTGGTGAAGTATTTCACACTAAGCTTTGCAATGGATCCTCCATTTGGCCCTGCAGACAATTTAGCCTCAAATGAAATCTTCTCTACTGTGTCTGGAAGCCCATCACCTCCAACTATGCTGTAGTTGTAAGCCCAGTTAGCATCATCCACTAAGTCAACTTTATGTAAATCATACTTGGTTTCACCATCTGCATGTCATAGATTCATCTCACAATCATAAACATCATGACCATTACATTGATTTATTTAGGGTTTTAAAAATTGGTACAAGAATTGTCAAACAAAAGTTGTACAAGAAGACATTGAAATTTAAAAAAATAAAAAACTACTATTTCGTACACAAGTTTTTTATATGAAAAAAATAAATTACAAATAATACAATATAATAAAATTAATGATATATATAATGTAAATACAATTCAAATTGTAAGATTTGCTAACAAATATATTTATACTGACCTTCAACGAAAGTGAGTTTCTTGATGGTTCCAGGGCCACCATTTCCTTCAACAATTTCAATACTTTTGATGACATCAATAACCTTTGGGATAAGGTTGTCAGCATCTGTAACAAAAGCTTTGTGAAGTGTAGCAGGAGCTACAATAGAGGTAGTTTCATCCTCAAAATTGATGACACCCATGATGAATTATAATGCTTGTGTAAGAAAGAAATAATTAAGAAGTTGCTTGCCTAGCTGTGGTTTGTAAGTGAAGTTGAGCTTGGTATTTATAGGAACTGGAGATGTTATTAGAGAGCACGTTAGAGGAAGATGATGACTAATACAAGGTCATTGGGCCATTTTTTATTCACATTGGGATATGAATATTACTTTTTAAATTTTATAGGAAAAAAAATATTTGCACATAGTTTATTATTAACTTGAAAGTTGAAATTGATAAATAAAATAAGGGTCCCATAAAATAATAACAAAATAGAATGACATTGACATACTTTTTTTGGATATGTTGCCGTCCCATTATATTTACCACTAGGATATCTAAAATGTGTGTACGGTGTAGCATTGTGGTTTAACTGTGTGATGACATTTTATGTGAAATTTCTAGTTTGATTTCATGTCACTATGTTTCATTCTCTTCATGCGTGTTTGATTGAATATGTGTTGGCCATTAGTTTAAAAACAAAATAAAAAAAATAAAAACATATATATATATAATTCAGTGGAAAAATACTTTGGTGAAATTGAATTTTGGTGATATTATTGACTTTAGTGTATTTTGATGAGAGATAATGATAGGTAAATGATTGAAATTAATTATTTTTTATGCAAAAGAATAATTAATCAGGAGAGAGATAGAGACAAACTCAATGTCACTCAAATGTAACCCAATTCGATGATTTATTTTGCTCTTTAAAAATAATTAAAAAAAAAACTATTTAAGCTGAGTTTATTTTAATGTGAATTTGAAAAGAAAAAAAATTGTGAACAGGTCAAAAATTGAGTTGGAAGCATTCAAAGAACCACACAGGATACAGCAATACATATAAATATGTGTGTACTCTTTTGGTTGAATGTCATAGCTTTCTGCTTCGCACGATCAAATAATGCAAACCCAACTAAATAAGAAGTTCTCTTATTCTATTATAATAGTTCTACCAGTATTCAGTTTTGACCAAATATTGCAGTCTCTCTCATTATTATTTTTAGATTTAAATATACAAATGGTCATCTTGAATATCAAAAGTTTTGATTTTAGTCTTTTTTAATTTTTAATTTTGTTTTTATTCTTTGTTGCAAATATTTTTTTTTTACCTTTGGTCCTTATTGTGTTTGTAGGAGATTGTTTTGTTTTATTCTCCGCAAAATTTAACATATTAAAATATTTGATCACTATAATATATAGAAAATTTATTTTAGTCTCCAAAATAAAGACTAGAATGAATATAACAATGACCAACTTCAATATAATAAAAGTTTGTAAGGATAAAAACAAAATACCAAGACTAAACAAATAGTGACATATTTTTTAAAAAAATTAAACGGAACAAAAGTTTATTTAAAACTTATTTTTATATAATAAACTTTAAAGATATAGGTTGAAACTTTATAATGACGTCATAAACATGCATTAAAGATAATTTTAAGAAAGATCGACATGTAAAAGAGTAAATCAATGGTCGACATATCATCAAGCAACCACATTCACCCTTATCGAATGTGAGCAAACTCGGAATTCCTATGAGTGCCCTCTCACTTTTATTAATCTATTACAGTAACTCTTATCGAATTTGAGCAAACTTAGAGTTCCTAGGACTATCCTCTCACTTTTATTAATCTATTACTGGTGACCCTTACCGAATGTGAGCAAACTTGAAGTTCCTAAGAGTGCTCTCACTTTTATTAAACTATTTAAAGGTAACCCTTGCCGAGCGTGAGCAAACTTGAAGTTCATATGAGTGCCCTGTTAATTACTTTTATTAATCTATTACAGGTCACTTTTACTGAGTGTGAGCAAACTTAGAGTTTCTAGAAGTGCCCTGTCACTTTTACTAAATATTGTTTTCTTATCTTTATACTAGGGGTGGACATCGGTCGGGTGCGGTCGAAATTCGGTCTAAAAACCTCAATCTGTAGGACAACCGCGGGTGGCCAAATGGAATCCACTTCCGTCCGTTTGAGCTTTCGGTTATGGCGGGTGTCGGGTTTGTCGGAAAGCGGTTTAGACGGGTGGATTGAAACGGGTAGGGATGAAAAAAAATTCAACTTTAATTAAGCTAAATTTCATAACCATTGATGACATGCTGTCATTACATGTTTTTATCAGTTGTTTTGATGTTTTTATTGAGTCTGTAGCATTATCAGACATCCTGGAGGTGCAAAAAGCAGGAAAACATTAAGATTTTGAATTAATTGCATCGTGTCACGATTTGGGTATCGTGTCACGATTTTCTTACCAGAATTGGAAGATTGTCCCTGCCTATAATATCGTGTTACGATGGCATAATCGTGACACGATTGTGAAGCTGATTTTGGAGAATCATGGGACTTTAATGCACAATCGTGTCACGATTTCATCAAATCGTGTCACGATTTGAGGTGCATTTGTTGTTTATTTAAGCTAAACTGTTTTCAGAAATATGGGTTCATAATTTTGGAGATTGGAGGCACGATTTTGAGAGAACAAAACTGAAGAGGGGGCCATTCCATCCAACTCATAGTCAATTTATGTATGTTTTTATGCTTCAATTGATTATGTTATTTGTAATTCATAGTATGAGTAGCTAAATCTCTTAGAGATTAGGTCTGGAGATGAATCTGATGTACTTTGTTTGAACACATGTGGCTGTGAAACTCTGTGGCTTATGAATATTAATCTAGTTTTATTCATTTCAATTGTTCTTAATGCTTTTTATATACTAACAATTTATAACATGAATTCGTAAGAATGAATGACTACTGACCCTAGCTTTCAACTTAGACCTAATTGAATTGTTCAAATAAACAGGGTTAGTCTAGGAATGGATAATCGTTTATTTGTGATAATAGGTTAACGTTTGTAAAACCTTCGAGGAATATTAGATCGCCTAAGGAATTAGGGGCTGTAATCCGAGAAGAGGGTTCTAACTCAAGGGATTGATTAGGACTATTTTTTGTTAACTATCGTAAAACTAGAGGAGTCTTCATAGAAATAGGTGCAGTTTACCAAACATAATTAATCAGAGGATTCGAAAGACTTGATCCCTTCTCTCCTTATATCTTCAAAACAACTTTTATCAGCTTATTTACTTTTTATGCAACCAAATCCAACTGCCTAAGGCAACCCCCCATTTAATACATCCTTAATAATAATGACATTGCAGAGTAGAAGTTGAAACAGTCCCTGTGGATACTGAAATTCTGGCAGGTATGGTACAGTTCACAAAAACAGAGCACAAAACGTGTAAAACAGAGCACAACCAAACTGGTTCAGAAGCAACAAATAAAAGTGCAGAAAAGTAAAGAACACAAGTATTTGTTAACCTAGTTCGGTGTAAATACCACCTACGTCTGGAGGATACCAATCCAGGAAGGAAATCCACTATGAGGAATTAATCCTAAGACTCAAGACACAGACCCCCTGTTCCTAGTCTTCTGACTTAATCTCCACTAGTCTGATTTCTACCCAACACCTGAGTATAAGAAACCCCCTTCTTACTTCCTATTCAAGTAACAACCCAGTTACTAACAGCTTCTGAAATAACCACCCAGTTTATGAAGACAACTTCAAGACAACAAAAACAACACTCGTACCTAAAGGCTTAGAGTGAATTACAACTCAAACAATCTAAACCAACTCAGAACATATGAGTGGTGTACAAATAAAGCCTAAAAACACAGAGACTCTTAAACTCTGATTTTTGATTTTTCACTCGTAGTCTTCAATAGCAGCAGCACATCTCCTTATATAGACTTCAGCAAGCAAATAAATCTGAATCAAATAATCTTCAAGATATAATTCTGAAATCTGCAAAGGCTTGAAAATGAAACATATATTTCTGAATTCTATCTTGCAAAGATTCTTCAGCAAATATATTCAAACATAAAACACGAAGCCAATCTTCTCAAGATCTTCAACAAATCAATCAGCCTTCTAGAAACCAAATGACTGAATAAATCATCAATAAATCTTCCACAGATACGCACAGAATTAAAGCAGAAACACCAGCTTCTGAAAACAGCTCCTGAAGTTCAGCTTCTGAAGGTCAACGCTGGTCAACGTCTGAACAGTGCGTCTGAAGGTCAACGCTGGTCAACGTCTAAACAGTGCGTCTGAAGTCCTGTTCAGCGTCTGAAGGCCATTTCTGCGTCTAATGAATAGTAAACCAGGATTTCAACTTCTGATGCAGTTTTCAGCTTCTGAACCTCATTTAATCCAAATTCTTGCTTCTGAAGACTCCTTAAACAACTGGAGACGCATTGCTTGAGCACTTTGATTTTACCAAACAATGTAGCCAACCTCAAATAACCAACAATCTCCCCCTTTGGAAAATTTTTGGCTAAAATCAAATGCAACACAAATACAAGTCCTTCACTCAACAAAATAAACTCAGCCATGAAGAACTCCACAAGATCCAAACATAGCAGCAGAGATAAGCAACGGACATAAGCTATGTTAAACATATCAAAACAACTTCAGTTCATCTTGTGAAAAATCACAACACATCCTGAACTCTTGAAGCACACACAACAACTTCTGATCATCTTCTAATACTTCTCACACTACTAGAAAATTGCTATTTAGTGACCGAATTAGAGACCGTATAAAATTGGTCACTGTAGACACCAATTCAGAGACCGAATTTTAGAAACTTTTGGTCTACAACAAACTGGTGTGTAAATTGGTCAATTCTTTTATCAGCGACTGAAATATAGGTCTCTAAATGAAATTTAAATTAAATTAAAAAATATATTGTATTTGTTTCCTTATTACCTTTCACAAAGACTACACTCAATCTGTTTTTTCTCTCACCTGAGAAAAAGTAACCTAGCCTCTCCCATTCTCATTTCACCACCGTTCAACAACTTTCTTAGCCAGATCCGGCCACCACGCGACGAGATCAGTGAAAAGAACTACCTTTTTGAACCCCCATCACGAGATCTATCTGTTGTTTGGATCGGTTTTTCGAGTGTGGAAACTTCACGGTCGTTCTCATCCTCTACTTCATCGAGGTAAGGACATTTACGGAAACATCGTTTTTGGCCATCCTTTTTCCTTTTCTTCTTTCTTTGTGCTGATTTCATTCAGTCATCTTATAATTTCTTTCAGATTCAAGTGATTTTTTTTTTACAGAACCATCATGCCGGACTTTTACGGTAGCTGTGTTGTTGTCTCATTCAACAATTAGTATTCGATTCTGGTTTTCTCAGTTTATTATTCAAACCAGAAAATCCTCGATTTTATTTAAAACCCTGTTCTTCGATGTACTGTTCTAAACCACAACTTTAGTCTTTTTTCTTTGATTTATGTGAGGCTTTGAAATATTTAATCAAACACTTATCAATTTTCATTTTTGCTCTGTAATCTATATTCTCGTCCTACATGTATAATAAGTGAAATATTGTTGATGAGGCACAATATGTATGTGCTTATGTTGGAAAACTAATTATATGGTCATAGAAATTCGATGTGAATATTGTGAAAGGCCAACACCTTTAAAACATTGCAAGTTTATTAAAACTCATGTGTTATTATTTGTTTATTATTGAATAATTGTTCGCTGCAGTATCCTAATAACCTCGGTACATTGCTCAGATCAGATGTAGTCTTCAAATGGTTAATGTATATCACACAGTGTCATTTTATTTCAAAATATACCCCAATTAATGACTTATCTAAAATCAGCCTATATGGAAACAAGCTTAATCTATACCGCTATCTAATTTCTTGAATGTCCCATGATCATTCAATTGTTATCCTATAAATAATACTTTTAATCTATTAGCATTTGAACATTTAGAGTTTTCAAATGCATATGAATATGTCTTAGAGTTTTTAATCAATTACAATTTGAACCTTAATAATTTCTAATTTCATTGTATTTTAAACTTATTCAAGATATGCTAATCTCAACTTTGTTGATGTGTAGATGCTCTTATAAGGGAAAATATTGATGAGATGTAGGTATGGGAGTGTAAGTTGAACTGTGCATGGATAACCATTCAATAACAAGAGAAGACCAGGTATTTTAGGATAAATTTATGTTCATATAGGTTTTGGCACAATCAATCTAATGAAATTTTCTTAATGTCTGTGTTATGCCCACATGATGATGCAATTTAGAGTTTAGAACGTGTAACAAAAGAAAAGACTTATTGGTAGAGTTTTCTTGATGTATGTGTTTGTTCATGTTGGAGTTTGCCTACTGAATTTTGATGGTCTGGATCTATTGTGTTGTTTATTGAGTGGCTGGTGAGTGTTGTTTTGGTGTGACTATGTGCTTGGTATGAAGAGAAGTTTATAGTGGTTGGGGGGAATATCTTACAATAACTTGTATTTTATAATGTTGGCTTGTTTAGAGAAAACAGTGTTGGTTAAGCATAAAAAAACTGTGTTTAATTTACTTTGGTCTATCTACACACTCTATCTGCAAGTAATACATGAGTATAATTAAGACTGCAAAGTGTTGATCCAAATGAGATGAATGTGAGTACTAGTTTAAGAGTAGATAACCCTTGCACTTCGCTTGCTTTTTATAAAATTGACTAGTTATCAGTGGCAATTAAATATGAAATATGGACAGAAGTGTTAATAGAATATTGTTGTAGTTTGGATTTAGCATGTATGAATCTGAGTGGTAAATGATGGATTGAGTGCGACCTTAAACATGTTTTAGTGGAGGGTTGGACTTGAACACCTTTCTTTTGGTTCTTTTAATAGTTAAAAGTCACCTATTCCTTCACTGTAATGTGGTATCGCGAATTTGGCTTAAGGTGATGTTTTGGTTGCAAATGATGATGGTCACACCGCCAAATTTATTTGTGCATTTGAACTGCTGGACAAATGAGGTTGGAAGTAAGAGGAGTAGGAGAGGGCTTTGGTTAATTTGGCACGCCGTAATTTGGGTGATTTGGAAAGAGCGGAATGATAGGATTTTAAACAATCGCGCAAAGGAGGTGGATGAATTATTTGATAACATTCAAGTATTATCGTAGAGTTGGAGTCTTGCAAGGTTGTCATGGCCGGCGTCGTTGTACTATGAGTGGTGTTGGAACCCAAGAGAGTGTATCATGTGATAGCCGTGTGGGATTTCGGTGTCGTGGTTTGGCAAGGATGTTTAGCGTTGCTGCTGTAACAGAGACAACATCTCTGTGCGTGTTTCTGTAGCATTCTGCTGGTTCTGTTACGGCAGCGAAGGGGTTTTGGTGCTGTGTTTCACTTGCTGTCCCAGCCGGATTCATGTCCGTCGCAGTTGTGTTTGCGTTGTAGACAGGACAGCAGGGGCTGGGTACTTTTTTTGCTGGTTTTGGGTGTTCTATTTTTCTGTTTTGGTCGCCCTTCTTAAGCGTATGCGCTGGGGTGTTGTTTTTTTGTTTTCGGACCAACTTTCGTCTTGAGAGTTTGTGTCTCTAATAATATTTGGCTGTTCAAAAAAAAAAGGAAAGTGGTAGTGAATTTAATAGAAATAATTGTTAATAACCCAATGAAACTATGTTGAGGTTATATTTGGATTCATTGTATTTAAGAAATGTTAGAGATACTTTGGTTAAACTATTGATAATAATACAATTTTTTTAGAATTTCTAAGGTCATCGGAGTTTCTTGATTTTCTATTTCAATTTTTGTTATCATCTTTTACATTGTTTGTTAGCTGGTTTGTTGATGCTATCAATTGTTACAGGAAAAACAATGAGCTCTAAGAGGATGTTGTTGACACACTTTGTTGTTTGGCTCATGCCCTTGTTAAGGATTTCAAGATTTTTATATCCGCAAAAGACTGAACTGACGACTTCATGTTTAGGTTGTTAGTGATCCGCTAGATGATTTGGCCAGTGATCCTTATGAAGTTGGATATGATTTTCACGAAATCAATGGACATTAGGTATGCTCTTGTGATAGTTATAAAGTTTTTATCCTTTTATTATTGCCTTGGGCCATTTAGGAATATATCTGCTGAGTTTATATCAATTGACTTTGAAATGAAAATTTAAACTGATCTAGGAAAGTTGGTTTTTATATGCTACCTTATCTTTTGAAGGTATATGGTCTTTAGACTAAGCATTGAACCCTGTTTATTCTAAAACTAGACTTATAATCCTAATTGAATTAAAGAGTTAACCATTACATCTAAAAGCCACAATTTATACTTGAAACCCTAGCTCATTTTACTTAAAATCCGAAATATATCATATTCTTAAGATGATTTCTATCCTTGTTTTGGCCGTAATTTTATGTTGTTTTTACAACTCATTGATGTTGTTTGTTTTGGATTTTTTTTTTTGATTCGTCCTCTGTTATTGTTGTTAACCCTTTGCCATTGGAATGGAATATGCATATGAAGGACAATTGTTTGAGCTAATTTGTAATGCAGTGGTTTTCTGATTAAGTTGTTAACCCATTGTTCTGTAGCAGGCTTGTTTCTTCTTTCCACAAATATATTGGATCCTTCTATACACCCAGTTGATGCTTTTTGTCCTTTGATTCCAGAAACAGATCAGGTATTGTACTGGATGCTCTCCTAATTTAACATTAATTTATGCCTTTTCTCTTACACATGTTGACTATGGTTTCAACCATTCACTAGTTTGCCATTAATATGAGTTCTTAGACATAAGTTCATTCTGAATTATTGATGCAAGTATTTATGTTTGAGCATATTTGTACCTTGGGTCATTTTTTTCTTCAATAATTTCGATTTAAAAGTAGTACTAAACTGTAATTGAGGGTAACAAGTTGAGGATTTTGGAATTTGGGTATTTTCCTCCGGAATATCTTATCTGTAGCTGACTATGGTTTTATCTCTTATTGTACATTAGTTTTACTTTAAGTTTTAAGTTTGTGTTTCTTCTTCCTTGCTTCTTTATGGCTCTTGTTGTTTTGGTAGCATATTTGCTTTTGCAGTTTGGCTTTTTTATTTTGGTTTTCAACCCCCTATGTAAGGGTGTTTTCCTGCTGGTGTAGCAGTCTGCATTATGCTATTTAGGCTTTGCTAGTTACGTCTTGTGACTGTGTTTTGTGCCTAATAATATTTTGAAAAGTGAACTTTTTTATTTTATTTTTTATTCAAAGTGAATATGTTTTATCAAAACCATGAATGTTACAAAATCAATGACGAACTATGACAAAGGAGTTGAATAAAAGTTTTTTTAATGAAAAATCGATAGTAGTACTTAAAACTTGAATAAATATGGCTTGTGCTTAAAAAATGAACAAATATAATTTGTTAAGTTTACTGATGTTAGTTATTACTCTGTTAAGTTTACAAAGGGGTTTTATGTGCAGTCTGATCAGAGTTACACAAAGGTTGGTGGTTTTTGATGATTTGGCATGTTTATATTTTATGTTCTGATTGCATAAAGTAATGTTAAATAGTAGGAATGAATGGAGAAGAAAAGAAGCCACATTGATTCAATTACCATGTTCACGTATCATTCTCCACTACCAATGTACCTTTAAGTGTTAAGTTTTACTATTGTCACTACTAATTGGTGATTTTATCACCAATTTATTTCTTTGAAGGTCATACATCTAAAGACATTCAAAACTAATACTTTTAAAATTAAACTACCGCCACCACTTGGTTCATTATAAAGTATACCATGCGTTATACTTCGAAGCAATACCTATGTCTAAAAATATGTCCAAGCTTATTTGGAGGTTATTATCTACCAGATTGATGCATGATTTATATTGTCTTAGCATGATGGAAAGTTTCCTTTACTGATACAATACCACTCATTTGTGATAATATTCTTTGTTGTTCATGTATTGATCTTTCTTTTGGTGCCGGTTTGAATGTTTCAGGAGTCTACTGCAGAATTCGTTTTTGATGCAGGGAGCTCTTTTTGACTTTGATGTGTGATGTTGGTGAATCTTCATTGATACAAGAACATTTTTCTCTTCCATTGGTGTTTATGCCATTTTAAATGATTTTGGAATTTAGTATATTTTCTATCAAGATGTAGGCCAGTTCCATTTTGTGCTATGACATTAGGTGTTTTATAGCATGCTATTTGTTTCTTCTTGGCTTTAATTTGTAACAACTATGTACTATGTGTTGATGGCACATATGTTACCTTACTTTGGTTATTAATAAATTTTTCCTTGCCTTTAAAAAAAATCAATGTTTAAATGTTTTTGGTGTGTATGAAATATTTGAGAGATATTAAATATGATTTAAAAGGGTTTATAGTGTTTTGGACCATTAATAAAGATTTTTTAAAAAAAAGTCTGCATTTAGAGACCGAATTAGTGACCTAAGTGTTCAAAACAGTCACTAAATCGGTTGTTAAATATGTTGCAAATTCGGTCACCAAAAAGCGGTTGATAACCGACTACAGAATCAGTCGCAAAATCAGTCTCTAAACGTTGTTTCAAAAGCAGTCGCTGAAAATCAGTCGCTATACCAGTCAGAAAGGATCAGCGACCAGCGAATTAGCAACTCTTCTTTTTGGTCACTATTTCGATTGTAACATCCCGCTTAAACGTAGTTTTTATCAGTATCAGAGGATTAATAAGAAAGCAATGGCAAAATTGTAATTTTGGATGGGAAGACTTTTATATAGGGGAGATAAGATATTTTCTTCATTTTTCTCCTCACCTCTCTCTCTCTACAAAATCAGAATTTTGCTCTTCCCTCTCTCTAAGCTTGCGCCTCCTCCCTTTAGCCACCATCCATCAATTTCCTTCCTTCCAAGCTTCTTGGATCATAAGCAAACTCAATTCTTGAAAGAATGGACCAAGAGGAAGTAAGAAGAACCAAGAGGAGATTAAGGATTCAAGCTAGGGTTTGGATATAAGTTGGCAAGGAAGCTATCAAGAATCAAAACAAAAGATCAAGGTGAGCTCCTCAGGGTTTTAGAACCCGTTTTGAGTAAGTTTGAGTGTATTTAGTATTTTGAGCAAAGTTTACAATTTTGTGCCCTAATCCCCTTTTGCTTGCCAATTCCTTATTCAATCATGTTGTAAACTATCAATATGCATTAGAAATTCATTCCTTATGCTGTTATGATGTCTGGGTATGCTTAGATAAGCCAAAAATGGTGGAAAAACATGTTTTGAACTTTTCCTATGCTGTCAATTGCACCTAAAATCGTGTTACGATTTTGCAGGCGTGTCACGATTTCATAGACAGAAACTTACTTCCAACCTGATTAGAAAATCGTGACACGATGCCCAAATCGTTTCACGATGCCAATACTTTAAGAACTTGATGTTTTCCTGCTTTTGCACCTTCAGGCTGTCTAGTGATGCTACAGACTCGATAAAAACATGTAATAACAGCATGTCATTATTAAGTATTAGAAGATCTATCCCTTAAGGAATGCATTAAATATGCAAAAGTTTATGGTAAGTATTAGACGTACTTTCAAGTACTTAAGATAAGAATTAATGAGAATGAGAAATAAGTCAATTAAAGGACTAGATGTGTCTTTTGTATTCTCGTTAGTTAGAATACAAGGGGTTCCGGTTTATGCTGGAATGGTGAAGTTACCGCTCGTGAGGGCAGCTACACATCTAAGTCAAGTTAAGATGTTAATTAAAATATTAAGTCGTGACTTTCGTTGTTCACGCTAGTGGGACACAAAAGGTTCATGCATAAGTTAAAGTTTATATGAAAGTATGTTTTTTCGCGTCTCTCGTCGTTCACGCTAGTGGGACACGGGAGGTATACGCGTAAGTTAAGATTATTAATTAAGTTGTGTCTTCTGTTGTTCACGCTAGTGGGACACAGGAGGTTCACGCTAGTGGGACGTGTTATTCCGCAAGGATGACCGCACGACGACAAGAGGAGTCCGGTGTTAGCCTGATATGATAGGAATTTCACCGGTAGAAGGGAGATGTATTCTGGGGTTACTCCACCTGGATGCACTCCGTAAAATGAACTCAGATAATGATTGTTTGTTCAACGCTGACTTACTAACTTTATGACTAAGAATGATGTATATGAATACTTATGAAATTATTATGAGAATATGTTGAGTAGTCAGCAGAGAAAGAAAGTGATCATAGGATGTCCCCAGATCACTAAGTATAAGTTTAAGTTTAAAGTTAGAATATGATAAGCATATGATTAAGACATGTAGCGATCCTAGGTTTCCCTTTGATCGTGAAATATGTAGAGAGTGACGGCGATCGTAGGTATCCCCAAGATCGCTAAGAGTAAGCACGGCGACCCTAGGTTTCCCCCGTGGTTGCCAACAGTAGGTTGGGCTGGAGCTCACTGAGACATTATGTCTCATCCCAATCCTTCTGGTGCAGGTTTACAGGTTAGCAAGAGGTTCATGAGGACGTTCTACAGGGAGGCGCTGGATGGAGAGCAGTTACTCGTCTTGTACAAGCTCAGAAGTTTATCAGCATATGATTAAGTATTTGTAAATGGTATATGGATAATTGTATAAACGAGCCAATATGTACTCATTCAGTTGTATTATTTGTATTATTATTATTGAAAATTTTAATGTATCCGGTATCAGATTAATACACATGCTAAATATTCTAGACAATTTAGTATGGGTGTTACAAGTTCGGTCACTAAATCTGTTAGAGACCGATTTTGTTGATGTAGCGACCGAAAATTCAGTCTCTAAATGGCTTATTTCTTGTAGTGTCAGTCTCTGATCATCACATGAACACTCCCCCTGAAGCTTCAACACACACCAGCTTCAAACAAACTCTCCCCCTGCAACTCAGCACATAAACAAAAACTCTCCCTTAATTCTGAACTGCAGAAACATTCTGAGAAACTTCTTTTGAAACTGAAACACATCAACACTCTCCCCCTCAAACACATCTACACAGCTCTTGTTGAATTTCTGAACTCTGATTAAAAACAGATAACCTCTGAAAATAACCTCTGAATTCTGAAACTTCTGAAATTTAACACATTCTGAACAGGCACATTCTGAAACACATTCACATTCTGAGACAAAACACAAGTTTTTATTCTCTGAACAACTACATTCTGAACCAGGACACAAGTTTTTCTCCCCCTTTTTAGCCACAAAATTTTGACAAAACTCAGACTTCATATAGGGAACAAAAACTGAAATTCCATCAAATACAGTATCAGACTCAGACTCAGGATCACATTCAGCATTTACAAATCTGGCAGGTACTTTATCTTCCTCACTTCCAGCTTGCTGTAATTGCTATAACTCCTCATGCAGACAAACTCCTAGCTTGCTTCTTAGATTCTCAAATTGCTTGGCATCCAAAGCTTTTGTAAAAATGTCAGCAATTTGTTCTTCAGTATCCACATGTTCAAGCTGAACAATCTTCTCCTCCACAAGGTTTCTGATGAAATGATGTCTGATATCAATGTGCTTGGTCCTGCTGTTTTGTATAGGGTTCTTAGAAATGTTAATAGCACTTAAATTATCACAGTATAGGGTCATAACACCTTATTCCATGTTGTATTCTTCCAGCATCTGCTTCATCCATACCAACTGTGAACAACTACTTCCAGCTGCTATATATTCAGCTTCTGCTGTAGACAATGACACACAGTTTTGTTTCTTACTGAACTAAGAAATCAAGTTATTCCCCAGAAAGAAACATCCACCAGAAGTACTCTTCCTGTCATCTGCACTTCCTGCCCAGTCAGCATCACAATATCCAACCAATTCAGAACTTGCACTGTGTGAGTACATGATTCCATAATCACTTGTGTTGTTCACATACTTCAGGATCCTCTTTACTTGTGTTAAATGACTCATCTTTGGATCTGTTTGATATCTTGCACACACTCCAACATCAAAAATAATATCTGGCCTGCTTGCAGTAAGGTACAGTAAACTCCCAATCATACTTCTGTACTGGCTTTGATCAACTGCAACTCCTTGTTCATCTTTAGTTAGCTTCAAGTGAGTAGCTGCAGGTGTTCTCTTATGGCTGGCAGTCTCCATTCCAAATTTCTTCACTATATTCTTGGCATATTTACTCTGAGAAATGAAAATAGTATCTTCCATTTGCTTGATTTGCAGTCCAAGAAAATAAGTAAGTTCACCAACTAGACTCATTTCAAACTCAGATTGCATCTGCTGAACAAACAACTGAACCATTTTGTTTGACATCCCACCAAACACTATGTCATCAACATAAATCTGTGCTATCATTAAACTTCCATTTTCTTCTTTCACAAATAAAGTCTTATCAGTTCCTCCTTTTCTGTATCCTTGAGTCACAAGAAATTGTGTGAGTCTATCATACCATGCTCTAGGTGCTTGCTTCAATCCATACAAAGCCTTCTTTAATTTGTAAACATGATCTGGAAACTTAGGATCCACAAAACCTTTAGGCTGTTCAACATAGACCTCTTCTTGTAGATAACCATTCAGAAAAGCACTCTTCACATCCATCTGAAACAGTTTGAACTTAAGAATGCATGCTACTCCAACAGTAATCTTATGGAATCTAATCTGGCCACAGGTGCAAAGGTTTCATCAAAGTCAAGTCCCTCCACTTGAGTATATCCTTGAGCAACTAACCTTGCCTTGTTTCTGACCACAGTTCCATGTTCATCTGTTTTGTTCTTGTAAATCCATTTAGTGCCAATCACATTCAAACCTTCAGGTCTCTTGGAACAAGATCCCACACTTCACTTCTTTTGAACTGATTCAATTCATCTTGCATGGCTTCAATCCAAAATTCATCAGTTAGAGCTTCTTTAACATTTTTGGGTTCAAATTTTGACACAAAGCATGAATCAGTAGCAACAGCATCTGAACTTCTGGTTCTGACTCCTTGGTCTAAGCTTCCAATGATTAAATCTCTGGGATGATCCTTCTGAACTTTAATTGAGGGTCCTTTACCAGTAGAAATATGATCTGGATGAATTTCTGCTTCTTCAGACTCTACTTGATTTTCTGCTTCTGACAGTTGTTCTTCTGATGTTTCAGTATCTGGAACTACTTCAGACTCATCTCTTTCTTTTTCAGCAGACAGATCATCAATCACAACATTAATAGACTCCATAATAACCTTGGTTCTGGAGTTAAACACCCTATAAGCTCTGTTGTTCACTGAATAACCCAGAAAAATTCCCTCATCAGACTTAGGATCCAGCTTTCTTCTATTTTCTCTATCAGCCAAAATGTAACATTTGCTCCCAAAAACATGAAAATATTTGACTGTAGGCTTTCTTCCTTTCCACAGTTCATACAAAGTAGATGCAGTACCCTTCTTTAAAGTCACCTTGTTGTGAATGTAACAAGCTGTATTCATAGCTTCAGCCCAGAACATGTAAGGTAGCTTCTTAGCATGTATAATGACTCTTGCAGATTCTGCTAAGGTTCTGTTCTTCCTCTCAACTACACCATTTTGTTGAGGTGTTATAGGTGCTGAAAACTCATGCTTGATCCCTTCAAATGCACAGAACTCAAAAAATTTCTTGTTCTTAAACTCCTTCCCATGATCACATCTGATTCTGATAATACCACAATCCTTCTCTCTTTGTAACTGAGTGCACAACTCTTTAAACACTTCAAATGTATCTGACTTCTCTCTAACAAAGCTAACCCAAGTGAATCTTAAATAGTCATCAACCATCACAAAAGCATATCTCTTTCCTCCAATACTCTCAACTTGCATAGGCCCCATTAAATCCATATGTAACAGTTCTAGTACTTTAGTAGTTACCTGGTGAACTAATCTGAGATGAGACTTTCTTGTTTGTTTTCCAATTTGACAATCACCACAAACACTGTCCTCATTAATCTTCAGATTAGGTAGACCTCTGATAGCTTCAGTACTCAGGATTTTCTTCATGCCTTTCAGATGCAGATGACCCGGTTTCTGGTGCTAGAGTCTGACTTCCTCTTCTGAGCTCATGAGACAGGTAGTCAGACTTCTTTCTTCTTCAGACACCCACAAATAACAATTATCCTTTGATCTGCAGCCTCTCATCAGAATCTCACCTTCTTGACCAGTTACCAAACATTCTTGCTTGTTGAAATTCACTTTTAAGTCTTGATCACATAGCTGGCTTATACTGATCAGATTTGAAGTCAACCCTTTCACAAGTAACACATCATTAAGTCTTGGTAAACCATCACTGATTAAGTCACATATATCAAGGATCTCTCCTTTAGCTCCATCACCAAAAGTCACATAACTTCTGGAATAAGGCTTTAAATTACTCAAAAGCTTCTTCACACCAGTCATGTGTCTGGAACAACCACTATCAAAGTACCAATCTTCCCTAGAAGTGGCTCTCAAAGAGGTGTGAGCTATGAGACCAACAGTCTTGTCTTTGGGTTTCCACACCTTCTGAACATTGTTTCTGGTTGCAGCTGGTTCCACTCTTCTATACTGAAAATGCTCAGGATAACCATACAGTTTGAAATAGAATGGTTTAATATGCCCCTTCTTTCCACAATGATGACAAACCCATGTATGATTTCTCCTATTGTTCTTGTTAAACTTTTGAGGTTGCTTCTGAGGTTTCATCTTAGATGTTCCAATCATAGGATCATAAGTTTGAGTAGCAGGAACAAACCTTTTAGCAGGATTCTTCTGTTTGAGGTTCTGAGTCTGATCAACAAATCCTAAACCAGTTAGTTTTCCTTGTTTCTGATTCTCCAATATCTCCTCCAGCACATCAGTAGCAGTATTTATCATTCTGACCTGCTTTTTCATATTCTCAAGCTGGGAATTTAGTTGGCTCACTTCTTCTTTGAGATCAGAATTTTGCACTAAGAGTTCATCCTTCTCTGCTTCCAGTTGGCAGATAGTCTTCTTCTGATCCACAACTTGCTTGCAAACTTCTACACTTCTGATGTATAAGTTCTTGTAATTGTCAGTCAGTTCATCATATGAGGATTTTTCAATTCTGGCTTCAGACACTGATGAAACTTCAGACTCTGGGTCAGACTCTGATAATGTCTCAGACTCTAAAACTGCTTCAGTCTTTAAAATAGCTCCTAACTTATGTTTTAACCTTACCATCAGACTTGTATCACACTTAGCAGATTCACTTTCTATATCTTCTTATGAGTCCTCATCAGACCATGAAACAGCCAAGCTCTTCTTCTGCTTCTTAAGAAAAGTGGGACATTCTGATTTGATATGTCCATAACCTTCACACTCAAAGCACTGAACTCCTTTTGCTTGATTGCTCTTCTCCTCAGTTTTGGTCTTCTTCACATCAGTTTGTTGCTTACTCTTGTTGAATTTGAAGTTCTGACCTTTGGTTTTGGATTTTCTGTCAATATGCTTCAGAATTTTGTTGAACTGTCTCCCCAGCAACACAAGGGCTTCTGATAAGTCACCATCATCCTCTTCACACTCTTGTTCATCCTCATCTTCAGTATTAACTGCAAAAGCAATTCCTTTCCCTTTCTTCTCAGGCTGTTTGCAGAAGGCTGTTTCAAAATTCAGCAAGCATCCAATCAACTCCTCAACCTTCATAGAAGAGATGTCATGAGTTTCTTTTATAGCAGTCACCTTCATGTCAAACCTTTTAGGAAGTGACCTGAGTATCTTTCTCACTATCTTCTCATCTGACATCTTCTCCCCAAGAGACTCAAAAGAATTTGCCATATCCAGGACATTCATATAGAAATCTTGAATGTTTTCATCCTCCATCATCTTCAAGTTTTCAAATTTAGTGGTGAGTAGTTGGAGTCTGGACATCTTCACCTTTGAGGTTCCTTCATGAGTGGTTTTCAGTATCTCCCAGGCATCCTTGGCAATGGTACACTGCTTGATCAGTCTGAACATGTTTTTGTCCACTCCATTGAATAGAGCATTCAAAGCTTTAGAGTTTCCAAGAGCCAGATCATCTTCAGCCTTTGTCCATTCTTCCTCAGGTTTCAGCACTTCAGTTTTATTTCCATCTTTGTCTAAAACAACTGGATGATCCCAACCTTTTAACACGGCTTTCCAGGCTCTGCTGTCAATGGATTTCAGAAAGGCACACATTCTAGCCTTCCAAGGTGGTTTGTTGACATATCCTCCCTCCTTGTCCATAATTGCCATAAAAGTCTTCCCTGGAGCTCACCCAATAACAAGTAGGGTGCCTGCTCTGATGCCAATTGAAATTCTGGCAGGTATGGTACAATTCACAAAAACAGAGCACAAAACGTGTAAAACAGAGCACAACCAAACTGGTTCAGAAGCAACAAATAAAAGTGCAGAAAAGTAAAGAACACAAGTATTTGTTAACCCAGTGTTGAAGCAGTATTTCATACAACAAAAGTAAGTATTTTCAATTATCGTCTCCACAGGGATTGGTGCGTTACTTCGAACCGTTCAACAATCGGTATTGTTTTGAGTTAAGGGTTTGTACTATTGGTTTCATAAAATGACGGAATGTAAATGCGGGAATTAAAACAACAAGTAATAGGGAATAAAAGCGTTGAGATTAGAGTTCATCAATCTTGCAAAGAATATAATTCATGAATCATGCATATGAATTTAGCGTTTTAGCGTAAATATCACGTATCGCTCTACAATATCATTGATTTCCCAAATGACATCGTGAGATCGATCGTATCGTTTAATCGACGATTTCCCAATCAATCAAACGATCCGATAGCATTACGATCCGAAACTTAGTGCGATTATCAAAACCCAAATCTATTTCTAGATTTTCTTATTTTGATAGAAGATTATTCTTAAACATAGATTCAAAAGTATTTGTCAATATCATTTGAATCAAGCATTAGAGTGAAAAGCAAGAATAACTTCATAAACACATAGATTGCCAAAATCATATATTTGCATAATCAAAAGTTACATCAAAGCTAGAAAGAATACCTCCAATCCCAACAAAGGGATGTTAGTTGCTCATTTTCATGACAACTATACAAAAGATAAGAGAAAAGATGAAGATCATAACCTAAGTCTTGATTTCCCAAAGCCTTAGTTGATTTCCACAATCCCTTCACTCTTGCTCCTTGAAGATCATAGCTTCTAACCCTATTAACTGGTAATAAACCTCTAAAATTCGCTCCTAAAGAAAGCTTAACAAAAGTAGTATATTCATCCTAAAAGCTGAAAATAGCTTAAATACAAAAGCTGAAATTTAGTATCTCGCTGAGCGAGATTTTTCTCGCTGAGCGAGATACTAAAAGTTCACCAGTGGTTTTTAGCCACGTCTTCAAGTCTCCTTAAACCGCCTTGGCTCGCTGAGCGAAAAATATCTCGCTGAGCGAAATCAAGCTCCACTGTTCCTGAAGAACTCTCTGCCTATCTTCGCCAATTGATCGCCTAGGGCTCGCTGGGCGAAATTCTCAGATACTTTTCTTCTTGTTTCTTTGCTCTAATCATGTCCTGGCTTGCATTTTCCTGCATAAATGGATGGGGAAAGAAGTAAAAGCAATAGTGGGCATTTGATCATTGATTATGATCATTTCCCATGATAACTTGCAAAACAAGCTACAAAAGTGCTTAAATTAACTATGCTTTTAAACTCAATTTTGGCACTTATCACACTCCCCAACTTAAATCTTTGTTTGTCCTCAAACAAAGGACTCAAACAAATGAAAAAAAAAAAAAACAAGGCTTTGGACATTTTTACAAAACATGCAAAGAAATGAAAAGTTTTCAGATGCAAAATTCAAATGTGGATTGTGCGGGCAAGTATAAAGTTTCTCATTAATCTAGATATAAACAATGAATATGAAATAAGTCCTAAACACAAAATTCTCATCATACAATGCAAGGCAATAACATAATTATGTATGAACCACACCTAACACACATCTTTAGAAGTAAATAAGCAAATTGAACTCATGTTGTGAGGGTTATGAACACTCATCCGGCATAATTGTTAACATTTCGATCAATTTATGTGTCCATCTAATTATCATTTCTAAAAGCACGAAAGCAATGATCACAAGGTCTTTAAGGGTTGTAATTTGGCTTGGTTTATGTGGGAAATATTGAATTCAAAAGGCCAAGCAAGAGGAACATTCATTCTATTTACACACTTCCTCCTTATTCAAAAACAACCTTTGGTGATTTACAAATTTTTCTTTGATTGATCTTGACAACTTTTTGATTTTTCTCTTTTTTTCTTTTCTTTTTCTTTGTTCTTTTTCTTTCTTTTTTTCTTTTCTTTTTCTTTTTCTTGTTGTCAAGATCAATTATCAACATTCACCATTACATTGACATAAATACAACCTCCCTTTCTCCCCAACTTAGTTCAAGATGATACCCTAATCGAATGTTCCTTTATCATTTTGACAAAGGTCAATAATCATGATGGATAAGGGTTCAAAATGAAAGTAAAAATATCAGAATCCAATGTGATTTAACTATGAACTGGATTTTGAAAAACTTGGGCAAATTCACTAAGCATTGTGCTTATGAATATTGGCAGTTCATAATTAAGGATTCTGATTCATTAGGCTCAAATTGGGTTATCAAATACTCGCTCTCTCACCGGGTAGGCTTTTTGTGGTCAAGTGTTTATTCTCTATATCAAAAAAAATGCCTTGATCATATCAGTGCTTTCATACAATTTAAAACAACTTTCAGATTTAACATAAAACAATCGAGTTAAACTAAAATGCCGGTCTCCTGCGTATATACAAAGACTTGAGGATTCCTCACATTTTGGCTAGTTCTAAGTGGTTCACATATAAGCATGTTATCGCATAAAATTGTATGAGATACATTTTTGTGCAAAGTACTCATGTTAAATTCAAGTACACACATAGAAAAGCAAGAAACAATTAACTTGGCTTTGCAAAATCAAACAATTTCTATCATTATCATGCATCTGTTACTTTGCTGTTAAAGAGCTTATCAGTAAGCCTCGCTCAGCGAAGTATATCTCGCTCAGCGAGAATGACAGATAGCAGAATTTCAAAAATGCAGCATTAAAAAGACTTGCCAATTTCAGCATCACCTACAGTTATTAAAAAGCATTAAATAAAGCATAAAAAACTTACAAAGTTGGGTTGCCTCCCAATAAGCGCTTGTTTTACGTCGTTAGCTCGACGCCTGATTCGTTAGGGTGGCCAATATGAGACGGAGCGCACATCAGCTCTAGTATCCCTTTTCTGTGGGAGGAATTCCATGAACTTGCAGAACAGCTGATGTGGAGTCCATAACCTCCCTATCCAAAATATGCTGAGCAAGGAACAAATGTTGTCTATTACCAAATCAATTTCGGCCTTGCTCACTCTCATCCCCTCTTTTTCACAAGTTTCTTCCTTGTTAAGAAACTGTTTCGTCTTCTCAATGTCTATCAATTCATCACTATCAACAGTGGCCTCTTCAGTTTCTGACCTTGGTTGAGGAAGTTCTAAATTGTGTGGTATCTCTATTTCTTCTTCAAATTTCCTAATACCACATCCTTCAAACATCGGTTCTTCCTCACTCTCATCAACATCATCTTCAACAATCTCTCCGAATTCCAAAACGGATTGATTGTTGGTCTGAACCTCCATGATTCTTGGCAGAACATTGAATTGCACTCGCAAAATATCCAATTGGCATGATAAAGCTCTCAATCTCCGGTTGGTATTTTGCATGTTGATCATGGATTGTTGCATGAACATATTCAGAATATTCTCCGTTCTTGTCATTTGTTCATCTTCAGACGGATATTGTTGATATTGTTGATAAGCTTCATACTCGTATGGATTATAGAAGTTGAAATAATCATGATGATCAGCCATGATTTCTTTCAATGTTGAGAATCTGAAACAAGTTTAACTAACAAGAAAATTTTCTTTGCTTTGCAAAGAGGGTTAATGCACAAACAGTTTATAATGTACAAAAGAAATGAAAAATATTAACAAGATATATACAAAAGCTCAAAACACTATCAATTATTGCGATGCTCAAAATAACTAAACACTAATCCCCGGCAACGGCGCCATTTTGTTGAAGCAGTATTTCATACAACAAAAGTAAGTATTTTCAATTATCGTCTCCACAGGGATTGGTGCGTTACTTCGAACCGTTCAACAATCGGTATTGTTTTGAGTTAAGGGTTTGTACTATTGGTTTCATAAAATGACGGAATGTAAATGCGGGAATTAAAACAACAAGTAATAGGGAATAAAAGCGTTGAGATTAGAGTTCATCAATCTTGCAAAGAATATAATTCATGAATCATGCATATGAATTTAGCGTTTTAGCGTAAATATCACGTATCGCTCTACAATATCATTGATTTCCCAAATGACATCGTGAGATCGATCGTATCGTTTAATCGACGATTTCCCAATCAATCAAACGATCCGATAGCATTACGATCCGAAACTTAGTGCGATTATCAAAACCCAAATCCATTTCTAGATTTTCTTATTTTGATAGAAGATTATTCTTAAACATAGATTCAAAAGTATTTGTCAATATCATTTGAATCAAGCATTAGAGTGAAAAGCAAGAATAACTTCATAAACACATAAATTGCCAAAATCATATATTTGCATAATCAAAAGTTACATCAAAGCTAGAAAGAATACCTCCAATCCCAACAAAGGGATGTTAGTTGCTCATTTTCATGACAACTATACAAAAGATAAGAGAAAAGATGAAGATCATAACCTAAGTCTTGATTTCCCAAAGCCTTAGTTGATTTCCACAATCCCTTCACTCTTGCTCCTTGAAGATCATAGCTTCTAACCCTATTAACTGGTAATAAACCTCTAAAATTCGCTCCTAAAGAAAGCTTAACAAAAGTAGTATATTCATCCTAAAAGCTGAAAATAGCTTAAATACAAAAGCTGAAATTTAGTATCTCGCTGAGCGAGATTTTTCTCGCTGAGCGAGATACTAAAAGTTCACCAGTGGTTTTTAGCCACGTCTTCAAGTCTCCTTAAACCGCCTTGGCTCGCTGAGCGAAAAATATCTCGCTGAGCGAAATCAAGCTCCACTGTTCCTGAAGAACTCTCTGCCTATCTTCGCCAATTGATCGCCTAGGGCTCGCTGGGCGAAATTCTCAGATACTTTTCTTCTTGTTTCTTTGCTCTAATCATGTCCTGGCTTGCATTTTCCTGCATAAATGGATGGGGAAAGAAGTAAAAGCAATAGTGGGCATTTGATCATTGATTATGATCATTTCCCATGATAACTTGCAAAACAAGCTACAAAAGTGCTTAAATTAACTATGCTTTTAAACTCAATTTTGGCACTTATCACCCAGTTCGGTGTAAATACCACCTACGTCTGGAGGATACCAATCCAGGAAGGAAATCCACTATGAGGAATTAATCCTAAGACACAAGACACATACCCCCTGTTCCTAGTCTTCTGACTTAATCTCCACTAGACTGATTTCTACCCAACACCTGAGTATAAGAAACCCCCATCTTACTTCCTATTCAAGTAACAACCTAGTTACTAACAGCTTCTGAAATAACCACCCAGTTTATGAAGATAACTTCAAGACAACAAAAACAACACTCATATCTAAAGGCTTAGAGTGAATTACAACTCAAACAATCTAAACCAACTCAGAACATATGAGTGGTGTACAAATAAAGCCTAAAAACACAAAGATTCTTAAACTCTGATTTTTTATTTTTCACTCGTAGTCTTCAATAGCAGCAGCACATCTCCTTATATAAACTTCAGCAAGCAAATAAATCTGAATCAAATAATCCTCAAGATATAATTCTAAAATTCTGCAAAGGCTTGAAAAGGAAACATATATTTCTGAATTCTATCTTGCAAAGATTCTTCAGCAAATATATTCAAACATAAAACACGAAGCCAATCTTCTCAAGATCTTCAACAAATCAATCAGCCTTCTAGAAACCAAATGACTGAATAAATCATCAATAAATCTTCCACAGATACGCACAGAATTAAAGCAGAAACACCAGCTTCTGAAAACAGCTCCTGAAGTTCAGTTTCTGAAGGTCAACGCTGGTCATCGTCTGAACAGTGCGTCTGAAGGTCAACGCTGGTCAACGTCTAAACAGTGCGTCTGAAGTCCTGTTAAGCGTCTGAAGGCCATTTCTGCGTCTGATGAACAGTAAACCAGGATTTCAGCTTCTGATGCAGTTTTCAGCTTCTGAACCTCCTCTAATCCAAATTCTTGCTTCTGAAGACTCCTTAAACAGCTGGAGACGCATTGCTTGAGCACTTTGATTTTACCAAACAATGTAGCCAACCTCAAATAACCAACAGATACGAACTTATAAATTTTAGGCTAAAATATGCTTTTAGTCCCTGTAAATATGGCTTGTTTTGCTTTTGGTCCTCGGTAAAAAAAAAATTTAAAAACACCCTTGCAAAATTTTCTGTCTTTTAAAAAAGTCTCTAGCCCCACTTCAGTGATGATTTGGCATGGTTTGCGCCACCTGGCAGTTGCTGACTGTGCAACTTTTGCCACATGGCGATGACGTGGCATGCCACATAATTAAAAACTAAAAAAACATTTTAAAAATAAAAAACAATTTAAAAATTCTTTTCGAAATTAAAAATTAGGAATAAAAAATCAGAAAAATATATTTAACAATTTTAAAAACTGAAAATAAATTTCCAAAAAATTTCAGATTATTTAATTTTCAAAAATTAAAATTATATAATTTTATAATTTTGGAAAAAATCCTAAAAAGTAAAAAAAACAATTAAAAATCCTTAAAATAATTTTTTGAAATTAAAAATCTGAAAATAATTTTCAAAATCATAAAATAAATTTCCAAAAAAAATTTGATTATATAATATCTGGAATTATTTAATCTGAAATTTAAAAAAAAATTTAAAAAAAACTGAATAAATTATCTAAAATTAAAATAAAAAATTTTGAAAAAAAATCTG
Organism: Medicago ruthenica; assembly: GCA_018208015.1. NCBI lineage: Eukaryota > Viridiplantae > Streptophyta > Magnoliopsida > Fabales > Fabaceae > Medicago > Medicago ruthenica. The sequence goes on along the minus strand of CM031372.1, from coordinate 26,858,761 downwards.
AAAATTATATATTCGAAAATTTCCGAAAATTATTAATTTTTAGATTATATAATTTTTTAAAAAATTAATTTTCATATTTTAATTTTCAAATATTTATATTCAGATTTTAAAAAATTATATAATTTTTGAATTTTTTTTAATATTTCAAAAATTAATTTTTAAAAGTATATATAATCGGAAAATTTTATGAACTTTTTTTCTTATTTTTTTTAATTTTATTTTCATATTTTTTAATTTTTAAATTTTTTTTTCATAATTTTAATTTTTTTAAAAAAATTTAATATTATGTGGCATGCCACGTCATCGCCATGTGGCAAAAGTTGCACAGTCAGCAACTGCTACGTGGCGGAAACCATGTCATCTCAGCTCTTAAGTGGGGCCAGGGACCTTTTTAAAAGACAAAATTTTGCAAGCGTGTTTTTAAAAAAAAAAAATTTACTAAAGACCAAAAGCAAAACGAGCCCTATTTGCAGGGACTAAAAACACATTTTAGCCTAAATTTTATTACTTCGATGCATTTTTAGTACACTTGCTAAAAGTCTATCAACCATATACATAAAATTTTCATAACTTCTCAAGTGATGAAGATCATGAAACACCAACAATATACATAAAAAATTGAAAAAAATTACAATACATCAAATTTCAACAACAAACATTTGATTCCAGAAAACATAAACATATACAACAAACAAAAACGTTGATAGGTGTCAAACTCCTAGATCTACTTGCGACATCAGACTGTATTCTTCTTCTCTGACTAAAACAAGGAAGCTTATATAGATCTTCAACCTTGAACAAAGTTGATGCATGTTAAGGTCACATTTTCTTAAACTTTGTTGAAATAATTGTCTGTTTGAAAAAGAAGAACCAAAACAGATTGTGTATGTGTGAAGAAGAAGGATTGTAGGAGATGGGAGAGTGAAGAGAAAGCAAAGAACAAACTTGAAGTGTAAAGGTTGAAATTGAAAGCAATGGAGGTTGGATTGTTCGAAGAAGCATCAGGTAAGAGAGAGAGTATGGGAGGCGGCGGCTGATTTTTGTTGGTTATGAGGGAAGGAGGAAATGAAACAAAAGTAGGGTTTGGTTATTGGGTTGGGTTTTTAGTATTGGGCCTAGTAGAAACTTAACATACGGTCGGGTGCGGTCTTCATTGGGTTTAATTCACCCACCCGAATCCGACCATACCAGTCCATTCGAAACTGGATAACATAACCCGTCAAACCTGTTTGACCCGTTTAGACCGACCCGCACGCCGTCGGGCCTTTCGAACCAGGTGGATTGGGCCGAACGACCCTTTTTTGTCCACCCCTAATCTTTACTACCTATTATCTTTAACATTGTCGAACTAGTTTTATTTTACTAGCCACCTTTATTCTCTTTACTTCATATCTACCTCTAATAATTACGATAATTAGGTTGTACTTAGAATTGTATTAACTCGTCCTAAGATTTAGGTCCTAAATTATTATAACTCCATCACTTAATTACTTACTTACATGGGTTATGCCCAAGTATAGTTTCCAATCCCATTATTAATAATTATGTACACCCTCCAGTCACTATTATAAGCAAAATTTAATATTTTATGTTCATTCAATAAATGATGCATGTGGTCTATATTAAAGACAAAATACATTATTTATTGAATGAATCTAAAATGTCATTTTTTACTTATAATAGTGATCAGATGGTGTAGTAATTAGTCTTAATTAGTTAAAGGGAGTGTTAATATAAAAAAATAATTAGACAAAAGGAAAGTAGAATAAAAATATATATATAAATATTAGAGGACATAAAACCTGATCCAGATAATCCTTACAAAAGTGTAGTCGACCCTAATGGGTAATAAAGACATACAAACCCACACAAGTAAATCTAACTTTAATAAATTCTAATAAACGAATATCCATCATGAGCAAAATCCAACGAACTCACGAACTGGGCTAAGGATTGTAAAGGATGATGTTTGAACATTTGCTAGCACCAACTTAAGTTCTAAACTGGCGAATGATCCTACTGTAAACACAAGCAAGCAAAAGGCCCTTATGAACCACTCAGGCGCAGCTGAATCTGGCTGCCAGCACAATAATGAATTCGCGAACCACCATTTACTGTGACAAACACCTGTAAACACATGGCCATTTCTTACCAAACACTCTCAATCCAGTCACGAAGAACTAAAGTATATATTAAGAACATGAGAAACGTGTATGGACCTGGTGTTGGTGTAAGCCCTAGAGACCAATAGTTTATGTTAAACTTATCATATGTATCGTGACTTTTATTATTAAATAAAACATGGCATTCTTTATTACACTTGTTATGAGATTAATAAAGTCCCTAAAATAGTTGGTTCATGTGATGGAACATTAAGTGTGACTTAATCATGAGATTACATTAACAGAAAGAACACTATTCTTAAAAGTATCTGTAGTCATGCTTTAATATAAATCGGGATAATAATAAAGCGTGGAGACTATTATGTATGTAGACTGATGACCACATCTCATGGATCATGAATATGAGATATTAAGTCTATACATAGGTATAAGTATTAGGAGTAATATTTATACTGGATTGACCCACCGTGAGAATACTACATAGTATGTTATGAAATCGTCATAAGTTATTCTCATAATGATAATGGTGTATACCACTCTTAGACCTGAAACCACTATGACCCCTAGATGTGGACTAAAGTGTTTTATTGTCATTCAAACGTTATCTGTAACAAGATAACCATAACGTTGGTTAATGGGCACTTGACTAATCATGTTGAGGGACATGAGTGTCCTAGATGGGATTTGTCCATCCTTCATAACAGGAGATATATCTTTAGGTCTCTTGATGAATTATGACTGTAGAATGCATGGCCATGCCGAATTAAGTCAATATGAGATATTGGACTTATTCGTTATTCAATATATTTCGGGATCGAGAAATATAAATATTGAGCTATACAAGGGTGACACAATCTATGTCTTGTGTTCAATAAAGATATGAGGACAAATGAGTAATTGTACACATAGACATTATCATGGAAAAAGGTTTCGTTAGATCACTTGACATTCTTGTTACTTGGATAACAGTGATGTGTTGCTAAATACCGCTCACTGTTTATAATATTAAATATAAGATTTAATATTAGTGCCAACATTACAAGAACTTATAGGATCACATACAATAGAACGATCAAAAGGATAAATATAAGTAAGACTTATAAGATGGGGTGCATTTAGCAAATGACGCTAATCAGTTAGCGAAAGTTGATGGGTTAATGGGCTTACAGAAGCCCAATAGTGATTGCTTGATTTCAGAGCACACAAGGAGTTCTATAAATAGAACTCTTGTGCTGAAGTCAGTGTTACACTTTTTGAGAAACCCTACAGGCAAAATCAAACCCTAGTTTTCTCTCAACTTCAAATTGCTTGGCTAGCACCGAAAACCAGAGGAGAACTGTTCGTGTGGACGAGTAGAGGCTTGGAGAGCTGTTCGTGTGGACGAGTAGAGACTGTTCGTGTGGATGAGTAGAGGCTTGGAGAACTGTTTATGTGGACGAGTAGAGACTGTTCGTGTGGACGAGTAGAGGCTTGGAGAATTGTTCGTATGGACGAGTAGAGGCTTTGCTTGTTGCTTGGCTGTGATCGAAATCTGTTTCTGCACTTCAAGAGGTAACAATTCCATCACTGATTCATGTCAAATTCGTAGTGATCTAAAGAAAGAAAATTGAAATTTTAATTTCCGCTGCTTTAATCATGTCGATTTTCCTTCACCTGGATCGAGGGATGAATCCAACATGATAGTCACCAACAAATCCTTTTAGGTTAACATAACCAAAGCAATTAAAGATTTGGTGTGGCGAGAACAACCCCCACGACGAGACCGAGCCAGATCTGGGCAGCAAACTTCTCTTAAAATACGAATCAGTGATCAATTTACGTGATCTTAATCTTGTGTTATTGGTAGTCAGTCATCTGAGACATTAGAAGTAAAAGTTGGGACACCTGTGTTGTGTCTCTCACTCTTCCATATAAGAGAATAATGTGGGTAATTGTCCTCTTATATTTGGCCACTATGTTCTCAAGATTGCCTCGTTTTTTTACTTTTCCCATAGGTTTTTTTTTTGAAGAAGCCATAGTGTTTGTTGATATGGAAAGTTTGTGTGAGAATTGTTTTATGGAGAATGGGTTATGTTATGTTCAATTATTTTTTGGTAAACCAATATATCTCAGAGTCTAAAAAATTGACGAGTATGACCTTAACATTTGAAAACCATATAAAAATAGATACATACAATTTTTTTCTTTTTTAAAAAAGTAAAAATGAATAGATGAAGTATTATTATAATTTATTGAAGGGAGGTACACATATGACTTACAATCTCACACTTCAGCAAAAGAAAAGAGAGAATTACATTGGCAACCAAATCAAGCACACATTATATAATAAAATGTATCACAACACACCATGTATAAAGCAAGCAATTAGCTATATACTTTAGTTGTAATCAGGATTTGCCAAAACGTAACCTTCAAGAGCCTTGAAAAGACCATCACCCCTGGCTTTGCCACCCTTGATTTCCTCTTCACTAGGTGCAGCATCACCTTTGGTGAAGTATTTCACACTAAGCTTTGCAATGGATCCTCCATTTGGACCTGCAGACAATTTAGCCTCAAATGAAATCTTCTCCACTGTGTCTGGAAGCCCAACACCACCAACTATGCTGTAGTGGTAAGCCAAGTTAACATCATCTACTAAGTCCACTTTGTGCAAATCATACTTTGTTTCACCATCTGCACATAATTGATTCGTTTCACAATCACAAACATCATGGACATCACTTATTAGTTCAATTAGGTTATTAAAAATTTGTATAAGAAGCTATTAAAAAGAATTTTAAAAAAATTACTGTTTCTCATAAAAAAATTATATAAAACACATAGTAACAAATAATCCAATATATAATAAAAGAAAAGAGGATATGCACTTGACAATCAACAAGAATCAAACATTTGATGTTTACTTTTTAAAAACAGTTTTTTTGCTCAAGTTTTGAAAAAAAATTTTAAATAGGCTTATTTGGTAGTATGGTGAATTGTCATAGTTTTCACGGTAAAATAATTTTACACCGACAGTGAACCTTCATAAAACGTATACGGTAAAATAATATTAGTAACGATGTCATCAAAAGAATATTCTCATGTGCTTTATTTTACATAGGATTAAAAAAAGTTTCTTGCCACTTCAATTTTTCACATATACTGACCTTCAACGAAAGTGAGTTTCTTGATGGTTCCAGCACCACCGTTTCCTTCAACAATTTCAATACTTTTGATGGCATCAATAACCTTTGGGATAAGGTTATCAGAATCTGTAACTAGAGCTTTGTAAAGTCTAGCAGGAGCTACAATAGATGTGGTTTCATCCTCAAAGTTGAAGACACCCATGATGATAATTATATAATGCTAGTGTATGAAATAACAAACTATTAAGATGTTTATTGTTTGCTTGTGTGATTTATGAGTGGAGTTCAGTCTCGTATTTATAGGAACTGAAGTGTATTGTTTAGACTTTAGATAGCCCATTAGATGATGATGATGATGTGTAATACAAGGTCGTTGGGCCATTTTTTTCTCATTGTGACGTGACATAAATTTGAATAATATTTTTTAATGTATGAATTTGGATAATATTATTTTTAAAGAAAACTATATTATTTAGACTAACAAAATTATTGCATATACTATTGATTTTTCTTCTCTCTTTTGTTTTTCTCTCCTCCAAGACCACTCAAATTTCAATGCAAAACAACGTATATAAAATAAATAAATAAAAACTTACACAATATATATAATATGATAGGGTTGTTCGAGAACTCACATCCATGACATCCATATAAGTGGTATAAATAGACTACACTCAATACATTATATTATCTCACACTTTCTAATTATTTAAACTAAACTATATTTTCTAAATATTCATATCATTCATTCAAAACTCTAAAATGGGTTCCATTAAAATCTACAATATATCAAAAGAGTCTTTGGTTGGCTTTGTAAACAGTATTTGTTTTTTAATCAAACAAAAGCACAAAAGATACGATAGTTGTGCATAGGAACGATGGCATAAAAAGAAATCAACTCCAATTCATAATTATACATGAAACTCCGACACATTGTCCTAGATTTTGGTGAAAACACGTTGAAAACAACCGATATTTATGTTTTTAGTGGTAAGAGTTTGACTTTAAAACTAACAATGGCGTTCAAATCATTTATGAGATGTTTCTAAAATGATCCTTAATATTGTCGTTATAAACAATAATTTCACATTCCCTAATTTCTTTTATAAAAAAAAAAGTATACTCTCATAATTAAAAATATAGGCGTGGAGAATAATTTTGTTTATGGTTCCAAACATAGCTTTCACATGTACTTATTAGCTGTTTTTTTTTTATTATTCTTGGGTCTACTCAACATATTGGCTAACTAGCTTGAGCATATATATCTTTAAAAAAAAAACTTGAGCATATATATGGTTAGAGATTTGATTTTAGGCACGTAAATATGGTTTAAACTTTAAAGGTGTCAAACGCTTGAAAGAACTTGATACATTTTTTATGAGAAAGATGTTTATAAATTTTTTAAGAACTTGATACGTAAGCTAATTTTAATAAATAAGTCACACTCCAAAAATAGATGCTTAGTTGTTTCATCTTTTCTGTATCCGTCATAGCACAGTATCGAATCGGAAGGTGTAACTCTTTGTTGAATTAAGTTGTCATTTGTAGAAATTCTCTTGTTAATTGTTCGCCACTCTAAAAATATTAATTGATTAATATTCTTTAATTCGATGACGTTTTTTGCTCTTTAAAAAATAATAACAGCCTGTCAAGATGGTTTATTTTAAGGTGAGTCTGAAGAATTTTGTGTACAGGTCAAAAATTGAGTTGGAAGCATTCAAAGAACCACGTATGATACGGCAATATATTCAACATATGTGTACTCTTTCTGCTTCATATTATCCAAAAAAAAAGAAGAGGATATTCGGGAGTCCTAGTCTTATAATAGGATTGCTAGTATTCAACTTGGAGAAAATATTGCAGTCTCTCTCAATTAATATCTATAAATATTGCAGTCTCAAGACGCCATTCTAGAAAGAAGAAAGAGAGGGAAAAAGAAAACGTTGAATCTAACACTAACAATTTATTTAGTTTAGTTTGTAAAAAAAAAAAATTATTTAGTTAGAAACAACGGAGATGTCAAAATCACGATCAGTCATTGCAATTTGAACAAAAGCTTATTTTGACGCTTCAGTAAGAACATGATATCACCGAAATTTGTCAAACCTGACACTTATCATAATACGTGTATGTTTGATTTTACGGTCACAAAAATTGATTTTGAATAAATTGATTTTGTAAAAATATTTTTAGTTAAAAATGTGATGAATGTGATGTGATTTATGTTTAAATTAATACATTTATGTAGATGGGTTGAACAATAAACTTTAATGTTAAAATCACGTTTAGAGTTAAAAGTTTAAAATTATACAATCAATTATAGAGAACACAATCGAGTTCAGTAGACATCACATATTAGAATTAATTTTCTGTGTCTGAAATCACTTTTGACTTTATGTACCATGAAACCAAACACACGCTTCAATGCACAGTACAATTTTAGATATCGCGATGATGTGATGTCAAATTTGTCAAGTTCACCAAACTGTTCCACGTAATAAAGTGGTAAGTTATCTCTCCACATGGATGTTATTTTCGACTCGCCAATTAACTAAACTTGTAAATAAAATAGTAAATTGGGAAGATTTACAAGATTGGTTGTTTGAAAATAAAAAGTAAAGATTGAAATAGAGTCATGACAGGGATTAGGATTCTTTTTGTTGGATAGAACATAATCCTACTTCAAGTACTATTTGAGGTTTATGCTAACGATGTCTAAAAAAGTAAGACATATTCTAGTTACAATCCCACAGCGCCCTTTGTGAAATATTGCTCCTCTAGGGGTAGTAGGGATTTATATTCCAACGAGCATTTGAGGATGTTATACCTAGTCATACAAGAGGCATTCCCGATCTTTCAGCGAACACTTCGAGCAAATAAAATATATCTGTTCTAGCTAGAAATGTGAAAACTTAGTCGAAGATTTCTAACCTTGGTTCCATTCAAGATCGAAGGAATGGAAAAGAATTAAGAACGTTACATATAAATAAACATAATTCAAATAACATTGAGAAAAGAAATTGCCATGAGCTTGTGGGAATACCCAACAAATAATAGAGGTTCATCTCTAAATCATAGTCTAAAGTGTTTAGCTACTCATGGTAACTGAATACATCTTCAAAGAGAAAAGAAAGGTAAACATACACAAAATCAAGTGAAAAGGGGTTGGAAAACACCCTTTGTTGATGCTCTGGTCGCACTCATTAATTTTCCTTTGAACCGTCAGGTTTCTGTTTGGATATTTCTAGGTCAAAACAGACTTTAAGTAGGCAAAAATCTGCACACAACATTTGCAGGGTGCATATAATTAAAACAACAAAAGTTGTTATTTTCTGCATTCGTGGGTCTATGCGCATGGTGCATGGACCAATACAAAATCCCTTGTTTTCTTCATTTTTCATGTGTTTTTCATCCTTGATATGAGTTTGGGACTTGGGACATAATTCTCCCAAGTTGTTTTGTCTTCAAATGTTCATTGTGTTTGGTCTTATAGCTTCCATAACTTTCATGAGATTCTTGCTTTGCCAAATTACATGATTTATACCAAAAAGAATCAAAACACCTATGGAGTTGTCTGATTGAGGAAGATAGCAAATTACAACTACTCAAATCAAAATATTACAAAAAAAATCTCAAACCATAAGTAACTCACTCTAAAACCTCTAGACAATCATCAAATAACAAGACTGAGACTCAAAAACATAGCTAAAAACATCATAAGATGAGACGTCATCATGATGTCACATATATAATGAGAATAAACTTACTCTTATCCATCTCCCCTCTCGAGCTAGTGTTTAGCTAATGCTAAGGGAACCTATGTTCCCCCACCTTTCGTTTTTTATCTCCTTTCTTGTTGCTCTTAGTTTTATCCATTGATAAAAAAAAAATTAGTACTTATCAAGTAAATCGAATATACAAATTTCGATAAACTTTTTTAAAATGTATACTTCATCAAATAACTCCTATTTAACATATACTATATAATTCTTTAAATACAACAAGTAAAAATATCAACCACAAAATTATGTAGATACAATATTTGATTTAGCAAAAAAATTGTGTTAGTTAACAGATAGTTATTACTAAGAGTTTTTCCTAAAGAAAAAACTTATTTCTATTTCTCATCGGAAGTTTGTATATATAATCTTACAAAACTTACTACTGAAAAAAAACTTATCTCTCTTTCTCATCGAAAAGTTTGTAAACCGAAAAAAGCTCTATATAGTCTTAAACAAACTCCTTGACTGTCTTCATTGTAATCTTATCTTTTGCGTCTCCACTATTCCACGAGATTACTTTGCTTATGATGAAGTCTTATTTGTATTTCGCTCTCTTTATATATTCTTGACATAATGATTACATGGCATGATAATGGGAATGAAAAATTGAAATTGCAATTAACGCAAAAGTTTGAAAAGAAGAACTTGGGTACGTATAGTTTCGTTAGGGGTGTTAATGGAACAGACGGGGAGTACGGGCGGGCGAGGAGTTACTTTCCCGCTCCCCACCCCGTCACTCAAATTTTCCCCGTCTCCATTCTCCATCATAGAGAATTTTTTCTATCAAGATATTTTGTAAATATTATGTAAAAAATAACGTTATGCACATATTGTATGAAAAGAAAAATAAATATAACATATAAAATATTTGTATGTACATATATAAAATGTATTTTAATAAATTTATCGAGATAGAGCCCCCACTAGATGCAGAGTTTAATCCATCTCCACATTATTCTCAGAGGGAACTTTCTTCCTTATCCTTATTCCTACGAAAAGAATTCTCCGTTCATAGATCCTTAAATGAGGCAATCCTTACAGAATCCCCATTTATATATATATGCAAATTGATATCCCTACATTTCTTATGTCTTCAAGGGATTTTTTTCCTCAATCCAAGTATATTGTAGCATCCTTGATCAGAGTTACCACTATGATACTAAAGTAGTAGATAGTCATTTATAATTTAATGTTTTGTGGAGTATATGTCTTGATAGCATCCTTCTCGTAATCATCGTTGTAATACCTTTTTAGGGTAAATTGTGTGATTGCTGGGTCAAATTTACACCTCCTTAGCTTTTTGTATTTTCTTTTTTTATTTAATATATTTTTCTTTGCTGAAAAAAAATATGTCTCTTCTGTTAACAATGCTTATATGTTGTGTGTTGTTATTCAATAAGTTATTTCTCTTTCTCTTGTTTGTTGGGAAGTTGTTTTTCACAGTCTCCCTTGTCTTCGGTGCATTTTGTTTTAGAATCTTCTCTTCCTCTCCTCTAGCACATTCTTTCTGATTTAATCCAATATGTTTTATTTATAGATGAAATGACAAATAATCATTGAAACTCACTAATATAAGTGTAAAGGTTAGTGTTTGAACCTCGATCAAATTGTTTGGCCTAGCAATTTTGACATTTTGTTAGTTATTATGAACAATGATATATCATATTATTTAAAATATTCCAAATGTTAAAAACCCTACTCAAATATTCTATCTTAAATGTAGGGTTGGCAACCAACTCGAAAATAGTTAGAGATTCAATAATTAATTTGTTGAATTTGGTTCATGAATCAGATCAGTCCAATTTGACCTTCAAATAGAGTTCATTAAATAAATATATTAAGTTTAAGTTATGTATAGTTCAACTTGTTTGGTTCATGAATCAACTTGATACATATATGATGGTCAAATTTAGGCAAGTGTACCAAATAGTATCCACAGGGATTGTCGTTCCAACTAGGAAATTCGCGTTACTTATTTGAGAACAATAAAATAAATAAAAGATACGGGTTTAGAGTTTTGCAATTTAATCTGTTTGAAACAGAGCAAAGTTTACCTGTTTTGATTGCAGAATGTTAGCGGCGGTTAGAATCCTTCGAATCCCCTCTGTTTTTTTGTTGGAATTATGTAACAATCAAGTCCTATTCAACTTTTAACGTTTCCTATTCAAGTGATGAGTTCATGGGGTTTTACTACCTATCAGCTGTCGAGTTGCACCTGCTGATCACACTTGTAGGTACGTGTGGGGTCTTACTCTCTTAGAGATGTGGGTTCATTCCCCTCCAGCTGTCAGTTGCAACCATTACACCGAAGTTCATACGGGTTCAGTGTTTATGGTTGTCAGTCCTATAGAGAGATACACTTACGCTCGGAGGTTTACGTGTAGGTTCTTACCTTCTCAGAGGTATTTGAAACAATGACGAATAATAGGGTTCCTAAATTCAAAGTATCCTAAAGGTTCGCTCGCCTATTAAATCTTAGAAAGACATAACACAATCTCCCTCTCGGTAGTTCTACAAACGGGCAACCCAATCAGTGTCTACCTTACCAAGGTTTGAGGAGAATGAAGTTACTGGGGTGATTTAAGTCGTGAAGTCACTTGTTTCCCTAATTAGATTAGTTACTTCATGATTTGGGTAGGTATGCACCAATATTAGGTATGTCACCTTCCTAAGTACTGTTATCGCAGGGGTTCATGTTTCCCTAATTACTAATTAGTTACTTCCTGATGAAGACAGGTATACACCAGTATTAGGTATGTCACCTCCCTAAGTGCCTATGTATCAGGGTTATGCTTTAAAGGAGACAAATATTACGCACGACAGTAAAATTAAATAGCATTCGAAAAATAACTGAATAAAGACTTTAAATTAGATAAATTATCCAACAAACATAATAGAGGTTCATCTTAGAACCTTAGCCTAAAAAGATTTAGTTACACATGGTAACTAAAGATAAATTACAAATGAAATAAAACATACCCTAGAGACTCTGAGTGAGGAGAGAAATTCCTCCCTTGGAAGCTCCTAGTGCTTGCCTTCCTCTTGAACCGCTTCGTTCTAAATGAGAAGTTATGAATGAGAGGAGTGGTATCTATAGGGAGAGTTCCCACCTGAAGTTGGGCTCGAAAACTGGGTTTTCCACTAAAAAGTAACAAAAATCAATTCTGGCCTGTTTTTGTCATGCTCAGGGCACACATGGCTATGCTCAGGGCGCATATGAGAGGAGAAAACCATGCGCTAGGCGCCTAGGTTATGCATTAGGCTCATGGCCATGCTCGGGGCACATGGATTCATGCTCAGGGCACCTGTGAGTGATGTCCGTGCAGAAATGCATGTTTCTTCATCTTTTTAGGTGTTTGCTTCCATATAAGATATCTTGGGACCTGAGAACAGAATTCATCCTTTTGTAATGTCTTCAGAGGCCTCTTGAATCTTCATTCTTGATCTTCCCAAATTCTTCACAAGTCTTTAGATGTCTTGCTTTGCCGATTTGCATGATTTCTTCGTGAATTACATCAAAACACCCAAGAATTGTTATGTTTCGGGAAGAATAGAATTACATGACTCAAATATAGAAAATATTACAAATGTCCCAAAATCATAAGTAGTTGTTCTAATACTCATCTATTCTAGATGAAAAACCTACTGAAAATGACTGAAAAACATGCTAAGAATAACGTAAGATGATCTGTCATCAATATATATATTTTTTAAAATATTTCGATACATATACATGGTTTACTAATTTACATTCACCTAAAATCATAAATGGTGTAGGTTGACCTACACCTTTTTCTATTTGGACAAAAAACCTATTTTTACTAGTTTAAAGTAATTTTAAATAAATGGGGGTTATGTAAATTCCCCTTAATTTTGTTTTTTTAATATTGCAAAACCATTTTCCCATTTAACATGTGATTTCTTAACGTTGGTTCTAGTATACTACCAAGCTCATAAAACCAAATGAATAATGATGTTGATGCTAACCTCAAAAGAAAGGAGATGAGGTGAAGCGGCGGGAAAAATGTGCGGGCGTAAAGCGCTCGCTCAAAACAGTAAAGTCGCCACCAAAGTTTTATTTTTAAAGGGAAACTTTGATAAAACCCTTTGAGAACGAGAACAAGGTCATCGCGACCAAATTTCGGGTTCGGGAATCGATTATGCGAGGGGAAGGTATTAGCACCCCTCAAATCCGTTGTACTCAACGGGAACCGTTAGTTAGTTTAGCGTTTAATTGTGTTAGTTTCATGCCAAATGTTTGTAAAAGAATAAATAACAGAAGAAACAAAAAGAGAAACAAATTAAAGACTAAAAATAAGCTTTTTATTAGTGTGCTTGACAAGAATTTGATCTTGCTCCTATGTATCTCCTGGTGCGATGGAGAATTCAAAGCTACGTAGTTCTTTGTTGGAAAATGTTTGTGTGTTGATTGTTTTTATTTGTAAAAAAACGATTTGATCGCGCTTGGGCGAAAAAGTTTGCTTTTAAAAAAGACGGACTCGCGCTTGGGCGATGGTATCCGTTTGAAAATGTGCATGGGCGTGAAAAGGTTTGATTAAAAAGGACGGACTCGCACTTGGGCGATAGTATCCGTTTGAAAACGCGCATGGGCGTGAAAAGATAAAATTTGGTGGGTTGGGATTGATTTTAAACAGAGGACGAATATTCAAACAAAAACGAAGTGTTTACCTCGTTTCCGAATATTCGGGGAAGCGTCGGGTGTCTACCCAAGTTTTCCTTTTTCACTCACACAAAAGAAAATTGTTTTTCATGTTTTAGTATGTTGAAAATAGAATGACAATTTATTGAAAATAGATGTATAAAACTAAAATTGAAAGCATTAACACTTATTGAAAAAATGAGTTTCAAGCCAAAAAAAATGAGTTTCAAACCCAGGTTCTGAACCTTCAGAAGCAAGAAAACTAATTTCAGAATGCAAAAAGAACACAGCTTCAGAAGCTGCTTCTGAAGTACTGTTCAGAAGCTGCTTCTGAACTACTGTTCAGACTGCTTCTGATTTCTGATTTCAGAACCTTAAAGGGGTGAAAAACTTTCGAATTTAGTAAGAAAAAGAAGTAAAACACTTCTGTTTTGATGTTTGGCAAACTTGTGATTTTTTTGGAGCTTTTAAAATGATGTTTTTAGTGCAAAATGAGTGAAAGATTACTAAAAAAATGCAGAAAAATTATGCAGGACAGCAGGGACAGCAACACAACATGCAAACAGGAATGTAAATCAGAAATGAAAATGTTCATAATACTTACAAACTCTTAGCCAAAGCTTTGGATGCAAGAAAAGGAGAAGGGCATTGGATGATTGTTGTTTTGCAAAGCTGGAAGTGATGGAAATGATGAATGACAATAACAATGGTGTTTTGATATTATCCTTAACTCTTTGTATGATGTTTATGGAAACTTAGTGGCTGCTTTGATTGTTATTGATTTGTTTGTGATGGTTTGTAAAACAAAAACAGAAACAGAGCTTCTGGCTTTCAAGGATTGCTGTGAATTCTGGTTGTTTCTTTTGGTTCTGGTGTTTGTTTTAAAATTCCTCTAATGATTCTCTCAAAATTCTCTCAAAAAAACTGTTCTTAAAACTGTCTGAATTGTGTGAAAACTAACTCTCAAAACTATTTGTTAAAACTGTTTTTTCTTATCAAATTCTATATGAAAAAAACTGTCATCAATCCTTCTGCATTGTGTTGCTTATATAGGCAAAATGTGATCATTTGTAATCATGAAAATCCCTTGAAAACAGGGTTGTTTTGTGTGCTATGACCAAGACTTTTGGTTAGCATTTAATGCAAAAGGAAGGAAGTGACCTTGCCTTGTGATCATGGTGAAGACTTTGGCTAATTTCATAACAAATTGGGGCTGAGTTTGACAGAAATTGCTGGGAAAATGGGAAAACAGGGGCTGTTTGCAACTTGTGATGCTTTTGGGATTGATCCTTACAGATTTGGGGAAGAAAAACAGGAAAAGGGGGATGTTGTCCTGTGCAGAGGTTGGGAGAAACAAAGAAGAAAGTGTGCTGCACACAGGGGAAGGAAGAAATGCTGGAACAGGGGCAGCAGTTTCAGAAACAGGGCAAGCAGTTTTGCAGCTTACCTTGACTGGTTTTGATAAAGAAAAGAGGGAAGAAATGGCAAGGTGGATGCTGGAAAGTAAAGGTCAGCAGCAGGAAGAAATTGGAAGGGATGAAGTGCTGCCCTGGGCAGCCACTTGCTTGGTTCCTTGCTTGGCTTTGGCACACGTTTTCTTTCTTTCTTTCTTTTTGAATAAACACAAAACTAATAAAAGTAATAATGAAAACCATAATAATAATAATGATAATAATAATAATAATGATGATAATAATAATAATAATGAAAAAGATAATAATAGTAATGATAAAGATGATAGTAATAATTGTAATGATAATAATAATAATAATAATAATAATAATAATAATAATAATAATAATAATAGTGATAATAAATAGTAATAAATAAAAAATAAAAATAAAAATAAAATAATAAAAAGTAAAAATAAAAATAAAAATAAAAATTATAATAAAAATAATAATAATAATAATAATAATAATAATAAAAGAAAAATAATAAACAATAATAAAAATCTTCCCTTTTTTATTATTACTTATTTTAAAAAAAGAAAAATGAAAAAAAACTTAGACAAAATTAAGGTACTACATGAGGCAATCACAAGAATGTTAACATAAAAGGTAATGGTGCAAAACAAGTTAACGAAAATAGCAACAAAGAATCTAATGTGGAGACAACTTTGAATGCGTGTAACAATCATGGTAATGCTAATAACAACGTTAAGAATGATAACCATGTTATTCAAGATTAATTAAATGGAAATATGACTCAGAAGAGGATGACTTCAACTGTAACACCCATACTAATTATATCTAACATATTAGCATGCGAATTATACTGATACTGGATACATTAAAATTTTCAATAATAATATACAACACAACTGAATGAATACAAATTTGCTCGTTTATACAACTGATCAAGTACCACTAAAATACACTTATACATATTTCTGATAAACTCCTGAGCTGGTACATGACGAACAACTGCACTCCATCCAGTGTCTCCCTGAAGAACATCATCACGAACCTCTTGCTTACGTGTGAACCTGCACCAGAAGGATTGGGATGAGACATAATGTCTCAGTAAGCTCCACCCAACCCACTGTTGGCAACCTCGGGGAAACCTAGGGTCGCCATGCACTAACTTCTGGCAATATTGGGGATACCTATGATCGCCATCAGTCTCTACATATCTTATCATATGCATAATCTCATATTTAGTGATCGGGGGATATCCTGTGACCACTTCCTGATATCTGATGACTACTTTGTCATTTCTCTTGTATAATATATATACATATTCATTTTTTTAATAACATTAAGTTAGAAAGTTAGCGTTGAACATACAATAATTATCTTGGTTCATTTTACGGAGTGCATCCGGGTGGAGTAACCTCGAAGTACATCTCCCATCATACCGGTGAAAATTCCTATCATATCAGGCTAACACCGGACTCTTCTTATCGTCGTGCAGGACTTACGTAAAAACAATGTCTGTCCACTACTAACGGGGAGTCATAGAATCACGACTTTCTTTTAATTAACATATTCTTATTATTCTTTACATATATATATATATATATATATATATATATATATAACTTGAAATCTTACGTGTGGACAACCCTCTCAGAGAAGTCTCATCCGGCATAATCCGGAGCCTGCTGGACACGTTAACATAGTCTTATAATCTTACGTGTGGACAACCCTCTCGGAGAAGTCTCATCCGACATAATCCGGAGTCTGCTGAACACGTATAAATTTATACTTTAATTCTTGGCTTTATAATTCATATGTATATCTGATACATTTCTCTAATCATATGCATATCTAATGCATTCATTAAGTATTTAATCATGTACTATTTAACCTATAATATAAGGTTTTAAGCTTATCGTTCTCATAAGCCTCTTACTTGGTTAGAAATCTAAATCCTTAAGCCTATCTGAAGCTTTGAATGTTGTAACATTCCTTGTGCTTTCATACATAAATTGTGTACATTCATCTTACTATCCTATCATAGGATTTAGACATATCGTTATCATATGTCGTACTTATGGGTTTACTATCCCATCTGTAATAATTTCCTGTTCCTTTCACCTGAAATTCTATGGATAAATTACTCATCACTCTGTATGATACATATGTTTATCATAGGTTAATCCTTGAAGGCTCCTGAGTAATCTATGTTCCAAGGCATTTCAAAGATCAATGGCATGGCACAATTATTAGTTAGGAAAAAGGCATCCTGGGTCTGAATCTGAGTCTGAGGTTCTGAAGTCAGCTTCTGAAGGGTGAGTCTGAAGTCAGAGTCTGAAGGGTGAGTCAGAGTCTGAAGTTCTACGCATTGTTCACTCTGTGATCGTAGCAGAACTCAGAGTCCAGAAATCGTGTTTTAACTTCAAAAACTTGGTACCCAACTGCCCAGTGATCTTTGAAACATGCCAGGGACTCATTATAATCTATAAAAACATACCGGAATCAAGGATTAAGCAAGAATTAAGCATATGTATCAAAAAGGGGAAAACTATCCTTTTTCTCTAAAGTCTTAGAAATTGAGTTTTAATTCTCACATAAATATAACCCAAAAGGATTAAGCTTCTCTAAGGAACTCACCTAATACTTGCTGATCTTGCCAAGCTTCCTATTGCCAAAACCCTAGCTTGATTCATCTTCTTTCCTTGATTCTTTCTCAAACCCTAGCTTTGCCCCTTTTTCCTTTCTTTCTTCCTTAGCTTCCTTGGCTCCCAAGATTTATGCTTGCTTAAGGATTGAGAGTTTGAGAAGAAGATTGAAGATTATAGGAGGGAAGGAGGGCGATTGGCGTGCGAGAAGGAGAGAGAAGTTGGAAGAGGAATATGTTTTAGAGAGAGAAGGGAATGAAAGTTATGAGGGAAAAATGGGAAAAATGGCTTTATATAGCCTAATCCCTCAAATTTACCATTTTGTCATTCCTCAAAATATCTCTAACACATCATCTCACCACTGATAAATATCGGAGTCTTAAGCGGGATATTACATCAACTCAACATAGAAGTGTGGAGCACAACGCTAACATAGAAAACTTTAAAAGAGAAGATACTCAAAGTTCACAGGGTTCAGATTTTGTAGATTTTGTAGATGTGGCCCTTCTTATTTCTACTTTTTTTTTTATGCTTAAGGGTTTTGGACGTGATCAATTTTCGTTCATCAATTGAATCAATATTTTTGGTTTAAGTTGGGATCAAAATTCCGTAATGTTTTTGTCAAATTCAGACAAACCCAACCCATAACATTTTGATTAAAGTCCATTATTTAAAACTTTAACACTTAAACTAAATTGAATTACCTCAAGATACACCGCTCAAAACTCCTAAACTAAGTCCATGTAAATAAAAAATATTATTATTTACCATCAACTCATAGATTTACGAGTCTAAAATCATAAATCTATTACCGAACCTGATTATTTCGGGTTTGGTCGAATTTTATGTCCAACTCATACTCGCGAACAACTCTAACGGAATCTTTGTGTAAAAAATGACACTTTTAAGGTTCATAATTTTTTTTAGAGGAACTATAGGTTCACAATTATTAATCTCTTTTAATACTATGTTATAATTATAAAAAACTAAAGTATAAATTTAATATAATTTTTATGAAATAAATAAACCAAACATATTTTAAAAACAAATTATCAAACAAGTTTTTTCATTTTTTCATTCCCAAAACAATTTTTAAAAATAAAATTACCAAACATTTTTTTCTTCATTTGAAAAACAGTTTCATATAATTGATTTAGAAAATATTTTTTTAAAAACTAAAACAAAACTCAATCAAACAAACCCTTAGGCTTTGTTTGTAGAGTTTGGAAGGGAGGTGAAGGGAGGGTTTTGGGGTGGTAAATATGAAGAAAAATGGAGAAATCTTTAATATTTTTTGAAATACTAGTTTTTTAAAGAACGATAAATTAATGTTTATGATTAGTATATTTTTAATTTTAAGAATATTATAGCAAATTAGATTAAATTTGAAAAATTCGTATTAACCCTCCAAAATCCTCCTCCAATACAATTTTTAAGTTCCTCCCAAATGAGGAGAGTTTTGTATTATTAAAAAAAAATTAACTTCTCAAAGCTCTCCCCTCCTATTTTCCTTTATTTCTTCTACTTTCATCCAAAACACTCTCCTCCCTTCCCTTTCCCTCCAAACTCGCAAATAAAACCTTAATCATTTTCTCCCTCGTGTAAAATAAGCTAGCTCCGTCACAAAAGGATCTGTGCAACTTTAGGGATAATATGAGTTGGAGATTTGGCAGCAAAACTAACTGTTTTGAAAAGTTCAATCAGTTTCACAAAGAGATGCCTCAAGTGGCCACGCAATAGTAGTATCTAGAACCTTCGAGACAAGTTAAGTTTTCCAGCTTTATGGTGTTCAAAATTCAAATCAAGTTGGTGAGTGAACTTTAATTCTCTTCTACTACAGCACATTACTGACAGTACTATTTGCAACAGAGAATGGATCCTATCACCTAATTTCAGTAGTACCGCAATAGTATTTAAAAGCACCCACATTCATACCACCAAATTAAATCCTACAAATAGATCATATTTAATATATTATATTTTATACTTCTCAATTATTTAAATAATTCAACTAATTTTTTTAAATATCCATATTACTCATCTAAAAGTCTACAATGGGTTCCACTGGATCGACAATAATCAATCACAATCCAACAGATATGTGTTATTTGTGATTTATATTTTTTTATGGGTTTGAATACTAGTTAAGGAAACAAAAAATGAAAAATTTGCATGCTAACAATTGCCTTAATAACACTTATTAAAGATTTAAAATTAGAAATGATTGATGAAACTTCGGTGAAAAAAGTTACTTTTTGTTGTTTCAAGATGTTGAGTACACAATTTTCAAGACAAAATTTCCATTTTAAACTTTTTAAAGGCAATTGTTAGCATTTTCCTTCTTTTTTTTTTTTTATTCTAACACAAACATAAACCATGGTAGTTCTATTGGGAAACAGTGGCAAAATTAAAGTTGGTTTTCAAAGCCAAATACCATATGTTTCCGACAAAGTTCACTGAAGACACATGTATTTTCAACTGATACTTATGGTCTAAGTTTACCAATCTAAACTTGTTATGTTCTTTTCTTTGTTTTTAAATGATGACAAATTACATTTTAATCTCTCATGTAAGAATTACTACCATGAACCATGCTATTTTAAACACACTTCTGGCTGTAAGAAAAA
This sequence comes from Medicago ruthenica, assembly GCA_018208015.1. NCBI lineage: Eukaryota > Viridiplantae > Streptophyta > Magnoliopsida > Fabales > Fabaceae > Medicago > Medicago ruthenica. The sequence continues at coordinate 26,838,378 of CM031372.1, read as the reverse complement.
ACACTTGATCACCCTATTAATGATTTTTCTATTATTTGCAAACTTGCACATGTTAAGAAGATTAAAATAGTATGTTTATATTGTAATTTGTATATTTTATATTAAATATTTTTATTAACTAACATACGTGTCCAGCAAATTTATTTATATGATACTCATAATTTGATGGGTCCATATAAATTTTAGGCAATAAATGAGAATGTACAAAAATTGCAAATATTAGTCATGGAAGATAAATTAGTACGGAAGACATAAGAATGGTTAATATTTTGTGCGCAGCGCATGCAAAGTATGTGTGGATAATATTGTCGATTTAATTTGGAAACTCAAAGCTCAACCAAAGATTAAGATTTTGGAGTGGCGAGTTTATCGTGGCTGCTTCCCCACAAGATACATTGTGTTGTTTGTAGTGCTAATTATGCACAAGTTGTTGGGATATCCATGTGTTATCCAAGTTTGGCGTGCAACTCGTTCATGCGATACAATTGATAAGGTGTTGTGAGAGAATTACAATATGGGCACCATGATTTTCAATTTGTTACAAGAGCTGCCAACATCACAAAGCAAGCAATTTGCATCTATCTTATGGATTATCTGGAAAATCAGGAATTTGATGCTTCGACAACAGACTGATGAAACAAGCGTTCAAATATTGGAGCACACAGCTACTTTGTTGGAAGAGTAGAAGATCACGTAGGTAATTCAAGCATACAATGGGATTACTCAGTTCTGATCAACCAAGAACTTGCTCTACAACCATTCACCGGTGGTCAAAACTGTCACAGGGCCGATACAAATGTAACATTGATGATTCGTTCTCACCATCCCTTAATAAGGTTGGACTCGATATGTGCATCAGAGACGATGAAGGACATTTGTTTTGGCAAAAACTGCTTGGTTCTCCCTTCTTTGTGTTGTTGAGGTGGGAGAAGCCGTTGGGTTGCACACCGTGATATGCTGGATAACAGATCTTCACCTTGATAGTGCTGATTGTGTTCTAGATTCTGAGAAAGTTGTTGATTATTTTCAGCAGAATTTGGTTGTGTAATGCATACATGTAAGCAGTTGTTCCAAATTTCTTTTCAAAACTCTCTTATCGAGTTTAGCCAAATGCAAGTCAATGAAATCGCTTACGTTTTAGCGAAAGTAGCCACATTTTATGATAGCTCCTACATGTTTACTAATGTACATTTATGTATTTTCACTTTGTATAAATGTATTTATACCATTATATTTTGTCAAGGAGATATCAGCTCAATGATTAGAGTTTGATTGAGTTCGAATCTCATTCGAAAAAATTGTAATTTGATTATTAACGCACTATTACTATTTTTTTTAAAGAATGCACTATTACAAAAAAAAAAAAAAAACTCTCTCTCTCCCCCAACAAAAGAATAAATACGCAAAAAAAAAAAAAAAATATCTGAAGTTTAATAATAGTACCTAATAAACGGAGTTAGCAGAGTTATATTAGAAGCATGCCCTACTTCTCAATAAATAAATTAATAATAATATAGTAAACCCAAAATATTAGCACTATCAAAAGTTTCTTTTTCTTTGCTAATAAATAAAAAAGTTTTTATTTTCCTTCAAAAAAATATTATTTTTTTGACTGCAACTAAATTAAAAGTTAAAATAAATAAAAATAAAAATAAAAAAGTTACTCGTGTTTCACAGTTCACAATTTTCACTTAACACTAACACTTACACAGTCACAAAACTTTGTTTATTGTTTGGACTCAATCAAAACTCTTGACCTACCTACATACATCTCAACGTCGTCGTTTCATCATCGCCGGATACACAATGTCGGTCTCTGGTGGCGCCGTCATCGTCGGCCGTCGTAACACCCGCCATCACGTCGAGAATCGTTTTTACTGCCCACCGGCGCTACGAAAACAGAGACAACAACAAGAGGAACATGAATCCACGTTAATTGAAAACAACACACCGTGTTCCTCTTCTGATAACTCTGTTTCTTCCACTTCGATTGAAACAACCGTTGATGCTTCTAATTTGTGTCGGTTTCTTGAACATACCACGCCGCATGTTCCCGCTCAATGTTTTCCATTGGTAAAGTAAAACAATGCTTTTTCAATTTTAATAATAATTTATTTTATGAGTTCAATTTTCTTAATTTTCTGTTAAATGTTTGGAATTTTAATCAAATTCATGTTGGGTTTATGAATTATTTAGACAAATGTTAGTAAATTAGTGATTATGATAGGTTTTAGGATTCAAACTATTGTGTTTTTGTTCATGAATTGTTTTTTTAGACAAATTTTAGTTGACAAATTGATTTTGAATGAATTGATTTTGTTAAAATTGATTTTACTTATAAGTGAGTTGAATGTAAAGTGGTTTATGCTTGGACAGTTTATGTAAAATTGATTTGAACAATAAATTTAAGTGTTAAAATCACTTTTAGATTCAAAAGCTACAAATTCTACCTTCAAATTAGAATCAATTCTACTCCAAACGTGGAACCAAACATAGGATTAGTAAGTTTTACGTGGAACCAAACATAGGATTAGTAAGTTTTTTTTTTTAACACAGGCTTAGTAAGTTATTTGTTATGTTAGTTTTTAGGGTTCAAACTTTGTGTTTGGTTTATGGCAAAAAAAATTATAGAGAAATGTTGTTAGAAAGGTAGTGGTTATGTCAGTTTTCATGATTTTTAAACTGTTTCAATGTTCAATGTCTCTTAGTTCAAGTTAGGTTTATGAATTAATTTGATCAATTATTCAATTGACTATTAGGATTAGACTTACTTTGGTAATATCCTTCCAATTGAGTTAATAGTGCAAAGAAATTGTATAATGTGGTTTTTATGAATTAATGTGTTCAAGTATTTTATTGGTTATTAGGATAAAACTATTTTGTAAGTATAACTTAGATGGTAAAAGGTTGCAAAGACATTTGATATCTTAAGGCGCAGGTTCAAACCTACAATTTCTCACTTCTCAGTACTTAGTGTGTGTGAGTTTCACCGCTAGGCTCTTTAGAACCAAATAAATAATGTTATTAGGATGAAACTTACTTTACAACAACCCACTGAATTGTGTTAATAATGCAAATAAATGGTGTTATATGGTTGTTTTGGAATATTTTAAGGTAGTGTTAGTTTTTTCTTTTTTTGTTTATTTTCAAAGAGAATTGTTTGGCTTATTTATGTGTAAACAAACAGAAAAGTAAGAGAAGATGGAAAACAGTGGAGCCAGAATTGCAACCATACTTTGTGCTTGGGGACTTGTGGGAATCTTTCAAGGAGTGGAGTGTATATGGAGCTGGTGTTCCATTGGTATTGACTGGGAATGAATCTGTTAAACAGTATTACAACGTCTCTTTGTCTGCTATTCAGCTATATATTGATCCAACAAAACCTTCCCTGCGGTTAAGGTTAGTGCTTTCTTCAATATGAAAATGATTGTTCTTGATTTGCTTTTCCAGTGATTGATTTAATTCCTTTCATTTGAACATTCTGATGTATTGTTCTTGCTACATTTGGGGTTAACATTTGAAAATTCAAAATATACATTCATGGTTGCTTTGGGACCAGATGGATATTTGTGGATTTTCAATGACAGGCCAAACATATTCTATGTTGATGATTTGTCGTTGATTTAGATTGTTCCCTATAATAGTTTATGAAGCTTGTTTTTTCCTCTTTTTTTTTTTCTTTCTTTTTTGCCTTTTTCAACTTGCTGGAAAGTTGTATGTTCTTTTGCCTTAAAAAGGTTTTGAGGTAGTCCTTTGCTACTAGTATAAACTAAAAGCATTTAGAAGAAGGATCTCAGAAGCTATGAAGTACTTAGACACGTACATGAGATACGACACTGATACTAACACATAGACTAGGGGCGGATGTAGGTGTATGGTAATAAACTTACAGGTGCTTGAGCCCCTGCCAAATTTTTTGAATAATTTTTCAAACATGGTGGAAACTAGGCTTAGGTGGTGTGCGCATGTAGAGAGAAGACCTACAGATTCTGTAGTAAGGAGAGTAGACCATGTAGAGGATAGTCAGATCACTAGTGGCAGAGGGAGACCTAGAAAAACTATATTAAGAAAGATAGTAGATATTAATGAGTTGGATCGGAATATGGTTTTTGGTAATACATTATGGCATAATTTGATCTATTGAGTCGACCCCACTTAGTGCGATAAGACTTGGTTGTTGTTGTTGTAAATGTCATATGCAATAATTAATACAAATGGGGTGAGCAACTGCTTTGCTTTCCTGTGTCTATTCAACAAATCATAAAAACACAATAACGAGAGCACATGTATCCAAGACCAGCACAGTGATTTATATGATAGGTCTTCAACTCATGTTAAGTTAATTGCTCATTGCCCAAACTACTATTAGATCCTAGCTCTGCCCCTAATAGAGACACTGGTAATAATTCAAGAAAATGAAAGTAAATGAATATAACCACATTTGTCGGTGTTGTGTCAGTGTCTTGGACACTGACATGTGTCCGATATCAACACATGTCAGACACCAGCTGAAGTTTCGGTTCTACGTAGCTTAGAAGTAAGATCTTTTAGGTCATTTCTTTGATGATTTTATTAGTAATGTGATTCAGAATTGCAGACTAGAAGATTTTCCTCTGATTTAAACTTAGTAGTATATTACTAGACTATAGATTGTTGCCTACCCAAGTCATGGGGATAAAAAAAGTGATTGTTACTTCTGATGCTGTCTGTTACTGAGCCCTCGTCAGCTGTACACATACTCAGATAATTGATCCTCTAACTTGCAAGATTGCATGGCCTATACACTAATTAGAGTTTAGATTTAATGTACTATCAATGTAAAACTAGTTCACCTAATGATGTATTACAACATGTCTGGGTGAACCTGTGGAGTCTGCTTACATTGCAATACATACAATTAAAATTCAACAAATTATCCCTAATGTTTACAGAACTGCAGACTGCTGATATAACTCATAGATCACACAAACTGTTAGTAAGTTGGTCACCAGCCACCAGAAGTTTCTCTTGAATCATTTTGTCCTATTGCTCTTAGACTTGATATATTACTTGCGAATTCCAAATGACACTCAATCGGATACATGTTTACGAAAACCAAATCATATACATGCTAGTAGTATGTATTGTAGTACTCTATCATATTCCTCGTCTGTTTCTATCCAATTTTAACTGATAGACACCTATATCCAAACCTTTTCCAGGCACTATTTCAATGCTTTGGCTTAGTTACAAGACTTAGCAAACCACTCTTTTAGTGCATGTATACAACCGATTCATTAACTTTTCCATCTTGTTACAGGAAACCCAGTAAGGAGAGTGACTCCGAATCAGCTAGAGACACGAGCAGTGACAGCAGCAGTGGCTATTGTCGTGAAAGAGGAGCTAATAGTGTAGTTAATGGCAGTTCAAACCTTCCTAACTCATCCGATGCAAGCAACCTTGGTATGGAAAGACTTTCACTAGCAAGTAAACCTTTCACAGGTTCATCAAGTGATGAGAATGGAAGCTGCAGTGCACTTGGTCAGCTTGTATTTGAATACTTTGAGCATGAATCACCTTATAATCGTGAGCCATTAGTGGATAAGGTAAGAACACTGTCCTTTGGTTCAGTTCCACCTTTAGATTATGTTGCTTTCTAATCATGACAAAGATTTATAATTTTTGCCTTAGATTCATGATCTTGCTAAACAATTTCCTGATTTGAAGACCTACCGGAGCTGTGATCTTTCACCTTCAAGTTGGGTTTCATTAGCTTGGTATGTTTATCATATACTTTTAACTAGGACGTTGTTAATGTTGGATAGTGCACATGACAGTGTTTTCAATCTAGGATTGCGGAAAATTGTGATTTGTTCAAATTTCGCTATGATACAGTGCTATAGCACTATTATACCACTATTTGACAAAACTTTGTACTAAATTGTGTTTGCGGAATAATAGCAGTTTGGTAGAATTCCGCTGCGTTATATTGCCATTATATTCGCTATCTGAGAATACTGGCACATGATAATAATAACTAATTTAACATGATTCGTTCCTTCTTATATTATGTAGGTATCCAATATATAGAATACCTATCGGTCCCACACTGCAGGATTTGGGCGCATGTTTCCTCACCTTCCATTCCCTGTCAACACCTTTACAAAGTATGTCTTGCTGTCCTTTTTTCCTATCGATAATAACAGACGAGTATATGTAAGGATGCCAATGATAACCGTGTTATTTGAATCAGGTCCAACTACCATAAATTGTTCAAGAAAAGACAGGGACATATCATCCAAGCTGTCTCTACCAATATTTGGCCTTGCTTTTACCAAGTTCAAAATTTCTGTCTGGGATCCTGAAGGGGATTCTGAAGATCAGAAAGCCAATTCTCTGAGGCGAGCTGCCGACAACTGGATTAGGCAATTGCAAGTTAACCATCCTGATTACAAATTCTTTAGTTCCAACTATTCATATTGTAGATGAGCAGAGTTTTCTCTAATAAATAAGCTGAAGCAGCCAAGTTCCAGCTTATGATGTCTCACCTTGTATACCGTTACTTTCTTTGCAAGGATCACTTTTAATTGTTATCATAAAATCAGATAAAAAGGGTTTGTTCTTCAGTTTTCAGTGGGATGCAAGTCCTTTAACTAACAGTTTTTTGCATTTTTGTAGAAAAGGTCAAATTGTCTCTTGAAAGTGTATATTTCACATGGCACTTTTATGCCTAGTTATGTATAGACGATGACGTACATTATAATCCTCAATTTGCACATCCTATTGTGAGATGTAATTATCCTACAGAATTCCAGTATTACTGGTTTATTCTTGATAGGCTAAATTAATGGGATATTAAATTATTATTTGGACATATGGTTTTTCCTATTTTGCGACATGTAGTACATATTAACTGGTTTTCCTTTGATTGGAATGGAAAGTGACAGGTAATTAATATATGCGTCTGAAATATTAAGATATTGCAAGTGAATGATTCTATATTATAGTTTGAAGATGGAGTCATATTGGTTTGTACTTGTAGTCTTAGGATTTTTGAAAGAATCTCTTCAGGTATACTTAAAGACATGAGATAATTTAAAGATTACTTTTTGATGCATACATCAACATGGTTGAGTTTAATGTAACAAAATGAGAGGGAACATAAGAGAAATTAAAATGAGAAAATCATTTCTTATTTCTAAGAAAGAACAATGTCCTTTTGTTTTTCTTCTCCGTCTAACAATGAAATCAAATGCGCTAATTTTTTTTTTTTTTTGACAAATATGAACTAAATGTTAAGAGGTGGGGAATTACAACTTCGAATCCACATCACAGTCACACCATATCAAACGTCCTTACAGTTACTATATGAACTATACTTACAAGATCAAAGTTTACTATTTAAATAAATCGCTCTTATTTAAAAAAAAAAATACGATATAAATTCCGCATCATTAACATTTAACAGTTAACTTGAACTTGTTCACATATGGGTATTAACAATCGTTGATGGGTAAAGTATATGGAGGTGAATCTAGATTGACACTTGGAACGCAGTGTTAGGGCCATTTATTCAGAGAATGGGATTGCTTGAATGAGGAGATATAAAGGAAAAAAGTGGTTATGGTGTTAAGAATGAGTCCACACTTGGGTTAGAATAAATTTTTTAAGGGACCAAACCAGGTGCATGCACTGCTTTTAGGGACCAGAGTCTTGTTTATGTTAGCCAATTATGTCAGTCTAGTGTAGCAGCTGGAATAAGGGGACCATATTTGAATAGGTGCATATTAGATGGACCTAACAATAGATACATTCATTACATATTTACTCGAAAAAGGTTCTTCATCTCTGCATTCTATGAACATAACTATAGATACATTTATTACATATTTATCCGATCTAGCTACTGCCACTCTGTAACACTCGAATGAACTCCCTCCCTCGCGATCAGCTCCTGTGCTCCTATTACAATATACCAGCTACAATTGCAGTCATAACTCATCATCAAGAATGGTGGACATCAGCAGCCCTTGCACGAAATCAAACCTTCGGGTCTTCTCTACTCGATCCTCGTCAGAAAGCTGAACTTGTGGTTTTCTGTAACAATACCTACTGTCAGACTAGATGTTTTGGACTAAATACCAAATACTAACATTAAAAGAAAAAAATTTGAAGCTGTGTGATAGGATGCTCAAAAATAAATGATCAATTACAGTTCAAGTGACATGAAAACAAGACATTACTCCTAAGGATACAACATTTCAACATTTAGTTATCTCAAACAATGCGTCCACAAATCTAATCACATGTATGCAGAGTAAATAGCGGGCACATGCATCCAGTACTATACTTTTATATAGAAGAGTTAAGTAATCTATATACCGATGGTGTAAATAATATTCTATCATGTTTCACTGTCTTGTCAAAGTGTTCAATAGATTTTAAAATATAATATTACGACATGATAGTGTGAAGTTATTATACCCTACAAAATCACCTACAACTTAGCATCCATTTCTAAAGCAAAGGAAATCTTAATCCAACAACAGTATCCACATTCCTACCTTTCCACAAAATCAACGTTCGAGCTATCTTTTACTATGGCAGCTTCAATGGAAGAACTAGATTGTTCGCTCACAGCTTCGTCACCTACAACTGGGTTAAAAATAAACGATTGCAACAAAGTATCAGGTTCGGAGTTGGAGGAAGCTGTGGACGAAGAACCTCCAAGAAGAGAATGCAATCCTGCTTCCCTCAACTCTTTTCTAAATAATGTTGAGTTAGAGACTCCTTTTCTCACCCTCCTTTTACGCTGCACGTAAACTTCTGGTTATGGAAAAACGTTTATGTCTCAAAGTAATCCAAATGAAGATGTACTAACTAGACACAACAACTTGTTTTATTTAAATTAAATGGACAGAACAGCAGAGACAGCACAAGAATATACCATCTAACGATACTGAATTAACTAGAATAAATAACTAAACACAACTATTCACAAATGAAGCACATTTAAGAGACAAATAAAAGCAAACAAATGCTAAATAGAAACATACTGGTTTTCTGATTGATTGTTAAAAATATACACATCATTTCTGAGCAGCTGAACCATTCAAAAATATACACATTTTTCGGCATGAAACTTCAACCCTTCAAATAAAATTTGTTTTCAAGTAATGCAATAAAATATGAACATGGAAAATTTAAATTTCCAACAAACTTGTGTATCAATTGTTTAAAAATTTACATATTTAATTCTTACCCCAAAAACATACATGAATGGTGCAGCAATAAAAATGAGCAACAACCAAACTAAAGGAAATAAAAACAAGAACAAAGAAACCAACTTTCAAAAAGGATATTTTAAAAAACTTTGCATGTTGCGTGGTAATATGTGCAACAAGATCCATTCCCACCTTTTGCCCACAAGCAGGACACACCTGAAAAGTATAACCAATGCCATCAATTATCACCATCATCAGCATATAAACACCAAAAACAAAGAAATACCTAAAAACAAAGAAACTCCTACCGTGACAATGGGCAAAGACTAATTAAAGCATGCCTCATTAAAACTAATTAAAACTAATAAGCAGGAACAACACATGCATCATCTTGAACACCAAACAAGAATTGGGTTTAGAACAGAAAAATAAATAAAATAAAGTTATCTTTTCAGCACAGAACTACAACTCAGAGAAGAAGAACCCGAATAGCTATGAAGACTAAATCTTTAGATAAAAGATGAACTAACCAAACACGGCATAATGTTATATAGTATAAGTATATAACTAATCAGAACGATACTAGCAGAAATGAAAACTAACTGACTTAACTGTCATGTATGTAACTAACCAAACAACCTATCAAATTTATGTAATATAAAAACCACTCAACACAAAACTCATACTAAACTTTTCTGTATCCGGATTCGCTACTTTTAAGGTGGAAAGTCAACATGACTTCGTGTCTATCTCTCTTTTATATTGCTCTCTCTCATTTATCTATGATTTCTCTTTCATAAAATACACAAAATTGCACTGAAGTTACGGTGACTTGCCACCAAAGTCATTGAATACCAAGCCTTTTTCCCCTAAAATATAACCACATTTTAAAATAAATTGTTCCAAATATAAGCACATTTTTTAAAAAATAAAAAATAAAAAATTGTCCCTGAATATAAGCTTCATTTCAAATTACTAAATACATTTATTATTTCCATGTATACCCTTTAATAATACTACCAAGTATTTGAAAGTTAAAAACCAAAACTAAACACATCTTTATTCAAATTGGTATTTGAGGAATATTCATACATACATATAATAAACAAACTAAACTACATACACTACATAATTTTGTTCCTAATATATGTGAAAAGTGTCAAACCTTAAAAATACAATTTTTATTATAGACAAATAAAAAAAAAGACACAAAATAAATAAAAATTGAGTTTTTATGAATACCCACCCCAGTGTTAGCTTGAAGAGGATGTTCTTCATCAATGTGACAACAAAGAGAAACAACATCGTAATCTTCAGCACAAAAAGGGCAAAGATATTCGGCCCTTAAATCATCACCACCAGGTTCAGCATCGTCATTTCCACCCAGAAACAGATCTGAAACAACATCAAAAACGAATCATCACCAACAATTTCAATAAAAATTAATTAAATAACAATTAAAATTAATAATTATGGTTCTGACCGGATCGAGAATAGTAACGGCGTGAAGAGTTAGAGAGACGAGAAGAGATCCATGAATCAGAGTCCATTTTTTATGGAAAATTCGGAACCCTAAATTGAAGATAGAGAGTGTGTTGAAGATAACACTGTGTCTGTGTGTGTCTGAATGTGTTGTCTTTTGTGTGTGTTTGTGAAGTTTTTTTTTTGTATTGAGAAAGAAATGAGACATGTGGGTGGTGTTTTTTAATGACGAAAATCTCCTTTGTTTGTTAACTTACCTTTTCGGTCACTCATTTTCGCACGCGGTTATCAGTATGCTTTATTAAAAAAAAGGATAAATAAATTCCGAGTAAACAATTAGCAATCAGCTCTCGTAGCTCAGTTGGTTAGAGCACCCGTTTAGTAAGCGGGAGGTCTTGAGTTCAACTCTCAACGAGAGCATCTTTTTTGAAGCACACGATAGGAGGATAGGCAATCATATTTCGGTGCACCAATAGGAATTTAAACCCATTTTATTCCCCTTTGTTATTTTTATCCTTAATTTTTGGTGGGTTAGCAACCTGATAGCATAAACTATCAAAAGTGTGTATCATCTATTTTCACAATACCTCCTTCGACTCACACGACTTCTACCTTTCTTCATGGTTTTTTTCTTTTCATTTTTTTTACTGATTTTCTTCCCAATCGATTTCAACTCCAACGAGATCTGTTATTGCTTTCATATCGTGATCTTCTTCTTCTCTTTAATATCAATCTTTTGTTTTCAATTTTTTGATTTCAATTCAATTCTTCAATGATTTAACGACATGTTATTGGGTTTTTTTTTTTATTTCAATTCAATATCAATTTTTAACGACATGTTGTGGGTTTTTTTTTTATTTCAATTCAAAATCAATTCTTTCTTGACGTAGTTGAATTGGGGATTCAATTCAATATCAATTCCAATCAATTCAATTCTCAAAATAATTTAACCACATCAAACAAAATTTTAATTAAAGGATATGAATTTTGTGTTCCCAATCAATTCCAATTGGCTGTTACACATGAATTGGGGATTGGATTATTGCATCGTGAACTATTTTTACGCTAGCAACACTAGACGATTGTTATGTCGGCGGTTGTGGCTTCGCAGTTGGTGGGGTCAAGAGTTTAGGGTGAGGTGCTTCGTCGACCAGAGATGGAGGCTCAGCGACCATCTATTTTACGAATTTTCCGTCACAAATACCAAATTTTTATTTGAGGAAGGGTTTTGAGGTATGTAGAATGCTTGATGACGTCTTTGTTGCTAGTAAACGGAATGTGAATGGAGGAAGTATATGGTTTTGTTAGATTTATCAAAGTCGTGATGTTAATAAATTGTTGTGTTGCGTGAATAATGTGTACTTTGGTCATTTTCGTGTTCGGGCTAAGGTGGCAAGTTTGATAGGTCTGATTCTAAGGAGGGTTTGAGGGTGTGTAAGGGGAGGGGTGTTGTTACGGAGGGGGAGGTTGGGGGGTGTTAGGGAGGAAGCTTTTCCAAAGAGGGCAGGGTTTCTACCAGGAAGGAGGGTGGAACAAGGGAGAAAAAGAGTGAGAGTGGGTGGTTGAATGGAGGGGGTGGAGCCAAGGGAGAAAAAAGAGTGAGAGTGGGTTTGAATGGTGGGGGTGGAGGGGAGTCGAAAGGTGTTTTGGTTGGTGGGAGGGATGGTGACGTAAAGGAGGTGAGGGTGGGGGAGGTCGTGGTTCAGTTAGGAAGTGAGAATGGGAAGAAAGTTTCTGGTGCTGGTGAGGGAGAGTTGGTGGTGAGTAAGGGTAGATGGACGGAGGAAGAAGTAGCGACGATGAATTTTAATCGTGTTGTGGAGCAAAATCGGGTACAACCGTTATCTAAGAAGCTGGTGAGAATGTACAGGTCCCAAGGAGATAATTTGAAGTGGGCTCGTAATGGTTTGGTGGCTATGGTTGTTAATGTGGAGGCTATCTCGTTAATTCAAAGTAGAGTTGAGGATGCAAGTTTCAAGGATCTTGACATTATTCCTTTGGGAGCTGATAAGGTTTTTACTCACAGTTTATCGGAAACAGATGTTTTGGGAATGGTCGGTGACAATGCACACCAAACATACTCATCATCGTTATACAATTTACACCATTATATAACATACATCACCAATTCATCACCATTCGCATTGTCAAATCAATAAGGCCACACATCAACAAATCAGGTAATGAAACATCGCATCATCATCATATTGATTCATTCATCCACATAGCATAAGCAACATGCAAAACATCTCCGTTTTACTTCATTATCAAAGTTCGTCTCTAATTAATTAACCTATAAGCCTTACTATACTTATGTCCAAGTTAATCAATCATAAACATCACCATTAAACACCTATTAACCCTATTTAAGAGTTTGGAAACCATTCAAGTGCATTGGGTACCTCAAAAAGTCACAAAATTAGGGTTTTGTCATGCTGCACATGGCGCATGGTTGTGCTCAAGGGACGCACGGTTGTGTCCCCTAGGTGCGAGAATCACGCACGGTCCGTGCCACAGGGGCACATGGTCGTGCGTGACAACCAGTGCAGGATTTTTCGATTTTTGAGTTTTCACGTAAAAATACCGTTTTCAACATCGTTTTTCAACCCAATTCGCACCAAAACATTTCCAAATCCTTAAACCAGTTATCACCACTTATTACCTACTTAATATGACTTAAAACAACTTATCCTCATAAAATCAATTATCGTCTCAAAAATCCATTTTCCTCTAAAACGACTTAATTTCACAAACAAAGCATAACAACAACATTCCAAGTTTCCCATTTAATTCAACATGATCATAATCACTTAAATCAAACAACATGAATCAACTTAATCCATTTCATCAACAACTTAATCATTTTCACCAACTTAAGAAATTTTCACATAAACAACAACTTAAACACAACCCAAACTTCATAATCTCATGAATCTACCAATCACGTAATCAGGTGCATAAGCACTCATTAGCATAATCAACACAATTATCATGTTTTTCACAAGTTCAATCAAATTTCACAAAGTTAGCAAATACTAATAAAACATGTGTTTTGATGAAACAACAACAACAATTCAACAACTTAACACATGTTTATTTCAACAATTAAAAGGAACACAATTTAACACAATTAATCATAAGTTCCTGAATTTAAGCATAAGCTAAAAATATATCCCCAAACAATCCATTTGTTTCTTAATACCCCAAATGATGAAAATAATCGTCCCTCTTACCTTAATTCTCCACCAAAAGTGCTTCCTAGCTTCAACTCTTCACTTCCTAGTGTTTTCCCCTCTTCTAGCCTCTTCTTTCTCTCTTCTCTCTCCTTACATCTTCTCAAAATCTTCACAAATGATTTGACCTAGTTCACTTAACACTACCACTTCTCTTTAAATATAATGGGTATGAGTCACTTACACTAGTGAGCTTAGTTATATCCAACTCTCATAAATAAAACACTACACTTTTACTACACTTAAACCTCCCTTTTTACTAATTCACCACAACTCTCTAAAATTCAAATTTCAAACTTCTATCATATTACAAAAATAACCACTAACACTCAAATGACTAAAATACCCTTAATTACCCAAAATTCACTAATCCCCCGAAATAAACAATTAACAGATATAATAATCAAACAATTAATAATAATCAATAATAAACAATTCTAATACTAAAAATCAGGCTGTTACATGCATGAGGTATTCTGTCCATGTGGAATCTAGATTTTGTGGAGATTGATGTCTCGAGTAGATTTGAGAATGCCCTTATGATTGGAGGGTCGGTTTAAGAACAACAATGTCTCGTTATTTGTCGCAAATGTGTATGCTCCTTGTGACAACAGAGGCAATCATGAGCTATGGAATTAGTTAAGTCTATTCATTACTAACATGGATAATTCCAACTGGTGTTTTGATGGGGACTTTGACACAGTTCATTCAGAGGAGGAAAGGCATGCTAGAGGTTTAGATGTTCTAAGTGATGATGACATTAACTCGTCAATAATTTTATTGAAGATTCATCTTTAATTAATCTTCCTATTGGTTGTCATCGTTTTACTTGGTTCCAAGGGATGCTTATTCCATGAGTAGACTCAACGGGTTCTTAATTTTTGGGGAGTGGTGTTTAACTTGACCCAATTTCTCCCAACTAGCTTTACTTTGGGGCTTTTATGATCATTGTCCTATTGTGCTTGTTATTAATGAAGAAAATTAAGGTCTTAAGCCATTTCGTATGTTGAAGTGTTGGGCATATTTTCCTTGCTACAAAGACTTTATCAAAGAGAAATGGCAGTCGTTTGCGATAGATGGTTAGGGTGGATTTGTTCTTAAGAAAAAGCTCAAATTGATAAAATAATGTTTCAAGGAGTGTCATTTTATACATAGCTCTAATATTCCTGGGAAAAATTAAGGTGGCAAAGGAGCGTCTTCAGTAACTTAAAGGAGAAAAAAATTGTTAGATCATTGTGAGAGGGAAGAAATGTATTCGATTTTGACTCGCATGTTCTCTTTAATCCATAATCAATTGTAGTGAGCAATGGCAAAAAAGCGAGATTGTTATGGCTTCAGGAATGCGGTGCGAATTCCAAAAAAAAAAAGTTGTGATGTCTAGCAGAAAATGGTGTAACACTATTTCAAGTATTGGGGAAATGTTAACCGGTGCTCCAGGGCACTGGTTAAGGAAACAAATATAGTAATATCACATTGAAATTTGTGCAGTCAACTCATTAAAAATCTAAAAAATATTATTTTTAATTTAAAACTTTCTTTTTTTGGTTTCTTAGGCACCGGTTAACATGACCCCAAGTTTTGTGGTTAATAGAGTACGATTAGAAGGTGTATATAATGTTCGAGAAGCGGTTTCCACACATTTTGATGATCGTTTTCGATCAATTACTCTAGTGCGACTGAGTGTGGAAATTTTCTTTTTTAAAACTCTTGATGGTGTGGAAGCCTCTCAGCTAGAGTGTCCTTTTTTTGTGAAGAGATTAAGAGGGCGATTTGGGACAGTGACCGTTTTAAAATCTTGGATCCAAATGGTATCAATTTTAAGTTCATCAAGTATATTCGGGAGGACCTTATAGGTGAATTTATGTGGTTCCTTACTGAATTTATGTTCTTCAAGATTATTTTATTTCCTTTTTCAAGGCGCCCACATGTATCATTTCTTTACTCAAATCTCTTTTTTAAATCTTTCTTGGGGAGGGGAGGGGAGGGGAGGGGGGGTATGCTCGCAAAATTAATTCCATCTAATGGGGTAAGATTTGTTTTGATAAGGAATTAGGAGCTTTGGGGGTGAGTGTTGAACCAAAATGGATTTTGGACAATACCTCTAAAGTTTTGATGATAACAAGGTATAAAAGAACACTTGGAAATGCTAATGTTTGAACAAGATCTAAAGAAAGGTTAACTAGAAAGTCAACGTCCTGATCAGAAGAGGAATGTCGGTCAGAAGCATCTGAAGATCATAAGACTCTAAAGGTTGGAACCTCTGAAGTTGACGTCAGAAGTTGAAGACTCTGAACAAGTTTGTCGTCTTCTGAAGGAATGTCACTATAAGACTCAGAGTAGTAAAGTTTGTCTTCTTCAGACCACGTGCAGAAACAAACAAAAAAATCAAAGACAAAAAGAATGTAACAAATCATTCTATTAGAAGCAAAGGAATTTTAAATCACTACTCAACGACATTAACCATTTGAGACAACATCTCAACATCTCTGATCAAACTTCTCAATGACTCATTTGATGCACTGACACCCTTCAACAACGGCTCTTAGAATCTCACCTATATACAGACCTAAGCAGTTGAAGAAATATAGGACAACACTCTGAATTTTACAAGTGTCATTACTCTGTCAAAATCAAATAGCGTACAAAACACTTAGAGAAATTCTTACAAACTTTCATATCTTAGAATTTCTTAATTCTCATAGTCGAACTGAACTTTATTGTATGACACATCTGATTGTATATCAAGTGTAAAACCAACAATCTTTTATTTGAATAAGTTAGATTGTAGAAGTATCTTTCTTGTCTGATTGAGTAATATAAGTCTCTTTCTTGTGTGATTGAGCAAATACAAGTCTCTTTCTTGTGTGATTGAACAAATGAAATATCTTGCTTGTGTGCAATTTGTAATATGTGAGATTATAGTAAAAATTTATTGGAACTGTAAACTGACTGGACTACTCTCAGTTGATGAAAGGAACCAGTATAATTGTCATGTGTCATCTTTTTTTTCTCTCTCTCTCTCTCTTTATGAATGAGTATTGTTTCTTTTTTTGAATGGATAAATAAGATTTAATTAGTATAATTATAAGACTTTTTCTAGTATCACCCCATATAATTCTTGTTACACCTAAATTTACGTAAAATTTTACAATAATATCTAAATTGCCCTCTCAATGTAAATTTTTTAAAATCTTTTACTCAGTATCACTTTGAACCTTCACCCTTTTTCACCCAAAAACCACCATAGATGTGCAACCAATACCTACTAAGAATAAAGATTGAATCAACATCTTTTTCATTGATTCATACTCTATTCATACAAGTAAGTGAATTTCATGAATTTCTTCATTGAAGTGTTTCTATTTATTGTTTGTTTGATGTCGTTTTTTCGTTTTGTTCCGATCTGTGTATGACATATAGGG
This sequence comes from Medicago ruthenica, assembly GCA_018208015.1. Lineage (NCBI taxonomy): Eukaryota > Viridiplantae > Streptophyta > Magnoliopsida > Fabales > Fabaceae > Medicago > Medicago ruthenica. The sequence goes on along the minus strand of CM031372.1, from coordinate 26,821,038 downwards.
TAGACATGAGTTTAGATTAAACAGATATTATTTTTACGTATTTAGTAGTAAGTTAGTGTAATTTAAGTTTACGTAGTACACATGTGAATTCAATTTACGAATATATAACTAATGTGCGTGAATGCGTGAACTCAATTTATACATGTACACACAAACTTAGTTTACTTAACTTATGTAAACTGAGTTTACATAAACTAAGTAAATTGAGTTTATGTGTATATAACTAATCTGCGTGAACTCATGAACTCAATTTATACATGTACACGTAAACTCAGTTTACATAAACAAAGTAAACTTAGTTTACGTATATACAACTAATGTGTGGGGACTCCTGAACTCAATTAAAAGGTATATTGGTAATTTTAGGGTGTAACTTAGATTTTTTAGGGTGTGAGGAGTATCTGTCTAATTATAAATGATACGAAATAAAAAAAATTCAGTTAACTATTGATTTAAAAACTGAACACCATAGAAACTGTCGACGATTGGGTGTGCGTAAATGCAACAATAATTGTTTTTATTGTTCTACCAAATACTAGTACAGGGTCTTCAATTTAATGGTCTACAGAGCATGAATTTAAACTTGTCTCATTCAAAATTAATGGTGGGAAGCCGCGTGGGTCTCGAGCAGATAGAACTCCATAACAATAATAATAAATAAATGATTATTTTTATAAAACCAAACTATGGTTGAACTTGAAGAGAGATACACTCACAGAGGGATAGAAACGTGAATAGTTAATTGACTAGAGAGAATATATTGTTCAGCAATGGAAGGTGTTGAAGTTGAACAACCACTGAAACTTTACTTCATTCCATACCTAGCATCTGGACATATGATCCCTCTTTTTGACATAGCAACTATGTTTGCATCCCGTGGCCAACACGTCACAGTCATCACCACTCCCTCCAACGTCCAATCCCTTACCAAATCTCACTCATCCGCCGCTCCCTACTTCCTTCACTTTCACACTGTCGACTTCCCCTCCCAACAAGTTGGCCTTCCTGATGGCATTGAATCTATGTCTTCCACCACCGACTCCACCACCTCTTGGAAGATCCACCGTGGCGCAATGCTCCTCCATGGACCCATTGAGGATTTCATGGAGAATGATCCACCAGATTGTATCATCTCCGACGCCGCATACCCATGGGTTAATGACTTGGCCCATAAGTTTCAGATCCCTAACATCACATTTAACGGAATGTGCCTTTTTGCCGTCTCGCTCATGGAGACCCTCAAAACAAACAATTTACTTCATTCTCATACAAATTCAGATTCGGATTCAAGTACCTTTGTCGTTCCAAATTTTCCTCATCATATCACCTTGTGTGGAAAACCGCCAAAGTTAATCATCACATTCCTAGAAACAATGCTGGAGACAATACTTAAAAGTAAAGCGCTCATCATCAACAACTTTAGTGAACTTGATGGAGAAGAGTGCATCCAACACTACGAGAAAACCACAGGTCACAAGGTTTGGCATCTTGGTCCAACTTCTCTTATTTGCAGAACCGTTCAAGAGAAATCAGAGAGGGGAAACGAGGGTGTTGTGAATGTACACGAGTGCCTGAGCTGGCTCGACTCAAAGAGAGTTAACTCAGTATTGTATATATGTTTTGGAAGCATCAACTATTCATCTCATAAACAACTATATGAGATAGCGTGCTCGCTAGAAGCAGCAGGTCACCCGTTCATATGGGTTGTTCCAGAGAAGAAAGGGAAAGAAGATGAGAGTGAAGAAGAGAAAGAAAAGTGGTTGCCGAAGGGATTTGAAGAGAGAAACATTGGGAAGAAGGGTTTGATCATTAGGGGTTGGGCCCCACAGGTTAATATATTGAGTCATCCTGCAGTGGGGGGATTTATGACGCATTGCGGGTGGAACTCAATCGTAGAGGCTGTCAGTATGGGAGTTCCAATGATAACGTGGCCAGTTCATGGAGATCAATTCTACAATGAGAAACTGATAACACAAGTCCGAGGAATTGGTGTTGAAGTCGGTGCAACAGAATGGTGTACGAGTGGCGTTGCGGAGAGAGAGAAGTTGGTGAGCAGAGATAGCATAGAGAAGGCTATGAGGAGATTGATGGACGGTGGTGATGAAGCTAAAAATATCAATCTACGTGCTCGAGAGTTTAAAGAAAAGGCTACACAAGCTGTTCAAGAAGGTGGCTCGTCTTATAATAATTTGTTGGCTTTGATTGATGAACTTAAAAGATTGAGAAACCTCAAGCCGCATGATTAATTCAAAGGAATATTGTCTAAGTTTTTTTAACTTTTTCCTAATAACATTGTTGTTTAGTCAAACAGAAGTGTGAATGTTATGAATTTTGCACACGAATTCAAGTGATTCCATTTATGTTTTTTGGATTTTGATTCTACAATACCTGCGACAAGTACTCTCAAATAAATGAAGCAACGATATAGCTACTCTGGCAGGTTTAATATGAATTTTCGAATAGTTTTCCTTAATTGTTGTTAATCAATAATCTTAACAAGGAAGAACAAAATTCTTCCACTGTTAGATTCAATTTTGGTGTGTACGTGGTTGTTCTAACTTCTTAATGTGATTTCACATTTATTTTCAATTTTTCAACTGCCAAAGTATTTATGTCAACAATTTTCTTCTTGTCGGTGCATCCGTTGGTGTCGTCGTTGAGGCGTTCATCGGCGGTGGGTCATATCGCTGACTTTCATGAATTTGAAGTCTTAGACCATGTACAATGGTAAACAACATTCAACACCCTTCAACACACACTTTTTCAATTCCCAACACTCCACATCATTTTCTCTCTCTTCCACATAATCATTCAACACACCATTCAACACATACCCTCTCCAATAGTTTTTTCATTCAACACTCTACCCCACCACTCACTCTACCCCACCACTTTTTATTTCATATTCTTATTTAATTTTATATTTTGTTTTTATAATTACATAAAATTACAAACTAATTTAATTATAATTAAATTAAAATAATAAAAACTTAACAATTTATTTTTTAGTGTTTTTGTAAAAACAAAATTTATTTAAATAATTAATATTTATTTTCTTAAATTAAAATGCAATACAATACATTAAACACGCGGCAAACAATAACTTAAAATGCAAGACAACAAATTAAGCACACGACACAAGTAACTTAATTAGTACGATACAAATCATCTTTAATCATGAAACATTCCAAACTTTTCCCATATGTGCTTCACTAGATCTGCTTGCAATTCGCGATGAACATTTGGATCACGCAATTCGGATCTAGCACGCACATGATTTGCAAAAGCGGGTAACACCTCGGTCGAGTATGGTTGCGGTGTACTAGATCCACTTGCCTCAGATTGCTCAAAATCGGTCCAACGTTGAGCATATGTATCTCGTTCATCCTCAACAATCATATTATGTAATATGATGCATGACCTCATGATGATACTCAAATCGTCTATGTCCCACAAGCGAGCTGGTTCACGGATGATTTTAAATCGAGCTTGAAGCACTCCAAATGCACGTTCGATGTCCTTCCGACATCCCTCCTGAACTTTTGCAAATAACTTATCGGGTTCACTTTGAGGAAGTCTGATCGATTTGACGAAAGTTGGATAAGAAGGGTAGATACCATCAGCTAGATAGTATGCCATGTTATAGGGACGTTGATTCACAAAAAAATTCACACTTGGAGCCTTTCCTTGTTCCACATCATCAAACACTGGTGACCGGTCTAGAACGTTTATATCGTTCAACGTTCCCGGACATCCAAAAAAGGCATGCCAAATCCATAGATCATGAGATGCAACTGCTTCAAGAATAACTGTGGTGGTTCCCTTATCCCCCCTAGCAAATTGACCTTCCCATGCTTTAGGACAATTTTTCCACTCCCAGTGCATGCAATCAATACTCCCGATCATCCCTGGGAACCCCCGCATTTCACTTACATGTAGTATTCTTTGCAGATCATCTTGGGTTGGTGCTCTCAGGTACTCTTGCTCATACAATCGTATGATTCCTTTACAGAATCTACGTACGCACTCCAATGCTGTAGTACCTCCTATTTTGATGTATTCATCGACCGCATCTGCTGCCACACCATATGCTAGCATTCGCATTGCTGTGGTACATTTTGCTAACGGTGATATACCTTCTTTATTGGTTGCATCAACTCGTTGGGTGAAGTAGTTATCACTACTTGAAAGGTCCCCAACGATTCGAAGGAAAACATGTTTTTGCATCCGGTACCGACGACGAAACATTGCATCGTCATATGTAGGCTCATCGGCAAAGTAGTCGTCAATTAGTCTTTGGTTTGCCGCTGCATGATCTCTATTGAGATATTTTCTACTACGAGGTGCACTATCTTCCAATATTTTGTTTCGACGCTCTCTGAATCGCCTGGCCATATAAGTTTCTTCCATTTCACATTTTCGTTTGTAGGCTGCGATATCAAAAGGATATTCTGATGGATCCATTAATAGTTTTTTGTGATATTTTGAAGTAGATTGAATGAGATTTGGGATATTGGTGATTCAATGTATGTATCTATGAGTCCTTATATACAAGTACATTAAGTGGTGGACATTGACGGATTCGAAATAAGTTATTGTATTGAGTTAATACTTAGATAAGGATTGGGTGAAAAGCAAACAGTGGGGACTTGATTGAAAGTAAATTATGAAAGCCAAAAGTCACGGACAGATAAGGATTTGGATTCGGATTCCAGACAGATAAGGATTCGGATTCCAAACAGATAAGCCAAAAGTCACGGACAATTATTAAAGCAAACAGTGGGGACTTGATTGAAAGTAAATTATGAAAGCCAAAAGTCACGGACAGATAAGGATTTGGATTCGGATTCCAGACAGATAAGGATTCGGATTCCAAACAGATAAGCCAAAAGTCACGGACAATTATTAAAGCAAACAGTGGGGACTTGATTGAAATTTGATTGAAATTACTTGATTGAAATTAATCAACGGACAATTTCATTACAGCCACAATTTGATTGAAATTACACAATAACTCATACATTACAGCCAAAAGCCACATACAATTTGATTGAAATTAATTATCAAACAGCTCTTGGCTCAACATATCCAACAACTTTTGCTTCCGATCATCGAGATTCTCCTCGGAACTTAGTTTTAGATACATTTTCATTTTTTTAGCATGAGTCTTTTCTTTCATCAATTTATTAGCCTCCTGTTGCACCGACGCTATCTTGTCCAATTGTTCAAGCTCTTTCTCCTTGAATTGTTTGAATTCAGCCCACTCTTTATCCACCACCTCCAAGGCAGCTTCCTTACTTTTCTTTTTACCTTTTTTCTTAGCTGCCTCCCTACCCATTGGACGAGCAGTAGATCCTACAGAGTTTGAGCCACATGCATCACTGTCGTGAGATCTCTTGGATCCACTACTGCCTGATCCAATATTTCCTACTTGACTACCATAACGTGGTTGATCACGGAGAGCGTGCCATTCTGCCATTAAAGTAAAGTGAATATTCTTCCCACTCGCGTATAATTCCTGGGCTTTTGCCAAAATATCATTCTCCGACCAACCGCTTCGTTGCATACGCTTAGCGCTTTCATAAGCGCCAATCCATTTATTCAGTATTTTGTTCATATAATTAAAACGGTTTCGGCATGCAACACCATCTCGCGGATGATCGAATGAGCAATGCTCATTACAATACTCAGCAATTTTACCCCAATATGTTTCACCTTTCTGATTTCTCCCAACAACACTGCTTGTTCCATATTTAATCCACCCACTAATTAGCACCAAATTTTGTTCAGTGCTCCATGCTGGTTGCTGGGCTTTCTTGCTCTTAGGAGTTGAATCCTCTGGAATTGGAGTGACTTCGTTACCACTTGTCATGCCACCAAGAGTCATTTGTGTTGAAAATTCAGGAAATTCAGGTGCACCAACACTCGGAAAGTTTTCATTTCCCATTGGCATATAACCACCAAACGGGGGTGTTTGAGATGGATATCCCATCATAGATCCATAATATGGATTAAAGTTTGGAACAGAGGATGGGTGGTTGAAATTTGGTGCAAATCCAAAATTATGCATGTTTTGAGGACGTTGGTTTGGAAATTGATTTGGATTTTGATAATTGTTGGGATTTTGGTAGCTAAATGGGTAACTAGAAGAATTTTGGGTGTTGAAATTGTTATTATTTGGATCCATTTCACTAACAACAAGTTTAAAACTTCAAAAGGATAGGTAATAGAAGGATAGTAACAAGATTAGGATACTGAAAAACTTGGTTTTTTTTTCTGTGTCCAAATCAAATGAACCAAGTCTCTATTTATAGAGGAAAAAAAATCATGAATTTTGGTAATTTTTTTTTTTTTTTAAAATTAATTTACAATGAAATAATTGAGTTTAAATTATTAAGATAATAAAAATCCAGCGAACCAATCAGCAAAAGCCACGCGTCCTGCTTTATCAGAATTGCAGTCTTCTCTCTCTTCCATTCTGCGCGAAACGCGCCTTGTCCCCGCGTGTTGCACACGCGCCTGATGTTGGCCAGTGGCAAGCGGCCACGTGTCCTGGGCGAGGCAATTAATCAGTGTTGAATGGTTTCAACACTTCAATGCTCCATGTCATCATTCAACAAGGCATTCAACACCATTGCAAGGCATTCAACAGTTTAAGCATGCATTCAACACCACCATTGTAGGTGGTCTTACAATTTGTTCTATATTATTATTAGATTATATATTGTATACTTCATCCGTCCCAAAATGTAAGCAAAAATTGATGTTATCTAGTACAAATTTGAACTAAATACATTTAACTTTTTATTGACCAATTTTTGCTTACATTTTGGGACAGAGGGAATACATATCAAACCTTCCTTAATGTCACAATTTGTTTTTGTTTTTTCATATTTCATTTTTTAGCTTTTAAAGCTTGCAGGTTTTTTCAACAATTTACTCACGCCACTCCATTTTCTCTGTTCGTGTAATCCATAAGGAGTTGTAGGATTCACTAGGACATAAAACACTTTTTAAATCGGGTGAAAATGACTTTTTAAATCGGTTCTGGGTCCGATTTATAGGTGGCCGACTTAAAAAACTGTTTTGATTTTAAGTCTTCCTCCTTACCCGATTTAAAATCTTTTATTAAGTCGGTTCACCCGATTTAAAAGCTTCTAATTAAATCGGGTTAACCCATTTAAAAAAGGTTAAAAAGGGTAAAAAAAATAAGGTTTTTAAGTCTGGTCACTCATCCCATTTAATAAACATAATTTAGATCGGTTCAACCGATTTAAAATCTTTTATTAAGTCAGTTCGCCCCATTTAAAAGCTTCTAAATTTCAACACACAATCAGTTCCACAAATTAATATCTAAATTTCAACCATTTAAAAGCTTCTAAAAGCTTCTAACAACATAAATATCTAAATTTCAACAGTTCCACAAATTATAAATTATAAATGAACAAAATCGACAAAGAACTTTGAATTATATATGTACATGATTGTTTAGATCACTATTTGAGTTCATCATAGTCCAATATTTGACGCCCATTATATTATGGGTAGGGTAGGCATAGCATTTGGTAGTATATTCATCTGCGTCATAGATATGTGGTTTCAACTCAACTAGAATGCAGGGAAATTAAACTTTCACTGTGTGTATAACCTACTGCGACATTGATGTCTTCTAATCAGCTGAACATTTTATTGAAATCTATTAGGTAAAACAACAGGATGAAGTCTAAATAATATATAATTTAGGGGGATAGCATGATGCCAGATGATACTTTGATGCAAATGTATAAAGTGTGAAATATAAATAGTAGCAAAAGCAAAGTTCACATAAAGAAGAGCAGAAAAATTAGGTAGAAAAGCATTTCTGATTGCAGTATATCCAACACTATTTAAAACATAAAATTTAGACTACTCAAGCACTGCGCAACAAGTTTTCAACAAAAATGAGGAACTGAAAATTGTCAAACAGCTAACTGATAACAAAACAAGAAAATATTCTAAATTTGGGCACAGTAAGATGGTAATGATGAAGAATACGTACAAGGAAACTAGCATCTTCATTATGCATGTGGCCATCATGACAGATCAGATTCTCTGAACTTAGAGCAGATGGTAATGATGAAGAATACGTACAAGGAAACTAGCATCTTCATTATGCATGTGGCCAAAAAGAAAAATATGGATTATTAAATCATCAATTAAATGTTAATGAAGATAAGATGCCACATAATACAAACTTTTCTTCCTGGGACATTCCAGAATGAATGCATATGGATGGAAAGTTGCATTCCACAAGCAATTTGTCCACCTCAGCAGCTCTGCTGACACTTTTCACAAAGATCACAACTTGATTGAAGTCTAGCGCATCAAGAAGATCATTCAACTTTCGGTTCTTCTCCTCCTCCTTCAATTTGAAACAATTCTACAATTGACAATGCTACTGTTAATTAAAAATCAAATTGAAATTGAAATTAAAAATCAAAACAGAGTCAGACATCAGTACATCAGATGAAGAACCAAATCAAAATAAAAATCAGAGTCAAACATCAGTATATACACCCCAACATATTGTTGAACATAAAAAATCAGATGAAGAAAACTAACATGACTAACAGTTCCTAAATGATAAAATTGAAGCAAACTAAATTGAAGCAAACTAAAATTGAAGCAAAATTTTTTATAAGGACTGAGATGAGTATGAGTACAAGACTAACTAACAGTTCCTAAATGATTAAATAAGCAAACTAACATATATTTTTATCAGTTATCACGCCTTCAATAAATTTTAGGGTTATGGCAAAATTGAAATTGAAAACCAAATCAAAAATCAAATTCATTAGCATGGACATAAATCAATAAATTTCTCGGATTTTTTCACTGTCACTATGGACAGAAATCAACCGATAAAAGACAAAGGGAAAGGCAACAAAACTTATGTGATAGCTGCAATCAAAGCTCAGTTGAGGCGAATGCTTAAATCCAACTAAACTTAAAGGTAGTACACAAACTACAGTACAACATAAATAAAACACAAAAACAACAACAAACAAACAAAAGACAGAGTAGAAATTGAGCAAAGTTAAACAAACCCAATCGAGAATCACCCATGGAGGTTTCGGCAGTGGATGACTCAAAGATGAAAATGGAGGAAAGAGGGTTATGCGAACTTCATCTGGAGGCTTCCGTGGAGGCCTTTCGAGGCTGAGATCCAGAGGTAAGAGGTCAAATTCAGCTTTCTGCAAGGTAGAGAGGTGTTGAAGCTTCAATCGTCCCTTTCGTATAATCACCACAGCTAGAGGGGGTGGCTCCGGTGGGGGCCGTTTTGTTGAGGTGGAGGAGACCGCGAGGGGATGATGTTCACCTATGAAGATCTCTTCCCCACAACCCTCTGTTTCGTCAGTGACGCGGCCATCTTCAGTTTCTTCCTTCATAAGATCCATTTTGCCCCAAATCTCCATAGATACAGAATAAAAAGAAAATATACACTAAATCGAAACACCAAGACGAACACAGTTGAGTCAAAGGACTAGGATTACCTAGGGGAGAGACCCATTTCAGGCTGGGAAAGCCAGGACAAGCTGACGTAACCGCCTCCTCACACCTAGGAAACCCTAGAAATGAAGGTGGTGGTATCACGATAAGTTAGAGAGAGAAGCGCTGCCTTCTCTCTACAAACACGCGGAAAAAATTGTTTTTAAATGAGGTTACCCGACTTAATATCTATTGACCTCAAAATCCTTTCCTCCGCATGAGTTTTTAAGTCAGGTGGATCACAACTCACTTAAAATGTCTGTGTTAATAAATGTTTTTTGTACTAGTGATTACATATTTCATATTGATAAATTGTTCTCAGCCAATTTTTTAAAATAGAGGACTAAAACTTAAAAAATTGAAAATAGATTAGGGATGACAATATGGGTCAATCCGTCTTGCGCTCGTTGCTAACTCGTTTAAAATGGAGTGTAGCGGTCAGACCAACTAGAGATATACAGTTGAAAATCTCGTCCAGCCTTGTTTTATGGCGGATCGGCGGGTTGACAGATTGACCCGTCAATATATTTTTTTTGAATGAAAAATGTATTAATTAAAAGCTTAAAAAAACAATGTAAAAATAAATAAATATAAGGCTAATTTAAGGAAATCAAAATAAGTAACTAATATATTCATTAAAAATGTAGAATTTATCCTTTCAAAAAAAAAAAGTAGAATTTATCATTCAAACATCCATGTTTCATCATCTAAAATTCTATAATACGCCAAGATGATAATTAAGATAAAATTTCACAAGTTCACCAACTAACAAACTATTAGAAGCATAAGGCTCAAATCATTAAATCTAAGTAATTAAATTGAATGATTCTCTACTCTATGGAGAAGAAAATTGTAAAATAAATTGCGACTTATACATAAAAAAAAAGAGTTTTTAAATTTATTTTAACTTGATGGGTCAACCCTTTCGTCACCTCTATGCCTCGTTATTTTAGCTGGTTAGGTGGGGCGGACCATCTGGTAACGGCATGTTCATAATTTTAATCCACACTGTTTAAAAAGACGGGCTAAATGGGCCAACCCATTTTGCCATCTCTAAAATAGAGAACCAAAGGTGCATTTATGACAAAAAAAATATCAACATATGTAAACGATCAATATAGATTAGTTATAGAATTCTGGTCCACTTGCATGCACAAATAAGAGGGGGAGATTCTACAGTACATTCACAAATTGAAGTATACTGATACACTTGTTTTTTTTTTTTATCAAGATGAAATTAAAAGACTAGAAAAACAAACTAGTCAATCCGTTGCCTACATACCACAAGTATCCGCAAGTAGGATGATATTCAATTGAGGATGTCATACCCCATTTTTGACCCTTTTTCAATTCGCTTTTCTCGTCTTTTTAAGCCGGAAATTTTCGTCGTTTCAGACGAAATTTCGGTAGGGAGGTATTTTAAAATACCTCATTTTTGTTCCGAAGGCGACCGTTTTTTATTTTTATTATTTTTGTTATTATTATTATTAGTTATTATTATTTTTCTTCTTCTTTTAATTTCTTTTTTTTTATTATTAGAGTTTTCTTTTTTTTTTTTTTTCGTTTTTTTATTATCTTTGTTTTTATTTTACTGTTTTTATTTATTTTTTTCAGTCTTTTTAGTCCAATTCCAGTCCAGACCCAGAGGGGCATTTTTGTCCGTTTTTTTAACACCAGTCAGTGTCCTTTAAATAGTGCATTTAATGCACAGTGTCAGTACACAGTACCAACCATCAGTCAGAATCGTACACAGTAGTCAGAGCCAGTCACCACACAAAACCCCTCCAACCACCATCCACCACCAACACAGGCCAATTTCCGGCCACCAAAAAAAAAACTAAATTTTTTTTTTCTCCTCTTCCCTTTCTGAATCAGAACTGGCCAGGCCTCACAAATTACAAACACAAATCACAATCAATACATAACCGAACCCAAATCACAAAAAAATCACAACATCACAAATCCGGTTCACATAACTGAACCCAAAAACAACCACAAAACCTCTTAAATCCAAACTGACTTACCGCAAAATCTACCCTAAAGCCAAAGCCGAACCACCAAGGCCTAAAACCGAACCAAAACTCATCAAAGGTAGTTTTCTTTTTTGAAATAAAATTCTAGATCTAGGATTTGTGTGATAGGTTTTGAAGAAAACGAGTTCGAATTTGTAACGAGGAAGGAAAAGGATGTCTGGATTTGTAAAAAAAAATTTAAAAAAAAGAGGTGGTTCGCTGCTCCGGCGCGGTGGCGCCGCCCCCTGGGCTGGCCGGCCGCCGCGCCGGGATTCTTTTTTCCGGCCACGATTTGTAAAGAGAAGGGAGAGGAAGAGGAAAGAAGAAGAAGAAGAGAGAGAAATAATGGGAGCAAATGAAAAAACCGGTGGATTGGCCTATATACAGATGCTGAACCGGTTCGGTTCTCTCAGACCGAACCGGTCTGTTTTTTTTCCTCCAGCCCATTGGACTGATCTGCGGCCCACTCTCTTCTTCCTCCTTCTCTTCTTCTGATTTATTTCTGGACCTCTCTTTTCCCTTACTTCCCCCCTTCCATCTTTCCCATTCTTTTTTTTCCTTTTATTTCTTTTTAGTCATTTATTTTTTTGTTATTTTCATTATTTTCTTTATTTATCATGCATTTTATTTTACTGCCTTTAATTTTCATTACATCATGCATTTTTATTTTCTTTATTTATTTTATGCACCATATTTATTTTTATGCCTTACATTTCATGCATTTTTATTTTCTTTATTTATTTTATGCACCATGTTTATTTTTTCTTGCCTTGCATCATACATTTTTATTTTATTTTATTTATTTTCTGCACCATATTTATTTTGTGCTTGCATTTTTATTTTCTTTTTTTATTTATTTTATGCACCATATTTATTTTATGTCTTGCATTTTTATTTTCTTTTTTATTTTATGCACCATATTTATTTTATGTCTTGCATTTTTATTTTCTTTTTTATTTTATGCACCATATTTATTTTATGTCTTGCATTTTTATTTTCTTTTTTTATTTCATGCACCATATTTATTTTATGTCTTGCATTTTTATTTTCTTTATTTATTTTATTGCACCATATTTATTTATTGTCTTGCATTTCATGCATTTTTATTTCTTTTAGCATATTTACTTTAATGCCTTTGCAATTTTATTATTTTTTGTCATTTATTTTATTCCCATTAGAATGTATCTAGGTCCAATGTAAAAAATATAAATGAGAATATCGCACCGACACCACATTTATTTATTCTGCTTTATGTCGAAGACGATAATGTAATAATGACCGTATCCGAGGAAAAAGACCCTCACTTGATCCAACGTCATTTTGAGGGATCCGGCGCGTTTGGACTATCTCTGCATAACTTAGTCTCTGGACCTTAGGACTTAATCAAATTTTCACAAAAAAAGTCAAATAGTCAAAATCCAAAAAACATCTTATAATCAAAATCTCAAAAAAAGTCAATCTTTGTCTTTTCTTTCTTAATTAAACTTTAATCAATCAAACTTTTTCTTCAATTTAAAATCAATCAACTCACATTTTATTCTTCTACGCCGTTACGGCCTCTTATCCTTCTCAAAACATTTTTCAAACTTTAAAATCAATCAAAACCAATCACTCGGTTTTTTACCCCGAACTACGTGATTTTGATCCCGCACGGGTACGTAGGCAAAAGACTTTGTCTTTCCAAATCAACAAAATAACAAAAACATTTTCCTTTTCTTTTAATCTCATCACTTTAGTCCTTTTACACTTAAGCATTTATTTACAAACAAATAATCAATTTAGCATAAAGATAAATAAAAACAAGAGGTTCGTATAGAGTACTATAGACGTTTAAGGTGCTAATACCTTCCCTTTGCGTAACTAACCCCCGAACCTTGATCTCTCTAAAAAATAGGTTTTTTTCGAACTTTCTCCCTTTTCCTCGGAAAAATAAAAGATCGGTGGTGAACTTAAAATTGCGAGTCAACGCTAATTAATAGCTTGATATCCAAAAATCACCGTGACAGAAAAATGGCGACTTCACTGGGGACCAAAATCCTAAGTGGGTTAAACCTATCTTGCTTTTCTTTATCTTTATGCTTTATTATTATTTGTAATTGTAAATATGTGCTTAAGTGTTTATCTTTTTACGTGAGTGGTGAGATAAGTCCTACACCCGGACTTGAGGGAAACATAAGATAGGATGGTGGTATAATCAAAGTGTCTTTCCGAGAGTGAGTTTCGGATGTGGCACATGTGATAACCCCACTCAATGGAGGAATCTTGGAAGTATTACTATGTTGGCATGAGTAGTCGTGTTCGGCATTGATATTTTCAAGTGACCTATGAAGTTGAGGACCTTTAGTTACCTTTAACCCATCTTGGCCTTTTAGGACGTAGTGAGGTGGCTAATCAAGAGTAGTCTTGAATTGGTCGATACGCGATACTACACTCAAACGAGACTTTCCTACGGACGTTGTTGGACCGGGAGTAGTCCCGTAATCCGACAATATTCGGAAGTGGTCAATGACTTTGGGAACCTGGTAGAACCCGTGATACAGGTACATATAAAACCATAGTCCTTACCAAATGGCGTGTTTACCCTCGGCTCCAACATTATGAACTTAACCTCACCATGTTTTCTCCGCTCTTTAGCATAATCATGCATACATGCACCCATGCATAAACTCTTTTCTTTTCATCCGAATTATCGAAGGACTTAAACAAAGCTTTTTGTAAAAATTGTAGATATGGACATTCCATGGAGAAGCACTAAGAAGTATCTTTTCAAAAAAACAGACTTGTCGAGATTAAGGGAGCTAGCATCTTTAGTAAGCGATCCAATTGATTTTCAAGCTTATCATGGAAAGTTGCTTAATATTCTTAGAGTAGATGTCGAGGAAGGATGTCTGGAGACGTTGGTCCAATTTTATGACCCTCTCTACCATTGCTTCACATTTCCAGACTACCAGCTCGTCCCTACACTTGAGGAATATTCATACCTGGTTGGTTTACCCGTGCCTAACAAGATACCGTTCCACGGCCTCTAACCTGTCCCTAGACCTTCCGATATTGCAGCTGCCCTTCACCTCGAAACCTCCCCCATCCAAGCAAATATTACTTCCAAAGGAGGCCTTCAGGGTCTACCCACCAATTTCCTCTACCAACAAGCCTCTATATTTGCCGAGGTAGCTAGTACTCGTGCATTCCACTCCGTCCTAGCCCTACTTATATATGGCCTTTTACTTTTCCCAAATGTTGACAACTTCGTCGACATTAATGCCATCAAAATCTTCCTCACCAAAAACCCCGTACCTACACTACTAGCCGATACCTACCACTCCATCCATGACCGAACCCAGGCTGGTCGTGGAACCATCTCTTGTTGTGCACCCCTGCTCTACCAATGGTTTACCTTCCACCTACCTCAATCCCATGCCTTCAAGACCAATGTTGAAAAACTTTCTTGGCCTCACAGAATCATGACTCTCAACCCATCTGACATTGTTTGGTACTAGGCAGCTAGTGATGTAGGGGAGATTATTGTGAGTTGTGGTGAATACCCCAACGTACCTCTTCTGGGTATGCGTGGTGGAATTAGCTACAACCCATTTCTTGCCCGACGACAATTTGATTACCCAATGAAGTCTAAACCAAACAACCTTGCCTTAACTAATGAGTTTTATCTTAACCATGAAGATCACTTAAACAGAAGAGAAAGATTCGCACAAGCTTGGAGCGCCATCCGCAGACTCAGCAGAAGTCAGTTGGGGAAGAAATCAGATTATGTGCACGAATCTTACACTCAGTGGGTTATTGATAGGACCATGAGCTTCGGCCTACCTTACCATTTACCCAGATACTTATCCTCCACCATCCCACCATCATCCTTGCCTATAATACCCTTTGACACTAAGGAAGAGTTTCATGAGCAACTAACCAAGGAAAGGCAAGAAAAGGAGACTTGGAAGAGAAGATACCAAGAGCTTGAGCGTGAGTATGAGACCTTGAAGGGAAAGCTAGCACATCGGGACCATGAGCTTTTCGTCCAAAGTCAGAGGATAATTGAGAAGGATGACTTACTTCGGCAAAAGGACGCATTGCTCAGCCAGGATTCCAAGAGGAGGAAGATGTTTATGGACTCATTCTCTAGTGCACATCCAGATTTCAAGGATCCATCTACTCCAGGAGTTTGAGTTGAAGTTCTTAGGACCTTATGTTTAGATTTTAGCTTCCAAAATCTTTTGACTTGTAAACAAAAAGCTTTTTTGTAATATTTCAATGCTTAAGTGAAGTGTTCAAATTATGATGTTTACAATTACTTCAGCAAGTCCTTCGATAATATTTTTCTTTTTTTGCATAAGCATAATCATGCATCATACTACATTCATAGTTTCCAAATCGAGTCTCACACTTTGTTCACCAATAAAAGGTTAGTCAGCCGCTGTCAAAGAAAGTGGCCCGACGAATTCTTCGCAAGCCTACCCGTGTTTACAACACTAGAGCTAATCAAAAGAAGAGGATGGATCTCGTTGAGCAAGAAAATCAGAATCTTAGAGAGGAGGTTGCTAGTTTGCGAGAGGGGATGGATAGATTAACGACTATGATGAACACACTTCTGTCGGCTCAAGGTTCTCAATCTGCTGCTGCTGTTGTGGAACAGCCATTCATAAGCACTACTCCACTATCCACGGTGCCTTCTCCACCTTTGTTTATGCCTCCAGGTTGCACATGGGGAATGCCACCCCCAGTTAGTGGAAGTTTCCAACCCGCTGTGTCCGAAGTTCCACTCCCCTTTGCTCAACAATCAACACCTATTTCACAACCCGGCTCGTCTTTCCCACAAGCTGCGATGACCTATTCGGCACCTCTTATCCACACCATCCAACAAGAGGCTGAGCCTGTCTTTCATGCTGAAAGTATTGGAGCTTTTGACAAGATGAATGAACTCCAGGAGAAATTTGATGGTATGCAACGGGAAGTTGAAGCCCTCCGGGGAAGAGACCTGTTCGGGAAGGATGCCCGCGAACTCTGCTTGGTCCCTAATGTTACAATACCACACAAATTCAAGGTCCCTGACTTTGAAAAGTATAAGGGAAATACATGTCCACGCAGCCATCTGGTGATGTATGCGAGAAAGATGTCCATGTACACTGACAACCACAAGCTTCTCATCCACTTCTTTCAGGACAGTCTGACTGGTGCTGCTTTGAAATGGTATATGAACCTGGACAGTGCTAGCATCCACACTTTCAATGATCTTGGCGAAGCTTTTATCCGCCAATATAAGTATAACCTAGACATGGCTCCAGATCGGGACCAGCTTCGTGCTATGACTCAGAAAGACAAAGAAACATTCAAAGAGTATGCCCAACGTTGGAGGGAAGTGGCTGCTCAGATTGTCCCGCCTTTAGAAGAGAAGGAGATGACCAAAATCTTCTTGAAGACCCTTGGGCAATTCTATTATGAGAAGATGGTCGCAAGTGCACCGACAGACTTTACCGAGATGGTTAACATGGGAGTACGTTTGGAGGAAGGTGTCCGAGAGGGACGATTGACCATGGAGAGTATCCCTGCTGCAAGTAGTACTAAGAAGTTTGGGAACCACTTTGCAAAGAAGAAGGAGCAAGAGGTGGGAATGATAGCTCATGGTAAGCCCAAGCAAGGTTACACCCCATACCGCCAAGTTGCGAATGTCGCATCAGCCGTCCCAAACCCAGGATATCAACCATACTTTCAACAACAAAGGCCACAATACCCATACCAACAACCTCCACAACAATACCAACCTCAACAACAATACCATCCGCAACAACAAAACCGTCCACATAATCCTCAACAACCATTCAACCCACAGTATCGCCAAAGAACTACCTTCGATCTCATTCCAATGAAGTATGCAGAATTACTACCAGCCCTGCTTGCTAAAGACCTAGTAAAAACAAAACCTCTTCCCCCTATGCCAGCAACACCACCAGCCTGGTTCCGACCCGAACTAACCTGTGCTTTTCACCAAGGGGCTCCAGGCCATGATGTCGAGAATTGTTATTCTTTGAAGAGTGAGGTGCAGAGGTTGGTCCGGGCCAACCTACTATCTTTCAAAGATCAGAACCCAAATGTTTAGGCAAACCCTCTGCCGAACCATGGACCAGCTGTTAATATGATACAAGAATGTGGTGAAGATGGTGTCATCCTTAATGTCCAGCATGTTCGGACCCCCTGGTTCCGATACACATTAAGATGTGTCAGGTAGCTTTGTTTGACCATAATCATGCAGCATGTGAGGTGTGTCTCATGGATTTAAAAGGATGTCAGAAAGTGCAAGATGATATACAAGGACTAATAGATAGCAGGGAGTTAATCATCACAAGGAAAGACAAGGAAGTATGTGTCATCACTCCTGAGTTCAAACGGTTGGAGATAGCCTATAACAGTGAGAAGCCAGCCATTACTCCTCTGGTGATCTGTTTGCCAGGACCTGTGCCGTATACCTCTCAGAAAGCGGTCCCGTACAAATACAATGCCACGATGTTGGAAGGTGGACAGGAGGTACCTTTGCCCTCTCTAACTCCTGTAACTTCTGTGGACAATATTGCCAGTGACAGTAGGGTACTGAGGAATGGGCGTGTCATCCCAACAGCATTTCTGAAGAAAGTGAATAATCCGGTAGTTGAACAAGCGACAATGAATGATCCCAGTGCAAACAAGGAGGAGGGCCAATCTAGTGGGGCCAGCGGGAATTCCGATCCCGATGAGGTTTTGAAATTGATCAAGAAGAGTGAGTACAAGGTAGTGGACCAGTTGTTACAAACACCCTCCAAGATATCCATTTTGTCTTTGCTGTTGAACTCTGAAGCGCATCGTGAGGCTTTGATGAGGGTGTTGGACCAAGCATTTGTGGAGAAGGATGTAACGGTTAATCAATTGGACGGGATAGTGGGAAACATCACTGCATGCAACAATCTAAGTTTCAGCGACGAAGAGCTCCTAGAGGAGGGAAGAAATCATAATCTGGCGTTACACATATCGGTGAATTGCAAGTCCGATGCTCTATCAAATGTACTTGTGGACACTGATTCCTCTTTGAACGTAATGGCCAAGACAACTCTCGACCAGCTCTCCTACCAAGGGACCCCCATGAGAAGAAGCGGGGTGGTTGTTAAGGCTTTCGATGGCTCAAGGAAGTCTGTCATTTGGGAAGTTGATTTGCCTATTACAATTGGACCATCTGTCTTCCAGATTACATTCCAGGTGATGGATATCCGGGCTGCATACAATTGTCTTTTGGGAAGGCCGTGGATCCATGAGGCAGGGGCCGTAACATCAACATTACATCAAAAGCTGAAGTTCGTCAAGAGCGGAAAGTTAGTCACTGTGGGTGGAGAAGAAGCTTTGTTGGTAAGTCACTTGTCAGCTTTTTCTTTCATTGGCGCTGATGATACAGAGGGAACACCTTTCCAAGAGCAGTTGCCAGAAAGCAAGAATCGTGAAGGACTGGGCTTTGCTTCCTTTGCAGGTTCCTCCAAGAGCAGTGTTGGTTCGAGCTCCATCAGTAGTACTTTTCATAGTGCCGGGTTCATCAACGCCCCGCCCGAAGCCAATGTTGTCTTAGAAGATGATTTTGATGAGATAGTACCTGCATTTGTTACACCTGGAGGACTTGTTCGTAATTGGGACGCGGTTGACATCCCTTCCGTAATTCATGCGTCAAAGTAATATGTTTTTGTTTTTTCTGTTTTTTCAAAAAAATCCTTTCGTCTTGCCCAGGACGAAAGTACAATCATGTAGGGCTATTTTGTTTCAAGCACTATCTTTATTAATGGAAAATGTGGTTTATCTCGATATCTATATTTATTGTTCTTTTCTGGAAAATGGTAATACAAAAAAAACCCAAAAAAATATTTCATTTTTATTTCTTATTTTTTAACCAATTTCAAAAAGTCTGCATTCTTCACTCATTTTCTAAAATCAATCATCAATCATATGCAGACTAAGCATCAATGAACCCGTTGAACATAATAACCATGCGCTCTCTCCCAACTTCGAATTTCCTGTCTACGAAGCCGAAGAGGAGGAGGATGAGGAAATTCCAAATGAAATTGCTCGGTTACTGGAATACGAGAAGAAAACCATTCAGCCTCATGAAGAGGTAGTGGAGGTGATCAACTTGGGAACTGAGGAAAATAAGAAGGAAATCAAGATTGGGGCATTGCTTGAAGCGACTGTCAAACAAAGGGTGATTGAACTACTCAAAGAATATGCTGACGTGTTCGCATGGTCGTACCAGGATATGCCCGGTTTAGATCCCCGTATTGTGGAGCACCGTCTACCTTTGAAACCCGAATGTCCACTAGTCAAGCAGAAACTGAGAAGAACTCGCCCCGACATGGCTCTCAAGATCAAGGAGGAAGTACAGAAGCAAATTTGTGCAGGTTTTCTTGTCACATCAGAGTATCCTCAATGGTTGGCCAACATAGTGCCCGTTCCAAAGAAAGATGGCAAGGTCAGGTTGTGTGTTGATTACCGAGATTTAAACAAGGCTAGTCCGAAAGATGATTTCCCTTTACCTCACATCGATGTATTGGTTGACAGTACTGCTAAGTCCAAAGTTTTCTCTTTCATGGACGGCTTCTCTGGATACAATCAGATCAAGATGGCAGTTGAAGACAGAGAAAAGACATCTTTCATCACGCCTTGGGGCACTTTTTGTTACAGGGTAATGCCTTTCGGGTTGATAAATGCAGGTGCCACTTACCAAAGAGGCATGACCACTCTCTTTCATGACATGATGCACAAGGAGATAGAAGTGTATGTGGATGATATGATTGTCAAATCGGGCACTGAAGAAGAACATGTTGAGTATTTGCTGAAGATGTTTCAACGACTGAGAAAATATCAACTTCGTCTGAATCCCAACAAATGTACTTTTGGCGTGAGATCTGGAAAACTCTTGGGATTCATTGTTAGTCAGAAAGGTATTGAAGTAGATCCCGACAAGGTCAGAGCTATTAGAGAAATGCCGGTTCCGCAAACAGAGAAACAAGTAAGAGGATTTCTTGGACGCTTGAATTACATCTCCTGTTTCATCTCACACATGACAGCCACGTGCGGGCCCATATTCAAGCTGCTTCGAAAGGATCAAGGTGTTGTTTGGATAGAAGACTGTCAAAAGGCCTTTGACAGTATCAAGGATTATCTGCTAGAACCTCCAATTCTTATCCCTCCAGTTGAAGTAAGAACTCTGATTATGTACTTGACTGTGTTAGAAGACTCTATGGGTTGTGTGCTCGGACAACAGGATGAGACCGGAAGAAAAGAGCATGTTATTTACTACTTGAGCAAGAAGTTTACAGATTGTGAGTCCAGGTATTCCCTACTTGAGAAGACTTGTTGTGCACTAGCCTGGGCTGCTAAGCGTCTTCGCCACTACATGATTAACCACACCACTTGGTTGATATCCAAAATGGACCCAATCAAGTATATCTTTGAGAAACCCGCTTTAACAGGAAGAATTGCTCGTTGGCAGATGTTGTTGTCCGAGTATGATATTGAATACCGCACTCAGAAGGCAATCAAGGGCAGTGTTCTTGCTGATCATTTGGCTCACCAACCAATTGAAGATTACCAGCCTATCAAGTTCAATTTTCCTGATGAAGAGATTATGTATTTGAAGATGAAGGATTGTGATGAACCGTTGCCCGAAGAAGGTCCAGATCCCGAGTCGAGATGGGGTTTGATATTCGATCAAGCCGTGAATGTCTTTGGTAATGGAATTGGGGAAGTCATTGTCACTCCTGAAGGCAATCATCTCCCTTTCGCCGCGAGGTTGCAGTTCGATTGCACAAACAATATGGCAGAGTATGAAGCATGTATCCTTGGCATTGAAGAAGCCTTGACTTGAGAATCAAGAACCTTGACATCTACGGGGATTCAACACTCATAATCAATCAGATCAAAGGAGAATGGGAAACTCGCCATCCCGGCTTGATTCCTTACAAAGACTATGCGAGGCGTTTGTTGACCTTCTTTAACAAAGTGGAGCTTCACCACATCCCTCGTGATGAGAACCAAATGGCGGATGCTTTAGCAACTTTGTCTTCCATGTATGAAGTGAGTCATCAGAATGACATGCCAATGATCAGGATTCAACGTCTCGAGATGCCTGCTCATGTGTTTGCAGTCGAAGAAGTTGTGGATGATAAGCCATGGTTTCATGATATCAAGTGTTTCCTCCAGAGTTAAGAGTATCCACTCGGAGCATCCAACAAAGACAAGAAGACTTTGAGAAGATTGTCTGGTAATTTCTTTCTGAATGGTGATGTTTTGTACAAAAGAAACTTCGACATGGTATTACTCAGGTGTGTAGACAAACAAGAAGCAGAACTTTTGATGCACGAGATACATGAAGGATCCTTTGGAACTCACTCCAATGGACATGCAATGGCTAAAAAGTTGTTGAGAACAGGTTACTACTGGATGACAATGGAGACAGATTGTTACAAGCATGCCAGGAAATGTCACAAATGTCAGATTTATGCCGACAGAATTCATGTACCGCCAACTACGCTTAATGTTCTTTCTTCTCCGTGGCCTTTCTCTATGTGGGGCATCGACATGATTGGTAGAATCGAACCGAAGGCTTCAAATGGGCATCATTTCATTCTAGTGGCTATTGATTACTTCACCAAGTGGGTTGAAGCAGCATCCTATGCAAATGTGACCAAGCAAGTGGTGGTCCATTTTATCAAGAATCAGATCATCTGCCGTTATGGTGTGCCCAATAGGATCATTACAGATAATGGAACAAACTTGAACAACAAGATGATGAAAGATTTGTGTGAAGAGTTCAAGATTGAGCATCATAATTCTTCTCCTTACAGACCTCAGATGAATGGCGCAGTTGAAGCTGCAAACAAGAACATCAAGAAGATAGTGCAGAAAATGGTGGTCACCTACAAGGACTGGCATGAGATGTTACCATATGATTTACATGGATATCGTACTTCAGTGCGTACCTCAACAGGGGCAACCCCTTTCTCTTTGGTATATGGCATGGAAGCAGTACTCCCTGTGGAGGTTGAGATTCCATCAATGAGAGTTTTAATGGAGGCCAAGTTGTCAGAGGCTGAATGGTGCCAAAACAGATATGATCAGTTGAACTTAATTGAAGAGAAGCGTATGAATGCCTTATGCCATGGACAACTATATCAAAAGAGGATGAAGCAAGCTTTTGACAAAAAGGTTCGTCCCCGTGTGTTTCAAGAAGGAGATCTTGTGCTCAGGAAAGTTTTATCTTTCCAACCCGATTCCAGGGGCAAGTGGACGCCTAACTATGAAGGTCCATATGTCGTCAAGAGAGCTTTCTCCGGTGGCGCATTGACTCTTACGACTATGGATGGTGACGAGCTTCCCCGTCTTGTGAATGCCGATGCAGTCAAGAAATACTTTGTCTAATAATAAAAGAACAGCTCGGTAAGTCGAAAACCCGAAAGGGCGGCTTAGGCAAAAATGGGCGTCTCGGTGGATCGAAAACCCGAAAGGGCTGTCCAGGCAAAAATTAGAGACACAAAACAGAAAAATAATCATCCTGATAGGTCGAAAACCCGAAAGGGCGATCTATGCAAAAGTTAAGGATCAAAAGACAAAGTAACTGCATTGAGCTGGCCTTTACTCACTTGGGGCACCTTAGCTGTCAAAGAAACTCTGAATCTGAAGCATCCAAACAGTGGAATTCAAAGTTGTCAGGGAGAATAGCGGTTATTGTGTTCAATGTACCTTCAATTTATATTTACCATTTTCCAAACTTTGTAAGATCCGTGGAGCCATGCCATTGGCGGGTCACCACTCTTTGAAATGAATTTGAGCCTGTTGCCTTTCATTTGGAATTCCCGTTTATTCAGTTTATAAAAACTTCTTCTATTTTTGATGGTAGTATTTGAAACAAAATATTTTTTTCCAAATCATAAATATTTTTCATGTCTTTTTGAAAAGCACAAACAACAAACACATTTTCTCTGAACTCATGAATTAGTGAAGGGTGTGTCAACAGCTATCCTGAGAACGGATAAACTCTGCAGTGTTGAACTTGGTCAATTGCTTGAAACAAAAAGTACATAAAAAAAAGAAGAAAAAAGAAAAAGAAAAAGAAAAGAGCTCGGTAAGTCGAAAACCCGAAAGGGTGGCTTAGGCAAAAATGAGCGTCCCGGTGGATTGAAAACCCGAAAGGGCGGTCCAGGCAAAAATTAGGGGCATACAAAAGAATATATTCCCGGTGGGCTGAAAACCTGAAAAGGCGGTCCAGGCAAAAATTAGGGACTCAAAAAAAAACAAGCAAAACAAAAATAAGCATGACCACAGAAGCATCAGCTCTTCTACTAGGTTTTTGGATTAGCATGCTCTCCCCAGGAAGTGTTTACTCCCCATCAGTTGTTGCATATGCCGGGCTTTACCCCGTCAATGTTTTGATATGTCCCCAGTGGCATCATCCCCTTTGAAGATTGTCGAGTGTTTGTGATGTGACGCCGGGTCACTTTCCATCTTACCTGTCCAATCTTGTCTCATCAAGTTAATCAGTCATACCAGTCATACAAGTTATGTCATCATTCATGCATTCATACATTCATGCATATACACATTCATGCATATACAATAAAGACAATATCATTCATACATGGTTACATTAACCACCATGAGTCTTGCTTTAACCATCTTTTCATATCAATCAATCATGAACAATTTGTAACCCTCTTTTTCCCCAAGTGTCATTCCCAGTGTGTCGGGACCAGAAATGTCACCTTCTTTATGCCAAGTGGCAGTTCCTTAACGAACAGCTTGTGCATCATTTACCTTTGTTTCTTGTCGTCAGTGGCAGTTCGGCATTAACCCGAACAGCTGACATTTACCTTTGTTTCTTGTCGTCAGTGGCAGTTCGGCATTAACCCGAATAGCTGACATTTACCTTTGTTTCTTGTCGTCAGTGTCAGTTCGGCATTAACCCGAACAACTGACATTTATCCTTGTTTTCTTGTCGTCAGTGGCAGTTCGGCATTAACCCGAACAGCTGACATTTACCTTTGTTTCTTGTCGTCAGTGGCAGTTCGGCATTAACCCGAACAGCTGACATTTGCCTTTGTTTCTTGTCGTCAGTGGCAGTTCGGCATTAACCCGAACAGCTGACGTTTATCCTTGTTTTCTTGTCGTCAGTGGCAGTTCGGCAATAACCCGAACAGCTGACATTTACGTTCGTTTTTTTGTCGTCAGTGGCAGTTCGACATTAACCTGAACAGCTGACATTTACCTTTGTTTCTTGTCGTTAGTGGCAGTTCGGCATTAACCCGAACAGCTGACATTTACCTTTATTTTTGTCGTTAGTGGCAGTTCGGCATTAACCCGAACAACTGACATTTACCTTTGTTTCTTGCCGTCAGTGGCAGTTCGGCATTAACCCGAACAGCTGACATTTATCTTTGTTTCTTGTCGTCAGTGGCAGTTCGGCATTAACCCGAACAGCTGACATTTACCTTTATTTTTTGTCGTCAGTGGCAATTCGGCGTTAACCCGAACAACTGACATTTATCTTTGCTTTCTTGTCGTCAGTGGCAGTTCGGCATTAACCCGAACAGCTGACATTTACCTTTGTTTCTTGTCGTCAGTGGCAGTTCGGCATTAACCCGAACAAATGACATTTATCCCCTGTGAAACCATTTTATCCCCAGTGGAGTCGGACCTCGTTCTTTAACAGACTCGGGTATCCTTTTGTTTTGTTATCCCCAGTCGAGCCATCTTCGCCGTCTTGCATTCATACTTGCATCGCGTACATTCACAACATTACATGCATAGCAACGCATACATGACATTGCATCCGTAGCATTTTACAGTCGAATTCGGTCAAAAATGGTGTACTCTGTATTTAAGTCTCTTGGACCCGTCGAATTAAAATTTCAATTTTAAATCTCCGTAACGAAGAAACTTAAATAGGGGCATCTGTCATACCCCATTTTTGACCCTTTTTCAATTCGCTTTTCTCGTCTTTTTAAGCCGGAAATTTTTGTCGTTTCAGACGAAATTTCGGCAGGGAGGTATTTTAAAATACCTCATTTTTGTTCCGAAGGCGACCGTTTTTTATTTTTATTATTTTTGTTATTATTATTATTAGTTATTATTATTTTTCTTCTTCTTTTAATTTCTTTTTTTTTTATTATTAGTGTTTTCTTTTTTTTTATTTTCGTTTTTTTATTATCTTTGTTTTTATTTTACTGTTTTTATTTATTTTTTTCAGTCTTTTTAGTCCAATTCCAGTCCAGGCCCTGAGGGACATTTTTGTCCGTTTTTTTAACACCAGTCAGTGTCCTTTAAATAGTGCATTTAATGCACAGTGTCAGTACACAGTACCAACCATCAGTCAGAATCGTACACAGTAGTCAGAGCCAGTCACCACACAAAACCCCTCCAACCACCGTCCACCACCAACACAGGCCAATTTCCGGCCACCAAAAAAAAAACTAAAATTTTTTTTCTCCTCTTCCCTTTCTGATTCAGAACCGGCCAGGCCTCACAAATTACAAACACAAATCACAATCAATACATAACCGAACCCAAATCACAAAAAAATCACAACATCACAAATCCGGTTCACATACCCGAACCCAAAAACAACCACAAAACCTCTTAAATCCAAACTGACTTACCGCAAAATCTACCCTAAAGCCAAAGCCGAACCACCAAGGCCTAAAACCGAACCAAAACTCATCAGAAGTAGTTTTCTTTTTTGAAATAAAATTCTAGATCTAGGATTTGTGTGATGGATTTTGAAGAAAACGAGTTCGAATTTGTAACGAGGAAGGAAAAGGATGTCTGGATTTGTAAAAAAAATTTTAAAAAAAAAAGAGAGAGAAATAATGGGAGCAAATGAAAAAACCGGTGGATTGGCCTATATATAGATGCTGAACCGGTTCGGTTCTCTCAGACCGAACCGGTCTGTTTTTTTTCCTCCAGCCCATTGGACTGATCTGCGGCCCACTCTCTTCTTCCTCCTTCTCTTCTTCTGATTTATTTCTGCACCTCTCTTTTCCCTTACTTCCCCCCTTCCATCTTTCCCATTCTTTTTTTTCCTTTTATTTCTTTTTAGTAATTTATTTTTTTGTTATTTTCATTATTTATCATGCATTTTATTTTACTGCCTTTAATTTTCAGTACATCATGCATTTTTATTTTCTTTATTTATTTTATGCACCATATTTATTTTTATGCCTTACATTTCATGCATTTTTATTTTCTTTATTTATTTTATGCACCATGTTTATTTTTTCTTGCCTTGCATCATACATTTTTATTTTATTTTATTTATTTTCTGCACCATATTTATTTTGTGCTTGCATTTTTATTTTCTTTTTTTCTTTTATTTTATGCACCATATTTATTTTGTCTTTCATTTTTTTTTCTTTTTTATTTTATGCACCATATTTATTTTATGTCTTGCATTTTTATTTTCTTTTTTTATTTTATGCACCATATTTATTTTATGTCTTGCATTTTTATTTTCTTTTTTTATTTCATGCACCATATTTATTTTATGTCTTGCATTTTTATTTTCTTTATTTATTTTATTGCACCATATTTATTTATTGTCTTGCATTTCATGTATTTTTATTTCTTTTAGCATATTTACTTTAATGCCTTTGCAATTTTATTATTTTTTGTCATTTATTTTATTCCCATTAGAATGTATCTAGGTCCAATGTAAAAAATATAAATGAGAATATCGCACCGACACCACATTTATTTATTCTGCTTTATGTCGAGGACGATAATGTAATAATGACTGTATCCGAGGAAAAGGACCCTCACTTGATCCAACGTCATTTTGAGGGATCCGGCGTGTTTGGACTATATCTGCATAACTTAGTCTCTGGACCTTAGGACTTAATCAAATTTTCACAAAAAAAGTCAAATAGTCAAAATCCAAAAAACATCTTATAATCAAAATCTCAAAAAAAAAGTCAATCTTTGTCTTTTCTTTCTTAATTAAACTTTAATCAATCTTTAATCAATCAAACTTTTTCTTCAATTTATAATCAATCAACTCACATTTTATTCTTCTACGTCGTTACAGCCTCTTATCCTTCTCAAAACATTTTTCAAACTTTAAAATCAATCAAAACCAATCACTCGGCTTTTTACCCCGAACTACGTGATTTTGATCCCGCACGGGTACGTAGGCAAAAGACTTTGTCTTTCCAAATCAACAAAATAACAAAAACATTTTCCTTTTCTTTTAATCTCATCAATTTAGTCCTTTTACACTTAAGCATTTATTTACAAACAAATAATCAATTTAGCATAAAGATAAATAAAAACAAGAGGTTCCTATAGAGTACTATAGACGTTTAGGGTGCTAATACCTTCCCTTTGCGTAACCAACCCCGGGACCTTGATCTCTCTAAAAAATAGGTTTTTTCGAACTTTCTCCCTTTTCCTCGGAAAAATAAAAGATCGGTGGTGAACTTAAAATTGTGAGTCAACGCTAATTAATAGCTTGATATCCAAAAATCACCGCGAGAGAGGAGGAGGATAAGTCCACATCTTCAAGGAGTTGGTATTAGTTGCACAAAATTTAGCCAACCAGTCAACACATCTGTTACCTTCTCTTTGAGTATGAGTAAATGAGACCACCCATGGAAGAGAAGAAAGCTTCCTAATGAGAGAAAGCAAAGTTGTTCGGGGATGAAAATAATTTTGTTTAGTATCAACAATAAGATCCAAAGCTGCCTGAGATTCATGATGATAGACCTATAACCAAGATCCCACGCCAACTGAAGACCCTTCCAAATAATTGAAATATCAACCAACAAATTAGTATCTTTGCCACAAGATCCAGAAAAACCATGAATCCAATTCCCCCTATTATTTTTCAGAAGACCTTCAAAACCTGAATTACCAGGATTACCAAAAGAAGATTCGTCCACAATGATTTTAATAAAGTCTTCTGGTGGAGGATTCCAACGAACATGACGGGTTATATGGTGTTTATTTGTGGGGCCAAGAGCATGAACCATGGAAGAATGATATGATATTATGTTATTAATGATGCCCAAGTAGCTTTCGTAACATTTTGAAAAAATCTTCATTTCTATTCCTCCAAATTTCATAGCAGGCTACTATGAACATAGTACCCGTCTCCCTAACAACATGATGTTTGAACCAAATTTGACAAGCTTGTATGTAGAAGTTGTTAGGATAAGTAGGACAAAGGTGCATATTCTTTGCCCTAGGACAATCACGAAGAGTATGCATATCACTTTCAACAGATGCACCACATCTATGACAAGAAGTATCAGAGGGAAGATGTCTTGAACCACGGAAGACATTGGTAGGGAAACTAGCATGCATCCCCAACCAGCAAAAATGTCTTAGATTTTCAGAAACCGATAGCCTCCAAATCCAAATCCAACTCCAACGAACAACTGGCTCTACTTGTTGAGTTAGATTCTGATTTAACCACCTATATCTATAACTAGCTGAAAATCGACCATTTGGAGAAGCACTCCAAATAAGTCCATCCTCAGTGTCATGATCAATGGTAATGTTACAAATGCAATCTTGGTGAAAAGATGGTAGTTGAGTGTAAAGTTTGTTGAAGTTCCAATCCCATTTTCAACCAAGTCACAAAGACGAAAGTTTGTGTCACTAATATGAACATATGACACAACAAGTAGAGCCAAAGAAGAGATACACTTGTTTCTTAGGAAATCCAAGGTACTTACCCAGATGAGAGGTATGGTTGAACCAAAGAAGAGATACACTTGTTTCTTAAATCAATAAATTAATGATCATTTTTATTAAATAAAGAGCTATTTGTTGACTTAATATTTTAGAAAATATCATTCCGTAAGAAAAAAACATTATTTCATTGTTTATAAGAATTATACTAAATATTTTACATTTTATTAAAATATAATCAATATTCACTATTATGAGTTAGAAAAATTCAATTTTATTTCGTCAACATGTTTGATAAATAAGATTTAGTTATTATAATTATAAATGATAGGAAAAAAAATTCACAAAAAAAAACCACTTATTTGTTTATTTATATATTTAAAATCAGATGTCTTGATACATTCAAATTTTCGAGTGTAGCATGTAAACTGTCAATTAAGAATACACAAATGCGACATGAAGTTACAATCTTTAATTTAATAGTCGGCTTTCAAAACTAACGGGGCACATAATGTTACTATGGATGATAACTTCGAGGAAAGTCTCGCAGAAAAGATTCCTCTCCTCATGGGACTCGAGCAATAACAATAATAATATATAATAATAAATAAGTAAATTATTTATATAAAACAAAACTATGGTTGAAGTTGAATATATATAAGATGCACTCACAGTCACAAATAGAGAGATATAAACGTGAATAGAAAAGAGAGAATAAATTGATCAGCAATGGAAGGTGTTGAAGTTGAACGACCATTGAAACTTTACTTCATTCCATATCTAGCTTCTGGGCATATGATCCCTCTTTTTGACATAGCAACTATGTTTGCATCCCTTGGCCAGCAAGTCACCGTCATCACCACTCCCTCCAACGCCCAATCTCTCTCATCCGCCGCTCCCTCCTTCCTTCGTCTTCACACCGTCGACTTCCCCTCCCAACAAGTCGGCCTCCCTGAAGGTATTGAATCTATGTCGTCAACCACTGACTCCAACATCACTTGGAGGATCCACCGTGGCGCAATGCTCCTCCACAGACCCATTGAGGATTTCATGGAGAATGATCCACCGGATTGTATCTTCTCCGACTCCACATACCCATGGGTTAATGACTTGGCCGATAAGTTTCAGATTCCAAACATCACATTCAATGGATTGTGCCTTTTTGCGGTCTCCCTCATGGAGACCCTCAAAACAAACAATTTACTTCATTCTCAAACAAATTCTGATTCGGATTCAAGTTCCTTTGTCGTTCCAAATTTTCCTCACCGTATCACCTTGTGTGGAAAACCACCAAAGGTAGTCAGCAAATTCCTAGAAATGTCGCTTGAGACAGTGCTTAAAAGTAAAGCACTCATTATCAACAACTTCAGTGAGCTTGATGGAGAAGAGTGCATACAACACTACGAGAAAACCACAGGTCACAAGGTTTGGCATCTTGGTCCAACTTCTCTTATTCGCAAAACTGTTCAAGAGAAATCTGAGAGGGGAAATGAGAGTGTTGTGAATGTGCACGAGAGCTTGAGTTGGCTCAACTCGCAGAGAGTTAACTCAGTGTTGTACATATGTTTTGGAAGCATCAACTATTTGTCTGATAAACAACTATATGAGATGGCGTGTGCGATAGAAGCATCTGGTCACCCATTCATATGGGTTGTTCCTGAGAAGAAAGGGAAAGAAGATGAGAGTGAAGAAGAGAAAGAAAAGTGGTTGCCGAAGGGATTTGAAGAGAGACACATTAGGAAGATGGGTTTGATCATTAGGGGTTGGGCGCCACAGGTTAAGATATTGAGCCACCCTGCAGTGGGGGGATTTATGACGCATTGCGGGGGGAACTCTACCGTAGAGGCTGTTAGTGCGGGAATTCCAATGATAACATGGCCGGTTCATGGAGATCAATTCTACAACGAGAAACTAATAACACAAGTCCGAGGAATTGGAGTGGAAGTCGGTGCAACAGAATGGTGTATGAATGGTGTTGCGGAGAGAAAGAAGTTAGTGAGCAGAGATAGCATAGAGAAGGCTGTAAGGAGATTGATGGACGGTGGTGATGAAGCTAAAAATATCAGGCTACGTGCTCGAGAGTTTGGAGAAAAAGCTACACAAGCTATTCAAAAAGGTGGGTCGTCTTATAATAATTTGTTGGCTTTGATTGACGAACTGAAAAGATTGAGAGACCTCAAGCCGCATGATTAATTCAAATGAGTATTGTCTGTTTTTTCAACTTTTCCTGATAACATTGTGGTTTCGTCAAGCAGAAGTGTGAAAGTTTTGGATTTTGCGTATGAATTCAAGCGACTTCTTTTCTCTTTTTTGGATTTTGATTCCACAAGTACTCTCAAATCAATGAAGTAACATTTAGCTACTCTGGCAGATTTTACATGAATTTTCGAATAGTTTTCCTTAATTGTTTTGAATCAATAATCTTAACAAGGAAGAACAAAATTCTTCCACTGTTTGATTCAATTTTTGGTGTGTACGTGGCTCTTCTAACTTCTTAATGTGTTTTCACATTTTTTTAAAATTTTTCAACTGCCAGAGTCTTTATGTCAACACTTCTGTCAGTCTGACATCACCGTTGTTTACAGTCATACAAAATGAAAGAATCCTGTAAAACTGGTTTTTGTACTTTAAATCTCTATATTTTGTGGGATCCTATCTCTTTCCTTTTTTTTTTTTGACCGAAGATTAGCCCTTAATTTGTTTCATTCGCTATAAATACCAAGTTTGGTTGCAATGCATTTCTTTCATCTCTGGTTTTCAATCGTCTACAATCTGCACCAAACACCATTGTATTTTTTTGATGGATCTCTTGTCACGTTGGTGCATCCGCTGGTGTTGTCGTTGAGGCATCTGTCGGCGGTGGGTCAGGACATGTCCGTGGAATTTGCTTCGTTCATTGCAGATAGGTAAAATGAAGAATTGCAGATAGGAAATGCAGGGGTGTGGTAATGTTGTAATATCGCCGACTTTCATGAATTTGAAGTCTTATAATTTGTTTTACGTTACTATTAGATTATATATTGAATACATATCAAACCTTTCTTAAGGTCACAATTTGTTTCTGTCTTTCAACAATCGACTCACACCACTCGATTTTTGCTATTCTTGTAGTCCATAAGGAGTTGTAGGATTACATAGTTCATATTGAAAAATTTGTTCTCAACCAATTTTTGCTCGATGTATCTAATTTTTTTTATCGAGTTTCTTCTTTGAAAGTTTTACAGGTTTTGATTTCAATATGGGAATTGACATCATTTGTTATCCTAGATCCGTAGTCCATACTCTTGGAGAAGGTATGCATCATTTGTTATTGACATCATTTTTGTTTGTTAATTTCTGCACTAATAGCCAAGAATTTGATAGTATTGATGAGGAAGAATCAAGATATTAATTTAAAGCATGAGGAATATCTTCTTTGGTTTTAGACTGACCTTGCTTTGCTCATTCAGTTTTACAGAATCATGCTTCCTATTTTGCCAATTTTCATCTATTGCCTCTCGTCTTGGATCTTGAACATATTTTGAACGTTATACTATAAGGAATAATATGGAAACATATTTAACTCAAGCCTGAGATAGTTTCTGCACATTTTACTTTTATTTCTTATAGTATAACATCCATAAAAATGTTCGAGAGCCCTACACCAGAGGCAATAAATGAAGTTTAAGTTATGCAGAACATTGTTTGTAATTTTTATGCCTTTGCTCATTCATATTTTTTTGTTTGGCTGATTTAGGACTACACTGAAGGAACCTAACCTAATTTTTGTGTCCTGAAAAACTTGCTATAGTCGTAAAGACATACTTTTATTCCTCAAGATTAGACTAGGAACAAATGGGTTCATTTAATTAGTTGTTTATCTTATTTATGCTTAATGACTCTTGGAATTGGCAATGATTGAGATGATTTAACTTCGACTTTATAGGCTTTTTGTTGGGGTTGTAGACTTGTAGTATGTGCTCATTCTACAAATGTAAATATTCTAAAGTGTCAAAATTGATCAACAATCACTTTGTCAACGGAACAATACTAAAAGCAACTAAATGATTTTAGAAGTATTTTGGTTGTATAAGGGAAAATTAAACTAATGAAGATTTAAACTCATATAATGTTATGATATAAAACCTAACATATACTCTTATTTAGGAACTTAGCCGTAAACTTTTTATCATCATGCTTTAGCCCTCTTTAATTTCTTTTTATTACTTAGGTCATTTAAGTATATTAAAAAAAGTCGTATAAGTATAGAACATATTCAAGCGTGTTAAAGCTAATGGTTTAAGTCTTGTCTCATTGGATCTATTTCTTAAAGCTAATTAGTCAATAACTACGACTTGGAATGAAAAAAACAATCTTACTATGATCTTCATGATCTTTTGTTGATTTTTTAGCAGAGGAAATGTGGATTAATATCAGAAGTTACAGTGGGACTGAATTCTTATGTTTTCATTAGCAATGAAAGAAGGACTCATATTCTATAAGATTTCAACAAAGAATGATCTTAAAAGTTGAAAAATGAAGAGAATGTGGCTTAAACCACATGTGTTTGGATAAAGTTGACTTTTATGTTTTAAATAAACAAGGAATTTATTTTTTTGAAGAGGCTAAAATGAGATATATTACTAACAAAAGACAATCTCCTCAGCACAAGACGTACCCGAGGAGAAAGCAACAAGAGAGTATAATTTACAACAGTATCTTAAAGATGTGAACCAATAAAAGCTTAAACATAGCCAATACCTAAACACATAAGAGGGTTGAGCCACCAACTATGATATTGATAATTAAAATTAGCAAAATTAGCCTTAGCCCACCAAAAAGAAATTAACATAATTTTCACCAAAAGATGTGAAAGAGAACTTTCTTTACTCTGAAAGATCCTGCTATTCCTTTCCTTCCAAATAACCCAAGTGAACAC
This sequence comes from Medicago ruthenica, assembly GCA_018208015.1. Taxonomy (NCBI): domain Eukaryota; kingdom Viridiplantae; phylum Streptophyta; class Magnoliopsida; order Fabales; family Fabaceae; genus Medicago; species Medicago ruthenica. The sequence continues at coordinate 26,786,883 of CM031372.1, read as the reverse complement.
AAACCAGAACATAAGCATTAGAGAGCGCCTAGCACGTGAGAATCCTAATAAATTACCAAATTGTAGAAACTGATCTGAAATAACAGAAGGATCGACTGAATAGAATCCAAGCCAATTTCGGACAAGATTACATAAAGATCCAAAGAAACAACAACCCAAGAACAAGTGATTAGCAGATTCCACATTACCGCACCCACCAGGACAAAGCTGAAAATTTAGAGAAATAATACCTCGACGAAACAAGTTGTCCTTTGTGGGCAATCTATTCCGAAAAAGCCGCCACACAAAAATAGTCATCTTCAATGGAATATTTTTTTGCCAAATAAGGTCGACCTCTGTTGGACAATGATCAGAAACCCTGTTAGTGAGCATACAGTACGCACTACGCACAGTGTATCCAACACCTGGCTCAGGAAACCAAATCCATTTATCCTCTAAATCATCCTGCAAAGACACAGTTAGAAGTAAAGATTCGCCAATGAACATCTACCTTTCGTCTGTAACGTGCATTTTTCTTTATTTAATGGATCCTCGAACTTGATTGAAAGCCAATGCTCCTACATTCCCCTAACAACTCCTCCTCCCATGCCCACAACCGACGTCTCCACCTCCACGCCTCACCACCCTCACCCCAACCTAAATCAAACATCTCTGCTATAGTCACCTGTTGATTCACAGCCAAATCAAACAGTCGACGAAAACAGACTCGTAACGGAACATCCCTTAACCACCTATCCGACCAAAAAAAAAATTAACACCATTTCCTACCTTCCTACGTAAACCATCCTCAAACCAATTCACCGCGTCCGAACCTACTCCATCTCTAATATGGACCAACTCCCGCCACTACACCGACCCATCCCACCCACCCTCCTGCAAACGACCTCCCTCAACACCGCATTTGGCCGACAATACCCTAAACTACAACCCGTCCATATGAACCACCATCCACCAACACCATTTACCCAACAAAGCAACATTAAACTCCCTAATCCTCCGAACCCCCAAACCACCATACTCTTTATTCAAACAAATGGAATTCTAATCAACCCATGAGATTTTCCTACGTTCCTCACTCCCCCCAAAAAAAAGCGATTCAAAAGAGATTCGATACAGGAAATGATACCTGAGGGAGCTTTGAAGAAGGAAAGGGCGTAGACAGGAAGAGAGGTCAGGACAGATTTTAGAAGAACAAGACGACCACCAAAAGATAAATTATTACTCTTCCAACTAGATAGGAGAGATTGAATATGAGAAATTACCGGATCCCAAAAATTCAATCGGCGAGCATAACCACCAATAGGGAGACCCAAATACACAATAGGCAAGCTTCCCACCTTACAATACAACACCGACGAAGCTTTTTGCAGCCAAGACACATTAACATTCACACCTACAAACAAACTTTTATGAAAATTTACCTTCACCCCCGACATGGAAGCAAATAGGTGAAGAACAACACGCATTGCACAAACATTGGCCCAACTTTTTTCACCCAAGATAAGAGTGTCATCAGCAAACTGAAGATGAGAAATTGTCACAGGTTCAATCCGCCCCACCTTATAACCCGAGAAAATGTTATTATTGTTGGTGTAAGCCGTAGAGGCCAATAGTTTATGTTAAACTTATCATATGTATCGTGACTTTTATTATTAAATAAAATTTGGCATTCTTTATTACACTTGATATGAGATTAATAAAGTCCCTAGAATAGTTGGTTCATGTGATGGAATATTAAGTGTGACTTAATCATGAGATTGCATTAACAGAAAGAACATTATTCTTAAAAGTATCCGTAGTCAAGCTTTAATATAAATCAGGATAATAATAAAGCGTGGAGACTATTATGTATGTAGACTGATGACCACATCTCATAGGTCATGAATATGAGATATTAAGTTTATACATAAGTATGAGTATTAAGAGTAATATTTATACTGGATTGACCCACCGTGAGAATACTACATAGTATGTTATGAAATCGTCTTAAGTTATTCTCATAATGATAATGGTGTATACCACTCTTAGACCTGAAACCACTATGATCCCTAGATGTGGACTCAAGTGTTTTATTGCCATTCAAACGTTATCTGTAACAAGATAACCATAATGTTGGTTAATGGGCACTTGACGAATCATGCTAAGGGACATGAGTGTCCTACGTGAGATTTGTCCCTCCTTCATAACATGAGATATATCTTTAGGCCTCTTGATGAAATATGACTGTAAAAATGCATGGCCATGCCGAATTAAGTCAATATGCGATATTGTACTTATTCGTTATTTAGTATATTTCGGGATCAAGAAATATAAATATTGAGCTATACAATGGTGACACAATCTATGCCTTGTGTTCAATAAAGATTTGAGGACAAAGGAGTAACCGTACACATAGACATTATCATGAAAAGGTTTTGTCAGATCACTTGAAATTCTTGTTACTTGGGTAGCAGTGATGTGTTGCTAGATACCGCTCACTGTTTATAATATTAAGTTTAAGATTTAATATTATTGCCAACGTTACAAGAACCTATAGGGTCACAGACAATAGAACGGTCAAAAGGAGAAATATAAGTAAGACTTATAAGATGGGGTGCGTTTAACAATTCACGCTAATCAGTTAGCGAAAGTTGATGGGTTAATGGGCTTACGGAAGCCCAATAGTGATTGCTGATTTCAGAGCACACAAGGAGTTCAATAAATAGAACTCTTGTGCTGAAATCAGAGTTACACCTTTTGAGAAACCCTAAGGTGAAATCAAACCCTAGTTTTGTCTCAACTTCTGATTGCTTGGCTAGCACCGGGAACCAGAGGAGAATTGTTCGTGTGGACGAGTAGAGGCTTCGCTTACTGCTTGGTTGTGATCGAAACCGTTTCTGCAATTCACGAGGTAACAATTCCATCACTAATTCATGTCAAATTCGTAATGATCTAAGGAAAGAAAATCAAAATTTTTTATTTTCCGCTGCTTTAATCACGTCAATTTTCCTTCAATTATTTACCAAAGCCTCCATCATAACATGAAAACCCTCAGCAGCCAACAAAAATAAAAAAGGAGAGAGAGGATCACCCTGACGCAACCCCCTCTCCAACGGGAATTCCTCAGTTGGACTACCATTAACCAACACCGAAGCTGATGCCGTCCCCACACATTCCTTCATCCATTTCCTCCAAAGATTCGGAAATGACATTTTACCCATAACATCATCCAAGTATCTCCGATCAATGGAATCATATGCTTTTTGAAAGTCCACCTTAAACAACAACACCTCTTTTTTCTTCTTTCTTGCTTCATCAATCACCTCATTAGCAACACGAATTCCATCAAGAATCTGTCGGCCTTTCACAAATGCTGATTGAGTCTCTGAGATTACACTACTGATGACCCTTCTCAACCAGTTAGCTAACACTCTGGACAAGACCTTATACAAACTTCCAACTAAAGAAATGGGTCGAAAATCATTTAACCTCTACGGACTGTCTATTTTAGGAATAAGAGCGATGAAAGTACTATTTATTCCTTTCAGAAGTCAAGGTACGAAAATTAAGGTCTTCCACACCAGGGTACTAAACAGAATGATTTTTAAAATGAGCGCAAAGAGAGAAAAAACAGCTTCACGAATTTGACTAACCCCCTCCACTTGAACGCCCCTACTTAACTAGAGCTAATAGTGTTGCCACGCCGCCGGCTATACATAATACCATGGAAATATTTAGAATTAGCATCACCTTCTCTGAGGCATTGCAAACGAGAATGTTGTCAACTAATACAATGTAATTTAGATGTAAGCCCATGAATTAAGTATGATTTAAGTACTAGTGTTTTAAGTATGATTTTGGTGCCACGTCTTTAGAGCCAATTTAATTCTCTTCAACTTTTCCTTCATAACATAACCACCCCACCCCTCCACCTGAAACGATCTCCATTGCTCACTAACAAACTACTTGTAGCCTGGAATATCCAACCAAAATTTCAACATACAAGATGATTTTGGCCCCCAGTTCTCTTCATCAACCGAAAGAACAATCAGACAATGATCAGACAAACTCCTCATTTGGGCTACCTGGATGCAATTAGGCCAAATCTCACACCATTTTTCTGACAACAAAAATCTATTAAGGCGACTCATCAAATGGCCATCACCCCGATACCATGTAAAACTGCGGCCAACAAGAGGAAGATCAACTAAGAAAATATCATCAATAAACATGTTAAAAGAAGAGCACCCCATGAGCCGGACTGTTGATCCAACACTTCGCCTCTCCTCTACCCTCGTATTACATTAAAGTCACCACAAACACAAAAATTCTTCCCAACATAGTTCCCTAATCTAAATGATAAAGAATCCCAAATCACAAGAAGCATAGACATTAAAGAGAACAAACTCCTCATTAGACTTCACAAACCTTCCAGAAACTGCCAATACATGTTCAAATGTAAAAGAAGACTAAACCTCAACCTCTGCTCTAACCCAAATAATAAGCAAACCACCTGAAGCTCCCACTGAAGGCCGAAAAGAGAAACCATAAGACGAAGTACCCCACAATGAAGAACAAGTAAACTCATCGAAGGAAGAGAGCTTAGTTTCTTGGAGCCATAAAATAATGGCCTTTTCTCTCCCACCACCTTTCTTACCTCCCTCCTCTTTTCGAAACCACCCAACCCCCGAACATTCCAAGAAATAATCTTCATAGCAACAACACACCCCCCACACACCCCCACCCACACAGCCGCACACCCAAGTCCAGCATACGCCCTTTCCTTCCCCTCACCCAACCTCCCCCCTTCACCGAATCACCCACACCAACCTTACCCCCTCTTCCTGCCCGAGAAAACACATTAAACATATTTGCTTTATCCCCGTTGAACTTTACCCCAATAGCCTTCCTAATCCCCCATATATCCTCAACAACAACTTCTTCATTACCATGCAAGAGCACCTAATTTTCCCAATCATTATTAACCGATGGCTGGGAAGTATCAATTGATTGAGAATCTCCACGAGAAGAAACCATCAGCTTATTTCCAGCCGAGCCACCACGACGCTTTCTAACATACTTTTTCAGAACCATTAGAATCTCTTTCCTGTCTTTACCAGACATTCTAGCAACCTTTTTCAAGCTATGCACTAAATGGCGCATCATGCCACTTTTTTTTGTGACTTCCCTATAGAATTTTCCTGCTTTTTATACTTTTTACGGGAAGAGAAAATTACACCCGCATCCCCATGATTATGATCGTGTAACCACTCTAAACTCCACAGACCTGACTGTAACATCCCGATTTTTAGGACTTATTTATTTAATTGTTTTTTTTTGTGTTTAATTGTTTATTTTGGTGATTTATTGAATTTTGGGAGTTGAAGGGTATTTTAGCTAGTGGCATACTTGAAATATGTTAGAAGTTTAGAATTTGAATATTTGAAAATAGTGATGTATAAGTAATAGGGGGTTTAAGTGAAGTAAAAGTGTAGAGAAAAATATTGTGAGTTAATCGTAACAAACCTTATTTTATTTTAAAAGGTAACAAACTTTGTTTTAAAAGATATATTTGAAATCGTAACAAAATTGTAACAAACCTAATTAGTGGGATAACAAACCCTAGAAACCTATTATAAATACATTAGTTGATGGTGAGTGAATTAGGTTATTCATTATTCACAAAACTTTTGAGAGACAAGAGAGAGATAGAGAGAAGAGGCTTGGAGAAAAGAAAAGCTAGAGAATCAAAGGGGAAGGAGAGGATTGCACTAAGAAATAGCAAGAATAGCTAGGAAACTAAGGTAAGGGGGGAGTTTAATTCATCATAAGGGTTGTGTACTCATGTGGGTAGTGAAGGGTTGTTAATTTTAGTTGTTTTCTCATTCCTTTGATGAATTCATGATTAAATTCGTGTTCTTTTATTTCGCTGTAATTATATGTTGATTTTCGTTTCTGAACTTGTGATGTTTTCATGTTGAATCTGTGGTTGAAATATAATGATGTTGTGCTATTACTCCTGAAAAATATTTTCCATTCAATTTAATTCCAAGTTCTAAGTTCCCTTTATTTTCCCTTTTTATTCACGTGCAATTGTTATTTCTAGTTTATTTCTGCTTAAATTCCTTGATGTGTTATTACTCCTGGAACCGTATCACATACTGTTGCGGGACTATTAGAAATTTAGTTTCCATTGCTATTAATTGAACTGTGATGTGTGCCAATTCCTTGAATTTATTGTGCACATGAATTTCTCACGGGAATACCTTACCGGATTTAATTCAAAAGTCTAATATAATAAAATAAATATATCTTGCAATTGGTTTTAATATAAGTATGGAATATTAGTTGATTTTGAATTAAAAATAAAATAGTCACGTTATATGTATTCATGGGCATTAAGTTTAAATCAATTTGATTGATTAAGTTTGAATGTCTTTTATGCAAGCATTTGATTATGAATTAAAAGGTTTGATTCAGTTTTAAATTAATTATTTGAATTAATTTCATGTATTCAAATATTTGACGATATGTAATGATGAATTATTTAATGATGTGTTATCTAATGATAAATATTTAACGATGTATAATTGATGTTTTATTTAATGATGTTGCATTTGACGATGATGCTATTTAAAGACGTGTTATATAAAGATGTGTTATATAAAGATGTGCTATTTGAAGATGTGTGATTTAAAGATATGCTATATAAAGATGTGATATTTGAAGGTGTGATATTTGACGATGGTGCTATTTAAATATGTGTAATTGTTGAGTCATACAAAGATGTGCATTGTTGAGTCATTATTTGATGTTCATGCATTCATGGTCGAGTCTATTTAACAATGTTGTATTTGACGATGGTGTGGACAAAATCAGTAACATATCTCTGATGTCCAAAATATTTGATGATGGTGTGGACAAAATCAGTAACAAACCTCTGATGTCCAAAATATTTGACGATGGTGATAGGTTTGGTACCACATGCATATACAGTCGAGTCTAGGAGCATTGCAAACATTATTGTGTTCCGTTGATGAGTTGCTAATTCCTTAGTTGATGATTGACCTTGTTTAAGTGATACTTGTTCATTATGATTTATTAAATGATGTGAATGGTGATTATCTAACAATGTGAAGTTGATTATCTAACGATGTGAAAATATGATTATCTAACGATGTGAATAATTTATATATGAATATATGATTGATGTTGCTTATGTATTTTTCTGCCTTGTTTCTATTCATTATGATTATGCGATTCTTATTTTGAATATATTCTCACCCTCTAGTGGCGGGTTGAGCGCCTACGCCTTTGTGGTGTAGATTTGCAGGAAGAAGAATATTAGTAGCAGTGAGTCTCTAAGGATAGCGTTGGAGCCTCCTATTTACTTTTACCGCTTTTGGGAGTTTTATCTAGTTATCGCTCTGATTAGTAACACTAGGGAATGGGGATTTATTTTATTTTAGACTTTGTTTCAGAATTCAGTTTTGATTTCGATTTAATGAAGTGACAATTACTTTGAATGCTTTGAAATTTATTCCGCTGCAACGTTTTTAATATTAAATGAAGTATTTTTGGATTGATTAAGAAGTGTGACACCCTTCCGTGTTTAATTATTTATTTAATTTTATTAGAAAATAAAATGTGGGGTTTAGGGTGTTACACTGACAACAATGAACGGTTACTACCAGTAGGGCAAGAATTAGTGCGCTTACCAACTTTAGCATGATTTTTATTCTCCCCCTTCTGCGTAGAAGTAAATTGTCCACCCTTGACACTAGCACTTTCAGGTAACACATTCGCACAATTAGAAATTTGCTTTACCATATTCTCTTCCAAATTCTGACTAGACACAGAAGCAATATCAAGAATATGTACCTCTTGTTGTTCCTCGCTACAAGTATGGGTACTATTACCACCTGTGGCATGTTGATTATGGTTCATTTCTTCTTCCTTCCTTGCACTATCCTTCTCAACCAATTCCTCTGTAATTTTGGGCACCAAATCATCAATATCACGATTATCTACTAACTCATCATGTACCTCATCCGGCTTTGAATGTCTTGAAACAGAATCACCATCATCATCAAATAAACATGCATCTTCACCCAATGAGAAACCTCATTCCTCCAAAATTTTAAACGTCATTAAAACACCATCTACCATCACAAATGCAACCGTAGAAAGAACTTCCAAGGAAGAGGTTGACAATAACACACATGCATTATCTAGCCTTTCACGCTCCACCGAACGACTATCCATCCTAAAAAATCGACCAAGATCAAAAACACATAATTTAAAGATTTTTTCATTCCAAGCATTTAACAAGACTCCATAAATCCACACCCATGCTCCACGTTCAACAACCACACTTTCCTTAGTCCACAACGAATGAGACGTAAAAAAACTTATTGAAAAACTCGGTCGCTCCTTCAAGGAGTACTCTCACATATGAATCCCCAAACACCGCAAAAATACTTTATCTGCTCCCATAGGAATAATGTCTAAATCTTCAAAACTGGCATCTGAAATTCGTTGTTGTATCACATGTATAGCTTCCCCGTTAACAACCGAAGCAACCAGACCATTCTTGACCCATTCCAAGTCTTTATTATCTGAGTGATATTTCAAAATATATTTTATACGTGGAATCCCTTCAACTTGTATGTTTTCGGAAGCACACGAGGTTGTTTTTGTGCCCCGTCTACACTCAAACTACTTACCACAGTTTGACTCACATCCTCCTCTTCTAGCAACACCACCAAAACCTTCCCCTCTCCCGCATTTTTCACAACTCCTCAGCCTGATCCTCCTTTCCCACACCACTCGCACTGACATCCTCCCTCCTTGACACAATCTTTTTCGCCTCCCCATCCCGCTCACTTTTGTCTCCCTCCATTCCCTTCTTCCCCACCTTACTTTTTTATCCCTCATTTCCCTTCTTCCTCTCCTCACTATCCCTCTCCCTCTCCCTCTCCCTCTCCCTTGACAAGCCATCCTTCTCTAACTCCCTAGAATTATCAAAATGGTCAAACCTTGCAACCTTTGCAAAAACTTTATAACTACCAAAACAAACCTCATTACGAGCTTTTGAGATTACACTTACGTGCCAAGAAAACATCTTCCAGTATTCCACAAACCTCAAAACCTTGTCGTAAATAAACATAGGGAATTTGTTCTGGAACATTCGTAACATAAAAAGAGACAAACCTTTTTAATTCTAAACCCACGAGTGCTGAACTATGAGAAAAAACACGATCAACATGATGAAATTCCCCCTTGTAATGGTGTGTATGTTGTTGCCATAAAGTGTCCAATTCATGCCTATTGTCATGTTGTTCATGTAATTGCCTGGAATTATCAAATACCTTACCACTACCTTGTCGTAAACAGATATCCCTTGCCTGACCAAACCGATGCACCCCAAAGCCTCCTTGTCGTTGTGCTCCCTGCCATCTGTCCTGACCAATATGTCCCTGTCCAAACGCTTACCGACGTCGCCGACTCACCTCCGTCCAATCACCCCTATCCCCCCAATTTATGACATCCTGCTTGGACCCTGAATCCCCCAAAGGACCTCATCAGCGGCGAAAGGGAGTGCTGGCACGATTGTCGTTGGTAAAACCTAGGACAACCACCTCTCTCTCTACCCATCTTTCAGCATTTTTTTAAGTCCAGACAAGGAATTTATGCAATTCTCTTTTCCATTTAATGAATGCATCTAATATGAATGTTGTTTTGGAGTCACTTGTGTTTGTTTGCCGTTTTACTTATTTTATATATATATATATATATATATATATATATATATATATATATGGGGCATATCACATGAGAATGATATTTATATGTGAGAATAGTAGGAATAAAGTGTAGCCATCAGATTAAAAAGGAAGGGTTGAGATTAAAAGATGGGTTAAGTGAGTTGCTGTATCCAATCTCCAACTTATCATTCTCATTCACGTGTTCTCCTCTTTTTCCTTCAACATTTCCTATTCTCTCTTCTTGTTTGACCCTTCAACGTTGAGTTCTGTTATAAAAACAGAAAGCCAGAAAACACAGAACCATTCACTTTCTAAACCTAGAATACTATTTTGCTTCCAACAAGAGCGATTTTCACCAATCTTGAGTCAATCAACGTCAATTTCTACCCCAAAATCAAGTAAGTGTTTATTATCCTATTGCATTGGTTTTTTATGGTTTAAATTTTGGTTTTTTTTTGTTGGAGAAATTTAACATATTTAGGATTTTAGGGTTTGAGTTTTTAGGATTGTTAATGATGAATTAAGTTAAGAATTGTAGTTTATATGTTGTTTAGAGTAAGTTTCACTCCAGTGTGGTAGTTTAGGGTTTAGAAATTGTTAGATTTTATGTTGATTGAATGTTGCACTCTTGGTGTTTGATAAAATGTCTCAATTAAAATTTGTTTGATTTGTGCATTGTTAATGATGAAATTAGTTAGAAATTGGATTGTTAATGTTGATTATATTGAGTTTGAGTGAAATGTGGTAGTTTAGGGTTTAATTAGAAATTGGATTGTTAATGTTGATTAATGTGAGATTGAATTGTTATTTTTGCATTGATTTTTGTTTTAAAAAATGTTGTGTAGATATGTCTCAGAGACCAGACAGAGTTAGAGGTGACAGGGGAGAGCATGACTAGTAGTGCACGTGCCAAAAAGGCGGCTGCGCGCCTCCTGCTCAGAGAGATGGCATGAGGAGACCAGCAGCTTTCATCTGCCTGTTGGGGAGATGACCGTCACACTCGATGATGTGGCGTGTCTTCTACACATCCTCATACATGGGAGGCTCCTGGATTTAGGGAAGTCGGTTTGGGTATGACACATGCGGATGCTGATGAGGAGACAAAGGCACAGTGTGGGTGCTTACATCAGTATCAAGGATGCATTACGACACACTCTTGCATAGGTGCAATGAGTTGGAGCATCCTGTTGATGATGAGGTGGCTGAGGAACAGGTGACAGTGAGGGCGCAGTGCACCAGGGCATTTTTGTTGTACTTGGTTGGCATTACCATTTTTGCCAACAGGAACAGCGTTAATCTGTAGTGGATGGAGATGTTCATGGATTTGGACATGTTGGGGCAGTGGTCCTGGGGCGGAATGACACATGCTTACCTCTACCACGAGCTTTCTCATGTCACGGTCCCGAAGATGAAAGCCATTGGCGGTTACTCGACTCTACTTATGGTAGCATTTCTTTTCTTTTTACTATAACATTTTTTAAATGACTTACGATATTATTGTGTATGTTTAAGGGTTTGTGATGATGAAATATTTGTTTGTATGGATGGATTTTGGCCCATTAGGAAAATGTATTCGAGGTGTCCGAGTCCGAGGTATCAGGTTGGCGCTCCGCTTGCAGCTAGCTGGAGACCGCCCAGGGGTCATGCTGATCATGCAAACTATCGTGTCCTCATTGATCTGATGATCAATGCTGATGTCACCTGGATACCGTACGAGGACCGGCGGGAGATCATCCCTTTCCAAGACATTTTCTGTTACTCCAGTTGGATCATGGCCGGCAGTCAGATTATGCACCTTCACTTGCCAAGCGGGTTCTACGGCAGTACGGTCATGTGAAGACGGTCCCAAGATCTCCTACCAATTATCAGGCTCTTCAGGCTACGACGGTTGTTATGGCCTTTCAGGCTTTCTGCTCCATGTACTTCCACAGGCACTTCGGGGTCGACATACACCAGAGGCTCGACGGTGGAGGTGTCAGGAGGGGTACATTATTTAGATGGTTCTACAAGGTATGTCATCCCATCATGATCCACCATGCTATCGTTACAGAGGATTCCCCTCATGTCCCTCCTTAAGAGAAGGTTATTGTTGAGCAACAGTATGCCAGACAGGTTCCCGACCCACTGCAGATCATTGAGAACATCAGACACAGAGTGGAGCCAACATTGGAGTATCATGAGCATCATGCATACTTTACCGGTGTGTTGCAGGGCATCCAGTCGGAGTATCTCATCTTGCAGGAGCAGGGGGTTCCCCGGAGGAGGACTAGGAGCCATAGTGTAGCGGAGTAGGGTCTTGTGACTGATATAGTTTTGTATATTTTTAGTTATATTTTTATGACATTCCTTTATTATATTTACACTCGCGCCTTTGAGCATTATTATGACATTTTTTTTAACATTTTTGGTTTAATTTTTGCGTATTTTAACTTTGAATGAATGAATGATTGAATTATTGGTTGAATGGATGAAAATGGAATAATGAATGGATGAATGGAGGAATGGATGAATGAAAAATGCACAAGTACACGTAATAAATTCCTAAATTAATAGAATACGACAAATTTATTTAGTTAATAGAATACGCGTAATAAATGGAATAACGAAGCGTTATGTTACATTACATTACATTAAATCCCTAAGGATGTTGTATCATCATGATGTTGGATTTATAATACTACCTAAACATCTTCATCCGGCTGAATCAAACTCTTGAGAATATCTTCAGGCGACCTCAACAACGTAGCATCCATCTCGATGGGGATTATGATGTGCTGAGCAAATATCGAGAACATGCTCCTCACGTCGTTGTTGTTCGTTAACTTCGGCCGAGTGAACGACAAATTCCCATCTGAGTCGAACGATGGACTATGGTACCAAACGTATTCCACCCTCCTTGTGTCTCCATGGTTGAGTCGTTGGTTGATTTCATGAAGCTGATCCTTCAATTCTTTTAACGTGACATCGTCGCGAACCTTGATAAAATGAGGGTTTCCACCGTTGAAGGATACTTGAGTGTATACTTGAGTCATTGTTTCAGATCTACACCATAAGAAATTAAAAACAATCAATGAAAAACTCATTCAAACATTTCATCAAATACTTGGAGTGAAAATTATACATAAACCTTAAAACTAAAAACTACAACATAAACATGCAAACATCTAAACATTTAAGCAACATAATTCATTAACATACATTCTAGGCTTAAACACACTTTTGGCCCCCTAACTTTGCACTAGTTGCGATTTTGGCCCCCTATTAAAAAAAACCACATTCTAGACCCCTAAGTTTCCCCTCTTTTGCAACTTTCAATTTTAATCATTCAAAATCAACCACTCAAGACAGTAGAAGATCAAGAAACCAGTTCCAAGACATATTCTTTGCGTTATAAATCTGAAACTTGTTCAACAAAACACCCCACTTGTTTTTAATGTCTTGAATGGTTGATTTTGAATGATTAAAATTGCAACAGAAGGAAAACCCTAAACCCTAAACTTAGGGGGCTGGAATGTGGTTTTTTTAGTAGTGGGCCAAAATCGCAACTAGTGCAAAGTTAGGGGGCCAAAAGCGTGTTTAAGCCTACATTCTATCATTTCTTGCCAAAAAAAATCAAAATTTAAACAAACCCTAAAACTTAAAAATTTCTAATTTAAGAGGAAAAATGTAACATATAAACATAAAATGACAATGGTACTTGATTAAGAAATTTTACTTGTTGTTGAAATGGTGGGTGATTTGAAGTTGAAGAAATTTAAGGTTGAATGATTTGAGAGATTTTTTAGAGATTTGAGAAGTGAAGGGAAGTGAAATGGAGAAGTGAGGTTCAGCCTGAGGTATACAAAAACACAACATTATTTAAGTCACACTGAGGGTATTTTCGTCTGTTTGTATGTGGGTGAACAATTTTCGTTGGGAGAAGAACAATTTTCTAGAAATGATAATGTTGGATGTTTGGTTGTTGGCTTTATGTTTGCTAAAATCAAATATACAAGCAATATGTGCGTCTTCAGAAGCAGTGCGTCTTCAGAAGCTGAAATCTCAATATGTGCGTCTTCAGAAGCTGGGTCTTCAGAAGTTGAACTTCAGAAGCTGAACTTCAGAAGCACTGTTCAGAAGTTGAACTTCAGAAGCACTGTTCAGAAGCTGAACTTCAGAAGCACTGTTCAAACGCTGACCTTCAGAAGCAACCTTCAGAAGCTGAAATGTTTAGACGCAGAACTTCAGACGCAGACCTTCAGAAGTACCTTTAGAAGCTAGTTTTCTGCGTTCTGTTTTTGTGCCTTGGAGCTATTAATTTTCTCACATGATCTTTTGTAGATTTAATTGAAGAATTCTCCAAGCTGCGTTTCTAGAAGGAAGAATATTTTCGTAAGATATATTCTGAAGATTGGATATTTTTATTTGTGAATATATATTCAAAGAGATCTTTGGAAAATATATTTCTGAAGAATATTTGCTTCTATATGTTTCTAAAGAATTTTGGAAATATATCTTTGAAGAATATTTGGTACAATTATTTGTTGTTGCTGAAGACTATAAATAGAGGACGCTGCTATTGAAGAAAATGAACCAAAACCGAAGCTAGTATTGAAAGAGTATTCTTAGGTTTTGAGTCTGTTTATTGTGAGCCGTGTGCTCTGTTTTGTATACCACTCTATTGCTGCTATTGAATATCAAAAGCTTAGAGTTGGTTTGTTTTAGTTGAGTTGTAATTGTAGATCACTTGAAGCTTTTAAGCAAAAGTGACTTTTGTGTATTTGGCGTGTGTCTCCTACTTTGATTGTTATTTGAGTTTAAGATCACTGGGGCAGTGATTGATTGAGGGGAAGTGAGATGGAATCTCAGGTCTATGAGTTCCTAGGTTGAAGTCAATACGAGTAGTAGCTAGGTGATAAGTTGTAAACTCGGAGTTTGCTGAGAACTTAGAACTAGGACTATCATAGTGGATTTCCTTCCTGGCTTGGTAGCCTCCAGGCGTAGGTGTGTTTACACCGAACTGGGTTAACAAATATCCTGTGTTTTTTTACTTTTTGTCTGTTATTTCTGTTTTGCGTGTTTATACTCTGTTTTACTTGTTGTTCCTGTGTTGGAACATCAGAATCAACATCAGGACCTACTGCGCCAGAAATTTCAATTGGTATCAGAGCAGGCACCCTGCCTGTTTTAGGGTGAGCTCCAGGGAAGTTATTTTCTGGCATAATGGAGAAAGAAGGAGGATTTGTGAACATACCACCTCTGTTGGATGGTTCCAACTATGATTATTGAAAATCACGCATGAGTGCTTTCCTTAAGTCTATAGACAGTAAAACCTGGAAAGCAGTTCTGAAGGGTTGAGAACATCTTGTTGTGCTTGACAAAGATGGGAAAAAGACAGCTGATATGAAACCAGAAGAAGAGTGGTCCAAGGTAGAAGATGAATTAGCTCTTGGAAACTCCAAGGCCTTGAATGCTATATTCAATGGAGTGGACAAGAATATGTTCAGACTGATCAAGCAGTGCACTGTAGCTAAGGATGCTTGGGAGATTCTTAAAACTACTCATGAAGGCACTTCCAATGTAAAAATGTCCAGACTTCAACTTCTCACCACCAAGTTTGAAAATCTCAAAATGTTGGAGGATGAGAACATACAAGATTTCTACATGAACGTTCTGGACATGGCCAACTCATTTGAGTCTCTTGGATAAAGAATGTCTGATGAAAAGCTTGTGAGAAAAATTCTCAAGTCTCTTCCTAAGAGATTTGACATGAAGGTAACTGCCATTGAGGAAGCACATGACATCTCCAGTATGAAGGTTGAGGAATTGATAGGATCTCTTCAGAATTTTGAAATAGCCTTCAACAACAGAACTGATAAGAAGGGGAAAGGTGTTGCTTTTGTAGCAGATGCTGATACTGTGGATGATGAAAGCACATCAGAAGCTCTTGTGATGCTGAGTAAACAATTTAACAAGATTCTGAAGCAGGCTAACAGGAGATCCAAACCAAATGACTTGAAAAAGACAAGAACTGACGAGAAAAGCAATCAATCCCAAGGTGTTCAATGTCATGAGTGTGAAGGTTATGGCCACATTAGGACAGAATGTGCAACATACCTCAAGAAACAGAAGAAAAGTTTGACTGTCTCTTGGTCTGATGAACATGACTCAGAAGGAGAAGTGGAGAATGGGTCTGCTAAGCATGTTGTTGCCTTAACTGGTAGATGCAGGTCTGGTGATAAAGTTAAGGTTTCAGAAGCACCATCAGGTTCTGGAGCACTATCAGGTTCTGAAGCATCATCAGATACTGAATCCAGTGATGAAGAATTGTTTTTTGAAGAACCAGCTGCCTCTTACAAAGAACTATACCTCAGAAGTGAAGAAGTTTGTAAGCAGCTGGAAGAACAGAAAAGAACTATCAGTCAATTGCATGCTGAAAGAAGTGAGCACTTAGGGCAAATCTCTGATCTCAAAGATAAGGTAACCCAACTGAACTCTCAACTTGAACATGTGAAGAAACAAGTCAGAATGTTGAACACTGGTACTGATGTGGTAGAAGAGATATTGGAGAGTCAGAACCAAGGGAAACCAAATGGTATAGGATTAGATGATAGGACCTTGAACAACAAACAACAAAATCCAGCTAAAAGGTTCATTGCAGCTGTTGGGACATTTGATCAAATGATGGGTAAACCTAAGTTGGAACACCAGAACCAACCTCAGGGATCTAAGAGCAGGAGGGCTTCTCATCCTTGGATATGTCATCACTGTGGTAAAAAGGGGCATATAAAGCCATTCTGTTTCAAGTTGCATGGATACCCCAAGCACCTTCAGTAAAGAAAGTCTGAACCTGTTGTAATCAATGTCAAGAAGAAATGGAGACCAAAATGTGAAAGTGTTGACAAGAGGCTGAAGAATAGGAAAGGAAAGGTTGTTGCTGCTGCCAGCAGGTCTGCTCCTGTTACTAAGAAGAGTGCTGTTGTTGGACCATCTAAAGGCTGGAGCAAGGTGGTGGTCCCTGTCCCAAAGAAGAAGGCACTAAAAGGAAAGGAAGTAGATCCTAGTGAGTCTGAGTTTGATGTTGAGCAAGATGTTCAAGACATCATGCCCTATGTTCAGAAGAAGATTGCTGGGAAGAAGATTCCTCTGAATGTGCCTGAAGCACACATTGACTAAGCAGCATCTGATGCTGTGTCTGATGATGAAACAACTTTTGATGCTGAGTCTGAAGACTGTCAATTTTTTTTGGATTAGGTCCTGGGTTTCATTTTGTGATGCAGTTGTGTTCTTTTGTTTTGTTCTTCTGTGAAGACCTTGTGTGTGGGTACCATGTTTCTGTGATTCTGATCCTGTGATGGTTTTAATGATGGTACTGATGATAGTTCTGATCTGGGTTCTGTGTGTGGTGTTGTGATGGATGTTTATAACCTCTGATTAGGTTTCTGGGTGTGTTCCCTTTGTAACCTCTGTTGTTTCTCTGTGTTTCTACTCCTAGTGATTGCATGGTTATTTTTTGTCAAAATTGTTTGGCTAAAAAGGGGGAGAAATAAGTGTGTCAGAAGTTGCTGCTGATTTGTTTCAGAGGGAGTCTCTGTTTCAGGGGGAGTATATGTGTTTCCTGTCAAAAGCTGATATGTTTCAGGGGGAGTGTGTGTTTCAGAAGCTGCTGTTGTATGTGTGAAACGTAGTGTGTGTGCCTCTGCTGCTCTGTTGCTTGCTACGTTTATGTTATGTTCTTCATGGTTGCGTACTTTAATGAGTGAAGATCTTGGATTTGTTCTCAAATTGATTTTAGCCAAAAATTTGCCAAAGGGGGAGATTGTTGGATATTTGGTTGTTGGCTTCATGTTTGCTAAAATCAAATTTACAAGCAATATGTGCGTCTTCAGAAGTTGAAATCTCAATATGTGCGTCTTCAGAAGCTGGGTCTTCAAAAGCTGAACTTCAGAAGCACTGTTCAGAAGCTGAACTTCAGAAGCACTGTTCAGAAGCTGAACTTCAGAAGCACTGTTCAAACGCTGACCTTCAGAAGCAACCTTCAGAAGCTGAAATGTTCAGACGCAGACCTTCAGAAGTACCTTCAGAAGCTGGTTTTCTGCGTTCTGTTTTTGTGCCTTAGAGCTATTAATTTTCTCACATGATCTTTTGTAGATTTAATTGAAGAATTCTCCAAGCTGTGTTTCTAGAAGGAATTTTCGTAAGATATATTCTGAAGATTTGATATTTTTATTTGTGAATATATTTTTAAAGAGATCTTTGGAAAATATATTTCTGAAGAATATTTGCTTCTATATGTTTCTAAAGAATTTTGGAAATATATCTTTGAAGAATATTTGGTTCAATTATTTGTTATTGCTGAAGACTATAAATAGAAGACGCTGCTATTGAAGAAAATGAACCAAAACCGAAGCTAGTATTGAAAGAGTATTCTTAGGTTTTGAGTCTGTTCATTGAGTCGTGTGCTCTGTTTTGTATACCACTCTATTGCTGCTATTGAATATCAAAAGCTTAGAGTTGGTTTGTTTTAGTTGAGTTGTAATTGTAGATCACTTGAAGCTTTTAAGCAAAAGTGACTTTTGTGTATTTGGAGTGTGTCTCCTACTTTGATTGTTATTTGAGTTTAAGATCACTGGGGCAGTGATTGATTGAGGGGAAGTGAGATGAGATCTCAGGTCTAGGAGTTCATAGGTTGAAGTCAATACGGGTAGTAGCTAGGTGATAAGTTGTAAACTTGGAGTTTGCTGAGAACTTAGAACTAGGACTATTATAGTGGATTTCCTTCCTGACTTGGTAGCCTCCAGACGTAGGTGTGTTTGCACCGAACTGGGTTAACAAATAACCTGCGTTTTTTTTACTTTCTGTCTGTTATTTCTGTTTTGCGTGTTTATACTCTGTTTTACTTGTTGTTCCTGTGTTGGAACATCAAATTCAACATCAGGACCTACTGCGCCACAAATTTCAGATAACAGTGGGCCTAGAATAAATGTCCCAGTTTCAACTAAACCGAATAAACCATCGGTTTCTACTGGAGTCTACAAAGGTGGATATACAGCTGTTATGGTCCAGGCTGCAACTAATACTCAATTGGGAGGGGGACGTAAACCCACGGCTAAACAAAAAATTGGACATGTACATGCAAAGGGACCCATTTCCCATGTGGAGGTTGTTAAGTTGCCTTTAGCCAAAGTTGATGATGATGATCACCACCACCTTGTGCTTAATTCAAATGAGCAGGATGTGCAATTAAATAATAATAGCAATAGCGATTTGGATGACAATAGCAAGTCACTTCATGTTGAAGATTATACCGACGGAGATATGGATACTTCCATGGAATGTCTGACACATGTACAGATGGGTTCCATTTTGTCATTAAGCTGTTTTCCGACGAATTTTTCGACGGTAACAAAATTGCTTTCTTACAAATCCAAATTCCTCGGTAAAATTGGTAGGAAAATACGGTGTTTTCTTATAGTGTGATATGGTATTACCTTGTCAGGTACGTATCTAGTCCTTTTTATTTATATTTCTTTTAATGATTGTGCTAAATTGGAATTGCAGGGATGCTTAAGGAAAAAAAAATCCGAAGAGCACTTAAAAAATTTCTACAGGAAAAATAAAGTGGACTTGGTGGCTCCTTGCGGTGGTTTATGCTAGCCCGCGAGAGAATGAAAGAAGTGCTACTTGGGTTAAACTACATGATATTTCGAGTTCTGATGAAAAAAAAGGTGGCGCACCAGTGGATACAATAAGTTATATCAATTAATTTTGCTCGTGAGTAATTAGTTGATCATGTTGATACAATAAGTTACCAATTGTTTTCATATATAAGGAAAATTCTGGTCTTGTGGTTTAGAGGAGAGAGTTACAATTATTCATCTTGTATACTATTGAAAAACAACTATATATTGTGAAAATAAAAATAATTAAGTTCCTTTGAACATCTAAAAAGTTGTTCCTTAGACCTTGTTAATACACATGGGGTGCTAGCAAGAAATGATTGTTGTATCCTAGAGAGTATTAGCTTTAAGACCAGCCGTATTAGGTAACTTATCTGTAGTGGCGAAATACTCTTAAGGTCAATGTATTTGTACGCCTCAGTCAATAACATCGGTAAGTTTTCCTATTCTCTATTTTTATATTATTAATGAGTCATTTTGTTTGTTCTAATATTTCTCTTGATTTATTACCTAAATATGTCTATTTTTTCTAACATACTCCCTCCGGTCCTTATTATAAGAAGAAAAACCAAAAACATCAAAACCAATGCAACAATTAATTGTTGTAACTTTTTAAATATTTTTACAAGTATATCCTTATAAAAAGTTGTGAAACATTAAATACATTTACTAATATTAAAAAGACAAATATTAAATGAGGGGTAAAAAAGTATTTTAAACAATAATTACACCTTAAAAGTTGTGACATTTTCTTATAAATAGGACCTAAGATTTTTTTGAAAATTTTCTTATAATTAGGACCGGAGGGAGTATGTCTCTACAATCTCGAGGAACTCGGCTTGAGATTTAGGTACCGAGCAAACACTACGAATTAATGAACCTTGCATTGTCCCATAATGTTCATAAATATTGATCGTACGAATTTAAAGCTGTATTTTTCACAAAAGGTTCATAATTAATATTCATATGGATGATAACTTGGAGGGAAGTCTCGCACTCTCCTCGTGGGTCTCGTGCAGATGGAATAAAATAATATTAAGTATATTATTAACATATAAAAACCAAAGTATGGTTGAACTTGAACACAGATGCACTCACACACGGCGAGATATAGAAACGTGAATACGGAATAGACATAATAAATTTATCAACAATGGAAGGTATTGAAGTGGAACGACCGCTGAAACTTCACTTCATTCCATACCTAGCATCTGGACATATGATCCCTCTTTGTGACATAGCAACTATGTTTGCATCCCGTGGCCAACAAGTCACGATCATCACCACTCCGTCCAACGCCCAATCTCTAACCAAATCTCTCTCATCCGCCGCTTGCTTCTTCCTTCGCCTCCACACCGTCGACTTTCCCTCCCAACAAGTCGACCTCCCTGAAGGCATTGAATCCATGTCTTCCACTACTGACTCCATCACCTCTTGGAAGATCCACCGTGGCGCAATGCTCCTCCATGGATCCATTGAGGATTTCATGGAGAAAGATCCACCCGATTGTATCATCTCTGACTCCGCATACCCATGGGCTAATGACTTGGCCCATAAGCTTCAGATCCCAAACCTCACATTCAATGGATTGTCACTTTTTACTGTCTCTCTTGTGGAATCCCTTAGAACAAACAACTTACTTCATTCTGATACTAATTCTGATTCGGATTCAAGTTCCTTTGTTGTTCCAAATTTTCCTCATCGTATAACCTTGTGTGGAAAACCGCCAGAGGTAATTAGCAAATTCCTAAAAATGATGCTTGAGACAGTGCTCAAAAGTAAAGCACTCATCATCAACAACTTCACTGAACTTGATGGAGAAGAGTGTATCCAACACTACGAGAAAACCACGGGTCACAAGGTTTGGCATCTCGGTCCAACTTCTCTTATTTGCAGAACCTCTCAAGAGAAAGCAGAGAGGGGAAAGGAGAGTGATGTGGACGTGCATGAGTGCCTGAGTTGGCTCGACTCAAAGAGAGTTAACTCAGTGTTGTACATATGTTTTGGAAGCATCAACTATTTATCTGATAAACAACTATATGAGATGGCGTGCGCAATAGAAGCATCTGGTCACCCATTCATATGGGTTGTTCCTGAGAAGAAAGGGAAAGAAGATGAGAGTGAAGAAGAGAAAGAAAAGTGGTTGCCAAAGGGATTTGAAGAGAGAAACATTAGGAAGATGGGTTTGATCATTAGGGGTTGGGCCCCACAGATTAAGATATTAAGCCACCCTGCGGTGGGGGGATTTATGACGCATTGCGGGGGGAACTCAATCGTAGAGGCTGTTAGTACGGGAGTTCCGATGATAACGTGGCCGGTTCATGGAGATCAATTCTACAACGAGAAACTGATAACACAATTCCGAGGAATTGGAGTGGAAGTCGGTGCAACAGAATGGTGTACGAGTGGCGTTGGGGAGAGAGAGAAGTTGTTGAGCAAGGATAACATAGAGAAGGCTGTGAGAAGATTGATGGACGATGGTGATGAAGCTAAAAATATGAGGCTACTTGCTCGAGAGTTCGGAGAAAAGGCTACACAAGCTATTCAAGAAGGTGGCTCGTCTTATAATAATTTGCTGACTTTGATTGACGAACTTAAAAGATTGAGAGATCTCAAGCCACATGATTAATTTAAAGGACTATTGTCTAAGTTTTTCCAACCTATCCTAATAACATTGTTTTTCGTCAAGCATAAGTGTGAATGTTATGGAGTAACAATATAGCTGCTCTGGCCGATTAATATGAATTTTCGAGTCATTTTCCTCAATTATTTTGAGTTTAAATCCATTCCCAAATCAATAAAGCTTGTTTCACGTATCCTTACATATTTCCATTTCCATTGTTGAAGCAATAATAAATGTTTACTAGTATGGATATTTGTGTGTCATGTACGGAATAGAATTTTGTCATATTTAAAATATTGGGTGAAAATGTTGTATTATTCATATTTATGTGGTTGTTCTATATCCAATGAGTTGGTCCACGACAATGTTGGCTCTTCAATAAGGTCCAACGATGGCATCATAGTCCAAGTCGATTTTGAGGGGAAGTAGGAGTCGGTAGATCTCGGATGTGAAGAGTCTCATAATTGGTGGAGAAACATATAAGTGATATGACTCATATACCTAGTACATTATTGTTTAGGGTGAAGATGTGATGTTAAACTAACTTGTGTGGATTCTTAGTCTAATGTGATGATCAAACTCAATGTAGAATCCCCCGAAAGTCACAACGTTATGATGAACTTCTTTTTTTTTTTTTTTAGTTTTTTATGTTATTTTTTTATCTTAAAATTTAGTTTTTTGATGTCATTCTCGTGTGAACTTTTTCATTCAACCTCTATTATTTCAACTTCATTCATTTTTAGTCTTTGGTGGCAAGTGACATTTAAATTCCTCCTTTTCTTTTTTGGATGTTATAGCTACTAGTATGGATAGCTACTTGTGTATGTTGTAACTACTCGCTATAACAAATTATCCTTAATTTTCTAACAAATTTTCTTATTAACTTTTTCTTTAAACTACTTTGAAAGCGGAATATTAGTTGGCACATCAAAAGCTATTTCAAAATAACCAATCAATTATAAAAAATATTATAATCATACATATGCATCCATAATAATTATAGAGACATTGTCAAAAAAATAAATAATAATTATGGAGACATTAGTCATACGTATCCATAATAAACCATGCATATAAACCGTATTTTAAAACAACTATATTGATAAGCTCGGTTCCAATTTTATAAATTGTTATTCTTAGTCTTCTTAAAACAATTTTTAAACTTTTTTTTTTTTAAATTAAACTAAGTCTAGATAACAATTTTAAAATAATCCTCTAGTTCAAGGGCATAAGACAAACACGTAGAAATTTATAGTCACACCAGATTAATAAAAATAAATAAACTGCATAAATAATTAAACTAAATAAAACTAAGGGTTCTAATTACTTAAAGATAGCGAGCGTTACAATACTAATCCTCTTAAAATAGTTTCGTACTCGAAACTAGATAACACGACAAGACAAGGGTGGAGTTCCTTTATCTTGAGGTGTTAAGAGTAACGACGTCGATAAACTCCACAACAATTCACTTGCTCTAACTAACTAAATAAATAAATATAATAAAAGAATACATTTCAAAACATGTAGCATATAGGTCGACCTCACAACCCACTATCCATGGATTATTGCTCTGATACCATAATCTAATGTCCTAAATTCCTGAGGGTAAAATTATTAATATATATGTTTTTTTTTTGGACCAAAATATTATTACAATGTATAGACCACAAAAACCCGCACAAAGCTATAACGAAAAGAAAAACTCGCAAGAAGCCGCACAAATCCATACCACATATTGTATATGGATGCATACAACTATGTTCTCTACACTCCTGCGAATATATACTATATATATCCGTGTATAATTTTGTGGTAATAATCATATACTACGTATATAATGAACTTATAAACTTAATAATAAAATAGCTTCATTATGATTCATATAGTAGCCATTCTTTACTTCATGTATTTATATATACACACACAATTAATTGACATCGACATCTCTATAAGATCACTTTAATATATATATATAATATACTATAACAATCATCACTATTATAATATACTAGCAATTCATCACAAAACATGTACATATATATATATATTGTATATACACGTAAGTACAAGATGGCACTTTTCATTCAAATAACTTGTAAATATGTATATATTCAGTAATATATAAGCGCAAGGAAATTTATACTAATATATAGATCCACTAAGATATAAGTACACATATACGTGTATAAACTTATATATAATAATAAAATAGCAACAAGTAGCAAACAATTATCAATATAGTCAGCGTTTCACCAATAGGAACACAAATTGCATACTATTCGCTATTGTTGCCAAATCACCTTAAGAATCAATTAACTTCAATTTTAAATAACAATTGTCTTTCGAAGAACATATGTACATAAGCAGTAACTCAAAGCACATTGTTAAATTAATCAATTCATAACTCATCGTATGAAGAAAGTTAACGACCGACATCTTTAAAACAATATAACTTCATATTAATTTGAGAAAATCCCCGATTTAATAGAGTTAGGTTTTTACCAAAGTAAATCACACAAATAAATCCACAAGATTAATATACCAAGAAAGGGTTAAAGGACGTGATTACTAAATTGAAACTAACCGATATTTCTCTCCTCACCAACCGAATGGTATTCTCCTCTCGTTTCTCCTTTTTTTTTTTTTTTTTTCCTTCTATGTGTCTCTATTTTCTTCCCCGGTCTCCCCTTTTTTTTCCCTTTTCTTTTCTGATCAATACTCCTATATATATTTATAGAAAAAACCTTTCTTTAAACTACTTTGAAAGCGGCATATTAGTTGGCACATCAAAAGCTATTTCAGAATAACCAATCAGTTATAAAAGATATTATAATCACTAGGTGCTCGTCTTTTCGCTCTTTTTATTACGCTAACGCGTGTAGATTATCAATGATATTTAATAGAAATTTCTATGTAAATTACAAACGATATTATATATATATATATATATATATATATTTGTGACTTTCAAATGTAACAAACTCAACAAACAATATTTATCTTTTTCAATGACAACAATAATATAACAAATATAATAAAAATTCTTATCTTTTTTAATAACACAAACAATATAGCATTATTATAAGAAAATTTGTTAAAGAGTATAATTGGAATAACAAAAAAGTCAGTCCAAAATCCGTGATTTTCTTTATATATATAGTATAGATACATATCCAATCATAATAATAATAGAGACGTTAGTCATACATATCCATAATAAACCATGCATATAAACCGTATTTTAAAACAACTATATTGATAAGCTCGGTTCCAATTTTATAAATTGTTATTCTTAGTCTTGTTAAAACAATTTATAAACTGTTTTTTTTTAAATTAAATTAAGTCTAGATAACAATTTTAAAATAATCCTCTAACTCAAGGGCATAAGACAAACACGTAGAAATTTATAGTCACACCAGATTAATAAAAATAAATGAACAACATAAATTATTAAACTAAACAAAAATAAGGGTTCTAATTACTTCAAGATAGCGGTCGTTACATAAACAATACATGTTTATTAGACATTTAAAATTATTTGGCGTTTTTTAATTGTATCTAATTTTTTTGACAAAATAATTATCCAAAAATCTCAAACTCCTTCAACAAACTCATAAAATTACCGGCAACTCACATTATTTACTATACTCTCATGAACGAAACACACAATACTTATTTTTTTCCTTATATTCTCTCATGTTTAAATTCCTTTTTCCTTTCCTTTTTTTCTTCCAATTCCCTTTCTTTCTTCTCATGAATTATAGGAACATAAATCTCTCTCAATGAAATCACCGCCAACCAACCTTTTTGAACATGTTCTGCATTTGTTTTGAGATGTTAGTGTGTCAAGTATGAGTTAAAGCTCTATATTGGATGGAAGGGTAGATTTTAACAACATACAATGAAGATGACCCGTATAATGTCTTAAGATTTTGAGGGAAGATGTGATATCAATCTCACTTGTGGCTTCTCTTAGTCTAATATGATGATCAAACTCGGTGTAGGATCCCCCAAAAGTCCCAAAATTATGATGAATTGTTTTTTTAATGTCATTTGTATAACTTTATTTGATGTTAAATCATAGTTATTGGATGTCATTCGCTTTCATGCATTTTTTATTCAACCTCCATTATTTTAATTTTCTTGACTTTAGTCTTTGCTGGAATCTGACAATGGAAAAATGGAGATATGCTTTGTTGAGTTGACAAAATATATGCTTATATTAAAAATGAAAGCGAAAAAACCTCATTTAACTTATTTACCAAAAGAGAAAACAAATACAAGATATATGAAACCAAAATGACTGAAATTAAATTGTGTATTTGCAAGGCTATTTAAATGAAATTGGATAAAATGAGTGGAGATTAGCGTGTTTAAAAAAATAGATGGGGTGCTTCTATTTAAGAAAATCTCAAGGGAGATCAATGTAATTTGCGCTTTTATCATTAATGTCAACTTTATCATTGATTTTTTCTTATTTTCTCAAGGCATATAACATTGCAATGCGTTTTGACGCATAGTCCCCGCTTTGACGCCCAGCTCGTGCGGAGCACGGGCCCGTGCTTAGCACGAGTTTGTTGCTAGTTGCTATTGTTTTATACTACACATCATATACACTAATTCCACGTACACCCACATTCACTTGATTTTACTTCTTTTCTTTTTCTATTTCTTTTTTTTTTCTCTTAATTATATAAATATTTTTTTAATCGTATCCTGTTGAGTTTTTGTTTATGGAGTTGTCTTTATTTTGTTAAAACAATGTGTTCTAGCAAGATGTTGTACCAGATGTCCTAAACATGTAGGACGACATCTTACATAAGGTGTTGTACCGTATTTTGCATTCTTGGAGTAATGTATTTTCGCGTGTGATTTAAAAAGATTTGATCGAAGCCGTCATTTGAAGAAAGAGTCATTAGGATTTCGTTGTTAAGCTTTGTGCTTTATTTTGTATACCTCTCTTGTGCCGCCATTGAACATCAGACTCTGAAGCTAATTTCAGAGTTATGTTGCAGCGGATATAAAGTAAATGAGAGAGAGAGAAGGACACAAGCAATTATCATGGTTCCTTCCACAACCCGGAAGTAGTCCAGTCCCCTTGTCACTTACAAGAGATTTTTCACTATAATCAACATATTACAAATGCCCAAGCACACAAGCAAGAGACTTCCAAATGCTCAAACACACAGTAAGAGACTTTTAGTTGCTCAAGCACACAAGCAAGAGACTTCTGATTGCTCAAGCACAAAAGCAAGAGACTTCCAAATGCTCAAACACATAGTAAGAGACTTCTAGTTGCTCAAGCACATAAGCAAGAGACTTCTGATTGCTCAAGCACACAAGCAAGAGACTTCTGATTGCTCAAGCACACAAGCAAGAGACTTCTGATTGCTCAAGCACAAAAGCAAGAGACTTCTAATCAAACAGAATTACAGAGAAATATGTTTGAGTTGAACACTTGACATACTATCAGTGGTGTTCACAAGATACAACACAGTTTCAGACTCTAAACTTAAGAAATTCTAAGATGAGAAGTTTGGAAGAATTTCTAAGTTATTTATGCGTAGTGAATTTGACAGAGTATTAGCACTTTCAAAATTGTAGAGTCTTGTATATCTTCTTCAACTCTTCAGTCCTTTTATAGAGGGATAGAGAAACGTTGAGAAGGTGCCAGATCATCAATAGAGACGTTTGAATTGAAGCTTCAACTAACGTTGATTCATTCCTTGATATGGTATTCTTATCAGAAGAATAACGTTTGAATCATTTCCTTAAAATGGATCAAATGTTTCGTCTAAAGAGACAAAGTTTCAGAGCAGGTTTCAGAGGTCTTGTCGTACTATGTACTTTTGACAGTGACAGTAGTTGACTTCTGAGTTTCCTTCAGACTCCCAGTCTTCAGACACTGTTCTTCAGACTCTGATCTTCAGACACTGTTCTTCAGACTCTGATCTTCAGACAATGTTCTTCAAACACTGATCTTTAGACACTGTTCTTCAGACGCTGATCTTCAGAAACTGTTCTTCAGACGCTGATCTTCAGATTCTGTTCTTCAGACGCTGATCTTCAGATTCTGACTTGATACCCAAGCTTCAATATTTTCCTTTGCTCTTAACTTGATCTTTCAGAACCACTATAAGATACATAATTTATAAGCGTATGGTCCTGCATACTTTGAACAAGTATTAGCGTATCCAATTTTCTTTTTAACACTTTGTTATCATCAAAACTCAAAAGGGACTTGTTCATACATTTTGTTCCAACACAGTGGTCCTGGGGCGTAATGGCACTTGCTTACCTCTACCACGAGCTTTCATGTCACGATCCCGAACATGAAAGTCATTTGCTGTTACTCGACTCTACTTATGGTAGCATTTCTTTTCTTTTTACTATGACATTTTTTAAATGACTTACGATATTATCGTGTATGTTTATGGGTTTGTGATGATGAAATATTTGTTTGTATGGATGGATTTTGGCCCATTTTAGGAACATGTATACGAGGTGTCCGAGTCTGAGGTATCAGGTTGGCGCTCCGCTTGCAGCTAGCTGGAGACCGCCCAGGGGTCATGCTGATCATGCACACTATCGTGACCTCATTGATCTGATGGTCAATGCTGATGTCACCTGGATACCGTATGAGGACCGGCAGGAGATCATCCTTTTCCAGGACATTTTCTGTTACTCCAGTTGGATATCATGGCCGGCAGTCAGATTATGCACCTTCACTTGCCAAAGCGGGTTCTCCGGCAGTACGGTCACGTGAAGACGGTCCCAAGATCTACTACCGATCATCAGGCTCTTCAGGCTGCGGCGGTTGTTGTGGCCTTTCAGGACTTTCTGCTCCATGTACTTCCACAGGCACTTCAGGGTCGGCATACACCAGAGGCTCGGCGGTGGAGGTGTCAGGAGGGGTACATTATTTAGATGGTTCTACAAGGTATCTCATCCCATCATGATCGACCATGCTATCGTTACAGAGGACGCCCCTCCTGTCCCTCCTTAATAGAAGGTTATTGTTGAGCAGCAGTATGCCAGACAGGTTCCTGACCCACTGCAGATCATTGTTAAGTGCCAGAAAGTGGTTAAAATGCTCATTTAATTAAGGCACTTATGTTACTTATTTCACAAGTTATCATAGGATAAGCTCATATTTATGGTTCAAATGCTATATTTGTGATCCTATGTCTTACCCCATGTTATTATTGCAGGAAATTCATGCTTGAACATGATAAGCAAAGAAAATGAAGTTTTGTTCAAAGCCATCGCTAGAAGCGCACGCTTCCTCGCTTGTAGCGAGGATAGGCAGGGAATTTGGAGACTTCATCGCTTCAAGCACCAGATGCCACGCTTCAAGCGAGCTTAGGCAGGGAAATTGGAGAGTCCATCGCTACAAGCGATGGAACGGTCGCTTCAAGCGACCAAGGGCGGTTTAAGGTTCCATGCTGACGTGGAGCTCTCCCATTGGCCAGAAGACTTCATCGCTACAAGCGACCAGCTCATCGCTTGTAGCGAGCGTGCAAAGTTTCAGTTTTATAAAAGCATTTTTAGCTCTATTTTCAGAAAAAAAGGGATCATTGAATATTTCCTTTTAGGGATTGCTTTTTAATTCAGTTTAGTAATAGTTTAGGACTTAGTTTTAGGGCTAGAAGCTATGATCTTCAAGGAGCAAAAGGATTGAATTGTGGAATCAACCAAAGGCTTTGGGAAATCAAGACTTTGGGTTATGATCTTCATCTTTTCTTTTAACTTTTGTATAGTTGTCATGAAAATGAACAACTAACTTCCCTTTGTTGGCATTGGAGGTAATCTTTCTAGCTTTGATGTAAAACATGATTATGTGAATATATGATTTAGCAATTTATGTGTTTATGAAGTTATTCTTGCTTTTCATTCTCATGCTTGATTCAATTGATATTGACAAATACTTTTGAATCTATGTTTAAGAATAATCTTCTATCAAAATAAGAAAATCTAGAAATGGATTTGGGTTTTGATAGTCGCACAAAGTTTCGGATCGTAATGCTTTCGGATCGTTTGATTGATTGGGAAATCATCGATTAAACGATACGATCGATATCACGATGTCATTTGGGAAATCAATGACGTTGTTGAGCGATACGTGATATTTTCGCTAAAACGCTAAATTCATATGCATGATTTATAGATTATATTCTTTGCAAGATTGATGAGCTCTAATTCCAACGCTTTTATTCCCTATTACTTGTCGTTTTTATTCTCGCATTTACATTCAATTAGTTTATGAACACAAGTTACGAAACCCTTAACTCAAAACAATACCGATTGTTGAACGGTTCGAAGTAATGCACCTAATCCCTGAGGAGACGATAATTGAAAATACTTACTTTTGTTGTTTGAAATACTGCGACAACAAAATGGCGTCGTTGCCGGGGATTAGTGTTGTGTTATTTTGAGCATCGCAATAATTGATAGTGTTTTGAGCTTTTGTATATATCTTGTTAATATTATTGTACATTATCAACTGTTTGTGAATTAACCCTCTTTGCAAAGCAAAGAAAATTTTCTTGTTAGTTACACTTGTTTCAGATTCTCAACATTGGAATAAATCATGGCTGATCATCATGATTATTTCAACTTCTATGATCCAGACGAGCATGAATCCTATCAACAATTTCAACAATATCCGTCTGAAGACGAACAAATGGCAAGAACGGAAAACACTTTGAATTTGTTCATGCAACAATCCATGATCAACATGCAAAATACCAACCATAGATTGAGAGCTTTGTCATGCCAATTGGAGATTTTGCAAGTTCAATTCAATTTTCTACCAAGAATCATGGATGTTCAGATCAACAATCAATCCGTTTTGGAATTCGGAGAGATTGTTGAAGACGATATTGATGAGAGTGAGGAAGAGACGTTATTTGAAGGATGTGGTATAAGGACATTAATGGAAGAATTAGAGATACCACACAAGGATGAACTTCCTCAAGAAAGGTCAAATACTGAAGAGGCCAGCGTTGTTGATAGTGAAGAAGTGATGGATATTGAGAAGATGGGACAGTTTCTTAACAAGGAAGAAACGTGTAAAAAGGAGGGGATGAAAGTGAGCAAGGCGGAACTTGGACTTCTACAAGAGTATATTTATTCCTTGCTCAGCTTATTCTGGATAGGGAGGTTATGGACTCCACATCAGCTGTTCTGCAAGTTCATGGAATTCCTCCCGCAGCAAAGGAGTACAAAAGCTGATGTGCTTTCCGTCTCGTTTTGGCCACCCTAACGAATCATGCGTCGAGCTAAAGACGTTAACCAAGCGCTTGTTGGGAGGCAACCCAACTTTGTAGGTTTGTTGTTTTTAAATAGTATTTTAGTTTTTAACATACATTCATGCATAAAGGGATAGTGGCAAAGACTCAAAATTTTATTTTTCTGTTTTCTGTCATGGTCGCTACAGCGACAGATCTCATCGCTGTAGCGATGAACTTTCTAACTGTGCGCTTGTAGCGCCAGTCAACGCTTGTAGCGATGGGCTTAAAGCCTGTCGCTGTAGCGACACGTCGCGCGCTTGTAGCGACCGTAGCAGAAACTGTCATTTAAGTTTCCCAGGCCACTATTAACCTTTCCCCTACCCCCCAACCACCTAATTAAATGCTATAGCCGTTATACTCATCTATTTTCGCATTCCATAGTTTCAGTAAACCCATTCCATTCCATTTTGTATTCCTGCAATTTCTGCATCTTTATTTTTCTGCAATTTTCTGCTACACTTGCAAATCAATCTCTGTGCTTCTGTAATCTGCACTCAATCTCCATTCAGGTATGTTGTTCGTACTTTTCTGTCCATGTTTGTAGCTTTTTACATGATTAATTGTGCCTGCATGCGTGATTAGAACTTAGGGTTTTAGGGTTTTCAAATTTTGAACTTAGGTTAAGCCTTTTTGCTATACCCATGATTATCTGTAGATTAAGCTGTAATAAATGAACTAGAATCACTTAGTAAACTTGCCTTTCATCATCTGGTTTATGAAAATCATATTTTGAAAAAAAACCTAAATGTAAAAATTCAAAATAAATTTAGGGTTTTTGAGATGAGGGAGTTTTAGTGATTTTTATTCATTTACATCAACTTTAGGGTTATTTTCGCATGCCACAAGTAGGTTAGAATCAAGAAAAATCACAATTTTTGAAAAGGGTCGTCCCTCGCTAGACAGCGCTTGTAGCGCAGGAAGCCAGAAAATTCTGGGCTCGCTCGCTACAAGCGACCAACCTGTCGCTGTAGCGACGAGACCCAGATACAGTTTTATTTTTCTGATTATTCTAATACTAACTTGAATCCTACCTGTTTTTGTCTGTTTTATGTTATTGTGTAGGAATGGCACCAAAATCTTCATCGAAGAGATCACGGAATGTTGAGGGTTCATCATCCAGACCTAAATCAAACCCTCCACCACATGATTCCAGCAGATTCCTAAGCTTGCGTAACCAAGAGCGTTACGCAGAGCTCAAGACCAGAAGAATATGGTCCGAGAAACAGTTCCAGATTTCGGAGGAAGGAGAATATGGAGGAATTGCACACATGCTTAACGAGAGAAAATGGGGAATATTGTGCACTCCTCCACGGAAGATTAATTACGATATCGTGCGGGAGTTTTATGCTAACGCGATTCCAGCAGACCCATCAGATGACTTCACCTGGACAACATTTGTCCGAGGCCGTACTATCATGTTTCATAGGGATGCAATCAGCGAATACTTAGGTAATCCCCTGGACCTTACTTTCCCGGATGACCTAATTGATTATAAGCGGTTGTGTGCTTATCATGAGCATCAAAGAGCGGGGAACTGGGATCATGATCTAATAGCACGGGAAATCTTCCAAGAGGGAAGAACTTATGATGTGAGCAAGGCTTCGGGTAAGCCTTTTAGAGCATTCAGGGACCATATGACCACACCTGCTCAGGTAATTCTTACCCTCATCCTTTATAATATAAGGCCAAAGTCTCACACTTCATCCACTACCTTGGATGTCACACCCCTACTCCACTATATCCTTAGCAACCGTCAGGTTGACGTTGCAAGGATTATAGCCAATGAGATGAGGGTTGTGGCAGAGAGCGGTATCCTACCCCCAGGCAAACCTAAATGCCCATTGACCTTCCCTGGTTTGATAATGGGATTGTGTAGAAAGGCTAGGATACACATGCCTACACAAGTGGATGAAGAGATAAAAAACCCTATTGATGACAGGTACATCAATAGGTATTGTTCTACCCCCTCTCCTACTGCCCCACCTTCTTCCTCTGCCGGACCTTCCACATCAGCTGGACCTTCTACAGTACCACCACCAGCACCACATGACCCTAGCCACCCTCAGGCCCCAACCTATCCACCATTGGACTTCTCTAGTTGGGACCCATCTCTGGTTAGCTCATTTCTCATGGCGCAGAATGCGTCTAATCATCGTGCTCTCACGACGATTCAGAGTCACTTGCACGATAGCGGGCACAGCACTTGGACGCCAGCCTTCTTCTCCGAGCATATTGCTTGGCCTGGGGACAGGCCTTTCTTTTCTGGAGGGGCAGCTGCTGCAGATGCTGGTGATGATGGTGATGACGATGCTGATGTTGATGATGACCATGGCGATGACTCCTCGGAGGGTACTCGGAGCATCGACCATCTGGCTGCAGACTTGATGGATTCAGAGGACATGGATTCAGATTGATCTTGATGCAAGCTGCAGATTTTGTTCTATCACTTCTTTCGTTTTATTTATTATGCTTTGTACTTTATAACATTTTTCATGCTTTGTACTTTATTTTGGTTATGCTTTTGTACCATGGATGATGTTATTTTGGTTTATGTTATTTGTTTTGGTTATTATATGTTTAGTATATTTTATGCTTTATTTATGCTTTGTTATTTAATTTTGGTTAAAATTTTTTGAATTATCCCAACAATTTGGAAAGAAAGATTCAAAAGCCAGTGCTTGAGCTTAGAATCATTTGAGTGATAATGATAGAATGAGTGTTAAAGCGCGCAGCTAAGGTACTCGTTTTCTTGTTTTTCTAGGTATATTCTTGAATGTGAATAAGTTCTTTACACACAAGTTAATTTATTCAGTTTTACGCAAGCACTTGTTTAGTTTTGAACCAATTTAGAACTAGCCAAAATGTGAGGAATCCTCAACCATTGTATATATATGCAGGAGACCAACATATCATGTTTAACTCAGTTATTTTATGTTAAATCTATTGTTGTTTTAATTTGTATAAAAGCATTGAAATGATCAAGGCAAATTTTTTGAAATTGAGTGAAATACTTGACCAAATAAACCTACCCTGTGAGAAGTGTGAGTATCTGTTAACCCCTCTGAGCCTATTGAATCAGAATTGTTAACTGTGAACTGTCAATTTTAATAAGCTCAATTGCTTATTTAAATTGCCGGAGTTTGTAAAAAAATTCAGTTCATAGTTAACTCTTTATTGAATTCTGATAGTTGTTTTCTTTTGAACCCTTATCCATCGTTTTTATTGACCTATGCCATAATGATAAAGGAACATTCGATTAGGGTGTCATTGAACTAAGTTGGGGAGAAAGGGAGGTTGTGTTTATGTCAATGTAATGATGAATGTTGATAATTGATCTTGACAACAAGAAAAAGAGAAAGAAAAAGAAAAAGAAAAGAAAAAAGAAAGAAAAGCAAACCAAGAAAAAGAAAAGAGAAAAATGAAAAGGTTTGCAATAATTCAAAGATAAAGTTGTCAAGATCAATCAAGAAAAGAAAAATATGTAATTCACCAAGAGTTGTATTGGAAAAAGGAGGAAGTTTGTAAATAGATTGATTGTTCCTCTTGCTTGGCCATTTGAATTCAAATATCCGACATATGACAATTCTTTTGTAACCTAGCCCAATTACAACCCTTAAAGACCTTTTGATCAATGCCTTTTATGCTTTTAGAAATGATATTTAGATGGACACATAATTTGATTGGAATGTTATCATGATTGTTGGATGAGTGTTCAAACCCTCACAAAAGATTTCAAATTGTTCATATACTTTATATAGAAGTGTGTTAGGTTTGGTTCAAATTTAAACATGTTGCTTGTTTAGGATTGTGTGATTTGATTCTTTGTGTTTAGAACTAGTTCACATTCATAGTATGTATCTCGTTTAATGAGAAACTTAACTTTAGCTTGCGCAATCACGTTGAATCATTCATCTGACATTTATTTGCTTCAAACTTTTGATTCTTTTGCATTCTTGCTCAAAACTTTGGTAAAGCTTGTTTTCCTTATTTGTTGTGTCCTTTGTTTGAGGACAAACAAAGATTTAAGTTGGGGAGTGTGTTAAGTGCCAGAAAGTGGTTAAAATGCTCATTTAATTAAGGCACTTATGTTACTTATTTCACAAGTTATCATAGGATAAGCTCATATTTATGGTTCAAATGCTATATTTGTGATCCTATGTCTTACCCCATGTTATTATTGCAGGAAATTCATGCTTGAACATGATAAGCAAAGAAAATGAAGTTTTGTTCAAAGCCATCGCTAGAAGCGCACGCTTCCTCGCTACAAGCGAGGATAGGCAGGGAATTTGGAGAGACTTCATCGCTTCAAGCGCCAGATGCCACGCTTCAAGCGAGCTTAGGCAGGGAAATTGGAGAGTCCATCACTACAAGCGATGGAACAGTCGCTTCAAGCGACCAAGGGCGGTTTAAGGTTCCATGCTGACGTGGAGCTCTCCCATTGGCCAGAAGACTTCATCGCTACAAGCGACCAGCTCATCGCTTGTAGCGAGCGTGCAAAGTTTCAGTTTTATAAAAGCATTTTTAGCTCTATTTTCAAAAAAAAAAGGGATCATTGAATATTTCCTTTTACGGATTGCTTTTTAATTCAGTTTAGTAATAGTTTAGGACTTAGTTTTAGGGCTAGAAGCTATGATCTTCAAGGAGCAAAAGGATTGAATTGTGGAATCAACCAAAGGCTTTGGGAAATCAAGACTTTGGGTTATGATCTTCATCTTTTCTTTTAACTTTTGTATAGTTGTCATGAAAATGAACAACTAACTTCCCTTTGTTGGCATTGGAGGTAATCTTTCTAGCTTTGATGTAAAACATGATTATGTGAATATATGATTTAGCAATTTATGTGTTTATGAAGTTATTCTTGCTTTTCATTCTCATGCTTGATTCAATTGATATTGACAAATACTTTTGAATCTATGTTTAAGAACAATCTTCTATCAAAATAAGAAAATCTAGAAATGGATTTGGGTTTTGATAGTCGCACAAAGTTTCGGATCGTAATGCTTTCGGATCGTTTGATTGATTGGGAAATCATCGATTAAACGATACGATCGATATCACGATGTCATTTGGGAAATCAATGACGTTGTTGAGCGATACGTGATATTTTCGCTAAAACGCTAAATTCATATGCATGATTTATAGATTATATTCTTTGCAAGATTGATGAACTCTAATTCCAACGCTTTTATTCCCTATTACTTGTCGTTTTTATTCTCGCATTTACATTCAATTAGTTTATGAACACAAGTTACGAAACCCTTAACTCAAAACAATACCGATTGTTGAACGGTTCGAAGTAATGCACCTAATCCCTGAGGAGACGATAATTGAAAATACTTACTTTTGTTGTTTGAAATACTGCGACAACAATCATTGAGAACATCAGACGCAGAGTGGAGCCAGCATTGGAGTATCATGAGCATCATGCATACTTTACCGGTGTGTTGCAGGGCATCCAGTCGGAGTATCTCATCTTGCAGGAGCAGGGGGTTCCCCGGAGGAGGACTAGGAGCCATAGTCCAACGGAGTAGGGTCTTGTGACTGATATAGTTTTGTATATTTTTAGTTATATTTTTATGACATTCCTGTATTATATTTACACTCGCGCATTTGAGCATTTTTATGAAATTTTTTTAACAGTTTTGGTTTAATTTTTGCGTATTTTAACTTTGAATGAATGAATGATTGAATTATTGATTGAATGGATGAAAATGGAATAATGAATGGATGAATGAAAATACACAAGTATACGTAATAAATTCCTAAACTAATAGAATACGACAAATTTATTTAGTTAATAGAATACGCGTAATAAATGGAATAATGAAGCGTTATGTTACATTACATTACATTAAATCCCTAAGGATGTTGTATCTTCATGATGTTGGATTTATAATACTACCTAAACATCTTCATCCGGCCGAATCAAACTCTTGAGAATATCTTCAGGCGACCTCAACAACGTAGCATCCATCTCGATGGGGATCATGATGTGCTGACCAAATATCGAGAACATGCTCCTCACGTCGTTGTTGTTCGTTAACTCCGGCCGAGTGAACGACAAATTCCCATCTGAGTCGAACGATGGACTATGGTACCAAACGTATTTCACCCTCCTTGTGTCTCCGTGGTTGAGTCGTTGGTTGATTTCATGAAGTTGATCCTTCAATTCTCTTAACGTGACATCGTCGCGAATCTTGATAAAATGAGGGTTTCCACCGTTGAAGGATACTTGAGCATATACTTGAGTCATTGTTTCAAATCTAAACCATAAGAAATTAAAAACAATCAATGAAAAACTCATTCAAACATTTCATCAAACACTTGTAGTGCAAATTATACATAAACCTTAAAACTAAAAACTACAACATAAACATGCAAACATCTAAACATTTAAGCAACATAAGTTATTAACATGTAAACATTCTATCATTTCTTGCCAAAAAAATCAAAATTTAAACAAACCCTAAAACTTAAAAATTTCTAATTTAAGAGGAAAAATGTAACATATAAACATAAAATGACAATGGTACTTGATTAAGAAAACTTACTTGCTATTGAAATGGTGGGTGATTTGAAGTTAAAGAAATTTGAGGTTGAATGATTTGAGAGATTTTTTAAAGATTTGAGAAGTGAAAGGAAGTGAAATGGAGAAGTGAGGTTCTGCCTGAGGTATAAAAAAACACAACGTGACTTAAGTCACACTGACATCTACCGAGCGTGACTTAAGTCACGTTGATATATACCGAGCGTGACTTAAGTTACACAGATGTATAACGAGTGTGACTTAAGTCACATTGAGGATATTTTCGTCTGATTGTATGGGAGTAAACAATTTTTGTTGGGAGAAGAACAATTTTCTAGAAATGATAACAGTAGGCCTAGAATAAATGTCCCAGTGTCAACTAACCCAAATAAACCATCGGTTTCTACTGGAGTCTACAAAGGTGGATATACAGCTGTTATGGTCCAGGCTGCAACTAATACTCAATTGGGAGGGGGACGTAAACCCACGGCTAAACAAAAAATTGGACATGGGCATGCAAAGGGACCCCTTTCCCATGTGGAGGTTGTTAAGTTGCCTTTAGCCAAAGTTGATGATGATGATCACCACCACGTTGTGCTTAATTCAAATGAGCAGGATGTGCTATTAAATAATAATAGCAATAGCGATTTGGATGACAATAGCAAGTCACTTCATGTTGAAGATTATACCGAGGGAGATATGGATACTTCCATGGAATGTCTGACACATGTACAGATGGGTTCCATTTTGTCATGAAGCTGTTTTCCGACGAATTTTTCGAGGGTAACAAAATTGCTTTTCTGCAAATCCAAATTCCTCGGTAAAATTGGTAGGAAAATATGGTGTTTTCTTGTAGTGTGATATGGTATTACCTTGTCAGGTACGTATCTAGTCCTTTTTATTTATATTTCTTTTAATGATTGTGCTAAATTGGAATTGCAGGGGTGCTTAAGGAAAAAAAATCCGAAGAGCACTTAAAAAATTTCTACAGGAAAAATAAAGTGGACTTGGTGGCTTTGCAAGAACCTCGTTGTAGCGGTAGAACTATTAAAAGTTTGGGTTTCAAAAATTATCTATTTTCTGAAGCAAGAGGTTTCTCTGGTGGGATTTGGTTGCTCTGGAATAGTATGGATTTGCAGATGACTGTTATTCAAGAAGACGTTCACTTTGTATTTGTACGCCTCAGTCAATAACATCGGTAAGTTTTCCTATTCTCTATTTTTATATTATTAATGAGTCATTTTGTTTGTTCTAATATTTCTCTTGATTTATTACCTAAATATGTCTATTTTTTCTAACATATGTCTCTACAATCTCGAGGAACTCGGCTTGAGATTTAGGTACCGAGCAAACACTACGAATTAATTAACCTGTATTGTCCCATAATGTTCATAAATATTGATAGTACGAATTTAAAGCTGTATTATGGATGATAACTTGGAGGGAAGTCTCGCACTCTCCTCGCGGGTCTCGTGCAGATGGAATAAAATAATATTAAGTATATTATTAACATATAAAAACCAAAGTATGGTTGAACTTGAACCCAGATGCACTCACACACGGGGAGATATAGAAACGTGAATACGGAATAGACATAATAGAATAAATTTATCAACAATGGAAGGTATTGAAGTGGAACGACCGCTGAAACTTCACTTCATTCCATACCTAGCATCTGGACATATGATCCCTCTTTGTGACATAGCAACTATGTTTGCATCCCGTGGCCAACAAGTCACGATCATCACCACTCCGTCCAACGCCCAATCTCTAACCAAATCTCTCTCATCCGCCGCTTGCTTCTTCCTTCGCTTCCACACCGTCGACTTTCCCTCCCAACAAGTCGACCTCCCTGAAGGCATTGAATCCATGTCTTCCACTACTGACTCCATCACCTCTTGGAAGATCCACCGTGGCGCAATGCTCCTCCATGGATCCATTGAGGATTTCATGGAGAAAGATCCACCCGATTGTATCATCTCTGACTCCGCATACCCATGGGCTAATGACTTGGCCCATAAGCTTCAGATCCCAAACCTGACATTCAATGGTTTGTCACTTTTTACTGTCTCTCTTATGGAATCCCTTAGAACAAACAACTTACTTCATTCTGATACTAATTCTGATTCGGATTCAAGTTCCTTTGTTGTTCCAAATTTTCCTCATCGTATAACCTTGTGTGGAAAACCGCCAAAGGTAATTAGCAAATTCCTAAAAATGATGCTTGAGACAGTGCTCAAAAGTAAAGCACTCATCATCAACAACTTCAGTGAACTTGATGGAGAAGAGTGTATCCAACACTACGAGAAAACCACGGGTCACAAGGTTTGGCATCTCGGTCCAACTTCTCTTATTTGCAGAACCTCTCAAGAGAAAGCAGAGAGGGGAAAGGAGAGTGATGTGGACGTGCACGAGTGCCTGAGTTGGCTCGACTCAAAGAGAGTTAACTCAGTGTTGTACATATGTTTTGGAAGCATCAACTATTTATCTGATAAACAACTATATGAGATGGCGTGCGCAATAGAAGCATCTGGTCACCCATTCATATGGGTTGTTCCTGAGAAGAAAGGGAAAGAAGATGAGAGTGAAGAAGAGAAAGAAAAGTGGTTGCCAAAGGGATTTGAAGAGAGAAACATTAGGAAGATGGGTTTGATCATTAGGGGTTGGGCCCCACAGGTTAAGATATTGAGCCACCCTGCGGTGGGGGGATTTATGACGCATTGCGGGGGGAACTCAATCGTAGAGGCTGTTAGTACGGGAGTTCCGATGATAACGTGGCCGGTTCA
Source organism: Medicago ruthenica (assembly GCA_018208015.1). NCBI lineage: Eukaryota > Viridiplantae > Streptophyta > Magnoliopsida > Fabales > Fabaceae > Medicago > Medicago ruthenica. The sequence goes on along the minus strand of CM031372.1, from coordinate 26,746,250 downwards.
TGGAGATCAATTCTACAACGAGAAACTGATAACACAATTCCGAGGAATTGGAGTGGAAGTCGGTGCAACAGAATGGTGTAAGAATGGCGTTGTGGAGAGAGAGAAGTTGGTGAGCAAGGATAACATAGAGAAGGCTGTGAGAAGATTGATGGACGATGGTGATGAAGCTAAAAATATGAGGCTACTTGCTCGAGAATTCGGAGAAAAGGCTACACAAGCTATTCAAGAAGGTGGCTCGTCTTATAATAATTTGCTGACTTTGATTGACGAACTTAAAAGATTGAGAGATCTCAAGCCACATGATTAATTTAAAGGACTATTGTCTAAGTTTTTCCAACCTATCCTAATAACATTGTTTTTCGTCAAGCATACGTGTGAATGTTATGGAGTAACAATATAGCTGCTCTGGCCGATTAATATGAATTTTCGAGTCATTTTCCTCAATTATTTTGAGTTTAAATCCATTCCCAAATCAATAAAGCTTGTTTCACGTATCCTTACATATTTCCATTTCCATTGTTGAAGCAATAATAAATGTTTACTAGTATGGATATTTGTGTCATGTACGAAATAGAATTTTGTCATATTTAAAATATTGGGTGAAAATGTTGTATTATTCTTATTTATGTGGTTGTTCTATGTCCAATGAGTTGGTCCACGACAATGTTGGCTCTTCAATAAGGTCCAACGATGGCATCATAGTCCAAGTCGATTTTGAGGGGAAGTAGGAGTCGGTAGATCTCGGATGTGAAGAGTCTCATAATTGGTGGAGAAACATATAAGTGATATGACTCATATACCTAGTACATATTGTTTAGGGTGAAGATGTGATGTTAAACTAACTTGTGTGGATTCTTAGTCTAATGTGATGATCAAACTCAATGTAGAATCCGCCGAAAGTCACAACGTTATGATAAACTTCTTTTTTTTTTTTTAGTTTTTTATGTTATTTTTTTATCTTAAAATTTAGTTTTTTGATGTCATTCTCGTGTGAACTTTTTCATTCAACCTCTATTATTTCAACTTCATTCATTTTTAGTCTTTGGTGGCAAGTGACATTTAAATTCCTCCTTTTCTTTTTTGGATGTTATAGCTACTAGTATGGATAGCTACTTGTGTATGTTGTAACTACTCGCTATAACAAATTATCCTTAATTTTCTAACAAATTTTCTTATTAACTTTTTCTTTAAACTACTTTGAAAGCGGAATATTAGTTGGCACATCAAAAGCTATTTCAAAATAACCAATCAATTATAAAAGATATTATAATCATACATATGCATCCATAATAATTATAGAGACATTGTGAAAAAAATAAATAATAATTATGGAGACATTAGTCATACGTATCCATAATAAACCATGCATATAAACCGTATTTTAAAACAACTATATTGATAAGCTCGGTTCCAATTTTATAAATTGTTATTCTTAGTCTTCTTAAAACAATTTTTAAACTTTTTTTTTTTAAATTAAACTAAGTCTAGATAACAATTTTAAAATAATCCTCTAGTTCAAGGGCATAAGACAAACACGTAGAAATTTATAGTCACACCAGATTAATAAAAATAAATAAACTGCATAAATAATTAAACTAAATAAAACTAAGGGTTCTAATTTCTTAAAGATAGCGAGCGGTACAATACTAATCCTCTTAAAATAGTTTCGTACTCGAAACTAGATAAACACGACAAGACGAGGGTGGAGTTCCTGTATCTTGAGGTGTTAAGAGTAACGACGTCGATGAACTCCACAACAATTCACTTGCTCTAACTAACTAAATAAATAAATATAAATAAAAGAATACATTTCAAAACATGTAGCATATAGGTCGACCTCACAACCCACTATCCATGGATTATTGCTCTGATACCATAATCTAATGTCCTAAATTCCTGAGGGTAAAATTATTAATATATATGTTTTTTTTTTGGACCAAAATATTATTACAATGTATAGACCACAAAAACCCGCACAAAGCTATAACGAAAAGAAAAACTCGCAAGAAGCCGCACAAATCCATACCACATATTGTATATGGATGCATACAACTATGTTCTCTACACTCCTGCGAATATATACTATATATATCCGTGTATAATTTTGTGGTAATAATCATATACTACGTATATAATGAACTTATAAACTTAATAATAAAATAGCTTCATTATGATTCATATAGTAGCCATTCTTTACTTCATGTATTTATATATACACACACAATTAATTGACATCGACATCTCTATAAGATCACTTTAATATATATATATATATATATATATATATATATATATATATATATATCTATATATATATATATACTATAACAATCATCACTATTATAATATACTAGCAATTCATCACAAAACATGTACATATATATATATATTGTATATATAGATCCACTAAGATATAAGTACACATATACGTGTATAAACTTATATATAATAATAAAATAGCAACAAGTAGCAAATCAATATAGTCAGCGTTTCACCAATAGGAACACAAATTGCATACTATTCGCTATTGTTGCCAAATCACCTTAAGAATCAATTAACTTCAATTTTAAATAACAATTGTCTTTCGAAGAACATATGTACATAAGCAGTAACTCAAAGCACATTGTTAAATTAATCAATTCATAACTCATCGTATGAAGAAAGTTAACGACCGACATCTTTAAAACAATATAACTTCATATTAATTTGTGAAAATCCCCGATTTAATAGAGTTAGGTTTTTACCAAAGTAAATCACACAAATAAATCCACAAGATTAATATACCAAGAAAGGGTTAAAGGACGTGATTACTAACCTGTTAAATCTAGACTAAATTGAAACTAACCGATACTTCTCTCCTCACCAACCGAATGGTATTCTCCTCTCGTTTCTCTTTTTTTTTTTTTTTCCTTCTATGTGTCTCTATTTTCTTCCCCGGTCTCCCCTTTTTTTTTCCCTTTTCTTTTCTGATCAATACTCCTATATATATTTATAGAAAAAACCTTTCTTTAAACTACTTTGAAAGCGGCATATTAGTTGGCACATCAAAAGCTATTTCAGAATAACCAATCAGTTATAAAAGATATTATAATCACTAGGTGCTCGTCTTTTCGCTCTTTTTATTACGCTAACGCGTGTAGATTATCAATGCTATTTAATAGAAATTTCTATGTAAATTACAAACGATATTTTATATGAATATATATATATATATATATATATATATATATATATATATATATATATATATATATATATATATATATATATATATATTTGTGACTTTCAAATGTAACAAATTCAACAAACAATATTTATCTTTTTCAATGACAACAATAATATAACAAATATAATAAAAATTCTTATCTTTTTTAATAACACCAACAATATAGCATTATTATAAGAAAATTTGTTAAAGGGTATAATTGGAATAACAAAAAAGTCAGTCCAAAATCCTTCCAAAAAGGGTGATTTTCTTTATATATATAGTATAGATACATATCCAATCATAATAATAATAGAGACGTTAGTCATACATATCCATAATAAACCATGCATATAAACCGTATTTTAAAACAACTATATTGATAAGCTCGGTTCCAATTTTATAAATTGTTATTCTTAGTCTTGTTAAAACAATTTATAAACTGTTTTTTTTAAATTAAATTAAGTCTAGATAATAATTTTAAAATAATCCTCTAACTCAAGGGCATAAGACAAACACGTAGAAATTTATAGTCACACCAGATTAATAAAAATAAATGAGCAACATAAATAATTAAACTAAATAAAACTAAGGGTTCTAATTACTTCAAGATAGCGGTCGTTACATAAACAATACATGTTTATTAGACATTTAAAATTATTTGGCGTTTTTTAATTGTATCTAATTTTTTTGACAAAATAATTATCCAAAAATCTCAAACTCCTTCAACAAACTCATAAAATTACCGGCAACTCACACTATTTACTATTCTCTCATGAACGAAACACACAATACTTATTTTTTTCCTTATATTCTCTCATGTTTAAATTCCTTTTTCCTTTCCTTTTTTTTCTTCTAATTCCCTTTCTTTCTTCTCATGAATTATAGGAACATAAATCTCTCTCAATGAAATCACCACCAACCAACCTTTTTGAACATGTTCTGCATTTGTTTGAGATGTTAGTGTGTCAAGTATGAGTTAAAGCTCTATATTGGATGGAAGGGTAGATTTTGAACAACATACAATGAAGATGACCCGTATAATGTCTTAAGATTTTGAGGGAAGATGTGATATCAATCTCACTTGTGGCTTCTCTTAGTCTAATATGATGATCAAACTAGGTGTAGGATCCCCCAAAAGTCCCAAAATTATGATGAATTGTTTTTTAATGTCATTTGTATAACTTTATTTGATGTTAAATCATAGTTATTGGATGTCATTCGCTTTCATGCATTTTTTATTCAACCTCCATTATTTTAATTTTCTTGACTTTAGTCTTTGCTGGAATCTGTCAATGGAAAAATGGAGATATGCTTTGTTGAGTTGACAAAATATATGCTTATATTAAAAATGAAAGCGAAAAAACCTCATTTAACTTATTTACCAAAAGAGAAAACAAATACAAGATATATGAAACCAAAATGACTGAAATTAAATTGTGTATTTGCAAGGCTATTTAAATGAAATTGGATAAAATGAGTGGAGATTAGCGTGTTTAAAAAAATAGATGGGGTGCTTCTGTTTAAGAAAATCTCAAGGGAGATCAATGTAATTTGCGCTTTTATCATTAATGTCAACTTTATCATTGATTTTTTCTTATTTTCTCAATATAACATTGCAATGCGTTTTGACGCATAGTCCCCGCTTTGACGCCCAGCTCGTGCGGAGCACGAGCGCGTGCTTAGCAGGGTTTGTTGCTAGTTGCTATTGTTTTATACTACACATCATATACACTAATTCCACGTGCACCCACATTCACTTGATTTTACTTCTTTTCTTTTTCTATTTCTTTTTTTTTTCTCTTAATTATATAAATATTTTTTTTAATCGTATCCTGTTGAGTTTTTGTTTATGGAGTTGGGTTTATTTTGTTAAAACAATGTGTTCTAGCAAGATGTTGTACCAGATGTCCTAAACATGTAGTACGACATCTTAGATAAGGTGTTGTACCGTATTTTGCATTCTTGGAGTAATGTATTTTCGCGTGTGATTTAAAAAGATTTTATCGAAGTCGTCATTTGAAGAAAGAGTCATTAGGATTTCGTTGTTAAGCTTTGTGTTTTATTTTGTATACCTCTCTTGTGCCGCCAATGAATATCAAAAGAATGAGAGTTGGTTTGTTTAGTTGAGTTGTACGTTGTTATTTGTATACCTCTAGTGCATCTTGCAAGAGTTGGTTTGTGTATTGGAGTTGTTCTCCAATTTTGATTGTAATCGGGATTAAGTCAATCACTGGGATTGTGGTTGAAAGAAAGTGAGAAGGGATCTCATATTTAGGGGGAGTCCTAGATAGAAATTCACGGGTAGTATTAGGTGAAAAGGCAGCGAACAAGATTTGTTCACATAAGACTAGGAACTGATACTATTGAGAGTGGATTTCCTTTCTTGGGATTGATGCCTCAAAATGTAGGTGATGTTGCACCGAACTGGATTACCAAATCTCTTGTGTTCTTCTTTATCGTACTTTATTTTATTTATGTTTATTATTTATTGTGCTGCATTGTCATAAGACTCTTCTTGAGTTTGTTTCTGAAGTTGCTTGACTTAGAGCTGGGCTTCTTTGATTTCTCTTTTGACTTGTCCTTCTGAAGTTCAGGACAATCAGCAATGAAGTGACCAGGCTTCTTGCAATTGTAGCAACCCTTCTGATCTTCCCTCTTTGAACCAGATCCTTTAAAGTTGCTGCTTTTGTTAGAGAATTTCTTCTGTCTTTTCATTAAGTACTAAAATCTTTTGGAAAGCATTGCAAGCTCCTGAGCATATGAATCTTCTTCAGAATTTCCCTCAGGAAATTCTTCATCAGATTCAATAGCTTTTAGAGCTTTAACAGACTTTCTTTTGGATTTCAGTGCTATTGACTTAGACTCTCTAACAGAATCGTCTTCATTAAGTCCCAGTTCATGCACTTTGAGGGAGCTTATAAGATCTTCAATACTCAGGGTATTTAGATATTTAGCTTCCTCAATAGCAGTTACTTTGGGTCTCCATTTAGACGGCAGACTTCTTAGAATTTTGTTCACATGATCAGCAGTGGTATAACTCTTCTTCAGAATCTGAAGTCCAGAAACCAGAGTCTGAAATCTTGAGAACATAGTCTCAATATTTTCATCCTCCTTCATTCTGAACAGCTCATATTGTTGAACAAGAATATTAGCCTTTGCTTCTCTAACCTTTTTGTTACCTTCATAGTTAGAGCAGAGGGATTTAAAGATGGCTTTGGCTATTGATTTATCACTCAGCTTCTGATACTCAGTGTGAGGTAGAGAATCCACAATGATACCTCTAACATTGTGATGCTTTCTGTAGATCTTCCTCTCAGCATCACTCAGGCTTCTTCTGTTAACAGCTACACTTTCTTCATCAACTGGAATAGAAATTTCATCTTCTATAATATCCCATAAGGAATCATCAATTCCAATGATGTGGTTGTACATCTTGCTTTTCCACCATGAGAATTTCTCAGGATCACCAGTAAACATTGGGGGTTTATTGTGTGAACGAGATTTTCTTTCATCTGTACCATAGTCATATGATATAGAAGTACAAGTACCTCTTTGATTTCTAGGAGAGGGTGGAGGGGAACTGCTGGAAGCCATGTTTTTATCAGGATCTTACTGACTCACAGTTAAGTGATTGAATATCAGAACCGGAGCTCTGATAATAACTGAAGGTGAGAAAAACACAGAAGAAGGGGGGGTTGAATTGTGTGGGCTGTTTCTTTTTCTTTCTCAAAACTTATGTTAAGTTCAGAATCAGATTCTGAACCTTTTTCAGAGTGTTATAGAAGCGGGTAAAGTAAATGAGAGAAAGGGAAAGAGAGACACAATGGTTTTTATACTAGTTCCTTCCAGAAACCGGAAGTAGTCTAGTCCCCCTGTCACTTACAGGAGATTTGAACTATAATCAACTGATTACAATTGCTCAAAGCACAAAGCTAAGAGACTTCCAATGCTCAAGCACTTAGCAAGAGACTTCTATGCTCAAAACACAAAGTTAAGAGACTTCTAGTTGCTCAAACACTTAATAAGAGACTTCCCTTCTCAAGACACACAGTCAAGAGACTTCTAGTTGCTCAATACACAAAGTAATGAGACTTCTGGATTGCTCAAGCACGCATGCTGAGACTTGAATCAAACTGATTTACAAAGAAAATAAGTTTGAGTTGAACACTTGATAAAATATCAGAGGTGTTCACAAAATGCAACTCAGGTTTAAGACTCTAAACTTAAGAAATTCTAAGATGAGTAGTTTGTAAGAATTTCTAAGAGTTTTTGGTGACTTTCAGTTTTGACAGTTTTGTGTTCGTAAAACAGAGCAGAATTTCAGTCTTTTGTTTCTTGAGTCTTATCAATTTTCTTCTTCAAATCTTCACCCTTTTATAGATAATAAAAGAGCTGTTGAGAATTGCCCAGATTTCCAGCAAAGAGCCGTTGCAAGTAGAGGCTAGGTCCAGCGGAAATTGTGTGCGTAAGTTGGAGAAAACAGAGCACACAAAGTTTGAATTGTTTTCCTTAAAAGCTGGAGAATGTTTCTTTGAAGGAGGCAACTGTTCCATTGAGTTGTTCTGACATTGCAGACATTTAATGCTGACAGTGACAATTGCTTTTCCTTAAGAACTCAGACTTCAGAAGCTTCTTCAGGAACTTTTTATCAGAAGCTCTCTTCAAATACAGGTCTCAGACGCACCCTTCAGAAGAACTGTTCATCAGACGCACTTCTTCAGACGTTGACTTTTGTTGACCTTCAGACTCAGCCTTCAGACGTTGACTTTCGTTGACCTTCAGACTCAGTCTTCAGACGTTGACTTCCGTTGACCTTTAGACTCAGTCTTCAGACGCACCCTTCAGACGCAGTCTTCAGACTCTGCCTTCAGAAGCTGCTTTCAGACTCAGTCTTCAGAAGCTGCTTCTTGCTCTTAGCTTGTTCTTCCAAAACCAATGTTAAATACCAAACTTTAAATACATGGTTCTGCACACTTAGAATCAAGCATTAGCAATTCCAATTTTCTTTTTAACACTTTGTTATCATCAAAACCCAAAAGAGAGTTGTTCATACATTTTGTTCCAACAAATTATAAGATATCTGAATGAAGAAGTCTATGTATAGAAACCAAAGGGATTCATTGATCCTATCTTTCCAAATCATGTGAACAATTTGAGGAATGCTCTCTATGGGTTGAAGCAGGGTCTAATGGCATGGTATGAAAGGTTGACAGAGTTTCTAGTCAACAATGGATATAACAAAGGTGGTATTGACAAGACCTCATGGTTGCTCAAATTTATGTAGATGATATTGTTTTTGGAGGAATGTCGAACCAGATGGTGGAACATTTTGTCCGACGAATACAGTCTGAATTTGAGATGAGTCTTGTAGGTGAATTGACATATTTTCTTAGTTTGCAAGTGAAGCAAATAGAAGATACTATTTTTATTTCTCAAAGCAAGAATGCTAAGAGTATTGTGAAGAAGTTTGGTCTTGAAAATGCAAGTCATAAGAGAACTCATGCTACAACACGTGTTAAATTAACCAAAGATGATATTGGTGTTAATGTTGATCAAAGTTTCTACAGGAGCATGATTGGTAGTTTACTATATCTTACAATAAGCAGACCTGATATTACATTTGTTGTAGGAGTTTGTGCTAGATATCAAGCTAAACCCAAAGCTAGTCATCTCACTCAAGTGAAGAGAATCATGAAGTATGTTAATGGAACTTGTGATTATGGTATCCTCTACTCTAATGATACTGATTACATTCTAGTTGGGTATTGTGGTGACTATTGGGCTAGAAGTACTGAGGAAAGAAATAGCACATCTGGTTGGTTTTTCTTTCTAAGCAATAATTTGATATCTTGGTTCAGCAAGAAGCAAAATTATATGTTTTTGTCTACTGCATAAGCTGAGTACATTGTTGCAGACAGTAGGTGCACTCATTTGTTTTGGATGAAACACATGTTGAAGGAGTACAATGTCAAGCAAGATGCCATGACATTATATTGCGACAATGTGAGTGCTATTAATATTTCTAAGAATCCCATTCAATATATCAGAACCAAACACATTGATATTGTTCATCATTTCATCAAGGAGCTATTTGAAGATAAAGTTGTGAACCTTGATCATATAGAAACTAAACAACAACTGGTAGATATTTTCACTAAGGTTTTAGATGTTGTGCACTTTAATAAGTTAAGGGGATCTTTAGGTATTTGCTTATATGAGAATTTATAGCAGTTACAATTGTGGAAGCGTGCAAATAGATGCTTTTATCTTTACTTTAACTAGAGTTTCACGATAAATGAGGGAAATCATTGCCATTTTGAAAACCACTGAAAATGTAAGTTCTCTTGATGCTTCATCTGTACCGATTAATGTTCCCAGAAGCCCTTTTGATTTTGTGGATTAAAATCTTGATGTTACTAAAACTTCAATTATTGCTTTTGTGAATGTTTTGAAACCATTTGAAACTGCTTCTAATTTGCATGTTGAACATAATGATGAAACCCATGTTGAACCTAATGTCGATCTTGTTGTTGAAACCCCTGTGAAACCCTTTGTTGATTCTGTGCGTCAAGTAGATCTTGTCTCTGATAAGGTTGTTGAACCATCTAGTACACCTGGTATTTTTGTTGTTTTTGTTTATGCTTGTGGTAATGAAACCCCCACAAAAGAGACCATTCTAGAACCATCAAATTACCAAATGACTCTTCCCACTGTTCTTAGCAAAGAACCTGATGTTGAACCCGCAAAAGAAACCCCCTCTAATATTGTTGTTGAACCAGATGTTGGACCATCTAGTTGTTGAAATAAAATTCCTATTTTAGTTTTAAAGATGATAAATATATTTAAATTATTTATAATAAGTTGTTATCTAACATGTGCTCTTGAGTGATTCAAATATAAGAAAGAACAAGAATCATTTGCCAAATCAAAGTCATGGAGATAGCAAAGTCATCCTTTATTTTTGGGTTTTGAACTTATCACCCACAAATAAACTTGCTGAAAGACATTCAGGATCTAAAAACATTCAGCGTCTAAAGATCAGCGTCTGAACATCAGCGTCTGAAGATCAGCATCTGAAGATTAGCGTCTGATGATCAACGTCTGAAGATCAGAGTCTGATGAACAGTGTCTAAAGATCAGAGTCTGAAGTCTGAAGACTGGGAATCTGAAGTCTGAAGTTTAAAGGAACCTCAAAGATTATCAATTTGAGGGGGAGCCAAAAATCAGAACTTCTTTTAAAGAAAATTTATAAGTTCTGATTATTTTTCATCTAACTTGTGTATTTGAGTGTCTCATTTAGTTACAGGAAAAGTATTCAAAAGGAACTCAAATACTTCAAATTATCAGTTGATGTTCTGTCACACATTTTATCCGGCATATGGATTTTGAGGCACCAAGTGAAAATCAAGAGACACAATATATTGAGACAAAATTACATTGGTGTTGTTTTGGCAAAAGTAGAAAATTTCTACACGTGTAAATGCAATACAGAGGAAGGAACATGGTTTTGGTTTGTCTCTAAAAACATCCTTTGTCCAATCAATGAAGTTCACAAGTACAAACAAATAAGTGCTTTTTGCTGCAAAAGGCATGATGCAAAAGAAGTGCTAGCTTGCATAAAGCCTCCCCACATACTCACGGCTCAAGTAATACAAAAGGAATAAAAGGAAATGCAGTTGCAACCTACATCAGTTAAAGCCTGGCCAAGTTGTTTTTAAAAAATGCACCACACGTGGGAGCAATGGAAAGAGAAAATTGAAGAAATTAAGTACAGTAGCTACATGTGAGAAAGGGAGCGTGTAGTGAACAGCTTCAAAGCATAATCTGCCTATAAATAGCAAGCTCATGGCAAGGCAGTACTACAACCGAATTTTGAGAAGCCACAAGCAGAAATACTCATACATTCAAAGCTCTCTTTTATTCTTCAATTTTATGTTTACTAAACTTTGCTCTTTTGTTTTGAGCTTTGTTTAGCAGAACAGAGATATTTGATTTTATCCAAGTAAGATTTTGTTTCTTATTGGGTTGTAAAGAAAAAGCTTGTTGAAAACAAGTGTATAAATTCAAAAGTGAGAAAAGCTCAGTGTAAAGAAAGATCAGGAAGATCAATACAAAAGAGGAGTTGTGGTTAAGTTATAACTCAACTACCTAGTGGAAAACCTCACATTCGTGTGGGGACTGGAACTAGCCTAGTTTGGGTGAACAAAGATAACTCTCTGTGTTATTTCTTTCATCTCTTTTATTTGTTTCACAAATTTCACACACTCATCACACGTGATTATTATTAGCTTTCATTTACTAACCATATTTAATTACTAGCTTGAAATTTTAAAAAGGTAATTTTTAACAGTTCACAATTCAAACCCCCCTTTCTTGTGAAAATATTTTACTTCAATTGGTATCAGAGCCTGGTTCTGAGACCTTAGCACTTAACAGTGTAAGAGAAAAAGATTCAGAAAAGAAGAAAAATGTCTAAAGCAAAATTCATGTCTGAAGGAGGTTCGGTCACACGACCACCTCTCTTTGAAGGGGCCGACTACTACTTTTGGAAAAGCAAAATGGAACTGTTTTTACAATCACAAGATAATCATATGTGGTCAATAGTTGAAAATGGAAACTATATTCCAATTGATGATGATCTAAACATAAAAAAAAACAAGAAGATTGGTCAGGAGAGGAAGGTAAACGTATTTTATTAAATTCTAAATCTAAATTGTTTCTAACCATGGCTTTGAGCAGGGAAGAATATGATAGAACACAGGAATGTAAAATTGCCAAAGAAATTTGGGATACCTTTAAAACTCATCATGAAGGAACCAACCATGTGAAAGAAACAATAATTGATATAGGCGTAAGAAAATTCAAATTATTTGAAATGAAAGAAACTGAAACCATAGATGAAATGTATGGAAGGTTTACTATCATTATGAATGAATTAAGATCTCTTGAAAAAAAAATTACTACTCATGAGAGAGTAAGAAAAATTTTAAGATGTCTTCCAAAATCTTGGAGACATATTGTAACTGCAATAACAGAAGCAAAAGATCTCACCAAACTCAGATTGGAAGATCTGATTAGATCTTTAAAAGCTCATGAAGTTCTATTACAAGAAGACAAATCCTCAAACAAAAGCAAGATGATTGCTTTAAAAAACAAATCAAGAAGAAGAAATAAATCCTGATGATCAACAACAGGAAATTGATGATGAAGAAAGTCAAGATCAAATCATTCTTCTCACCTGAAAACTCCAAAGAATGATACAAAGAAGAGATCAACACAAAAGAAATATCCCAACAAGAAGAGAAAAAACAGAAGTTGACAAAAGTCAAATTATCTGTTATGGATGCTACAAACTCGGACATTACAAATCCGAATGTCCATTAAACAAAAGAAAATCAAACAGTCCTCAGTTCAAACTTAAATCACTACTTACTTGGGACGATCAAGAAGAATCAACAAGTGAAGATGAACAAGCAAGTCTATGTCTAATGACAAAATCAGACAATGAAGAGGTAAATTTTGAACCATGTTCATCTTGTGAAAAAACTGAATACTTGTTTGATAATCTTTTTTATAACTCTCAAATTCTAGAACAAACTTGTGAAAAATTGAGAAATGAAAATCTTGAACTAAAAAAGGAAAAAGAAGATTTAAAAAAATTAAATGAAGATCTTCTAAAGAAAACTCAATCAAAGGAAATTTGTGAAATTAAAAATGAAACTCATGGAGAAAACATTGCTCTAAAGAAAAATGTTCTACAATTAAAGGATGACATTTCTAACTTTGTTAAATCAACTGAAACTTTTCAAAAGATTATGGGATCACAAGTAAGTGTTTTTGATAGAGCCTGCATAGGTTTTAAAACTAATCAAAAACAAAAACTTTATGAATTTTTTTCATTCCTGAAAAAATTACAAAAAAAAGAATGAAAGATACAAATGTACATATTGTGAAAAATATGGGCATCTTGAAGCATTTTGCTTTAGAAAGAAGAAAGAACAAGCATTGCGAAAATCAAGATTTACTCATAAATCAAATTCTGTTAAATTTCACAAACAAGGGTCTTCTAAAAATAACACTAACCATCAAGGACCCAAAAAGATATGGGTACCCAAATCACTACTAACTACTACTGCAGGAATGCCTAATGACAGTCAAGAAAAAGCCTTGGTACTTGGACAGTGGATGCTCAGAACATATGACTGGAGATAAACAAAGCTTTCTCTCCTGCATAAAAAAGGAAGGAGGACTGGTGACCTTTGGTAATAATGAAAAAGCTCAAATCAAAGGTATATGTGTTATTGGTAAGATTAATTCCGCAAAAATTGAAAATGTTCAGTATGTAGAAGGTCTTAAACACAATTTAATCAGCATCAGTCAATTGTGTGATAGTGGTTTTGAAGTAACATTCAAACCTCACACATGCGAAGTAAGACAAGAATCTTCAGGAAAAATCTTATTTACAGGATCAACAAATAAAAATGTTTATGTTTTATACTTAGATGAACTCCCTGCTGAATCCTATTTTATATCTCTTGAAAAAGATAAATGGATTTGGCATAAGAGGGCTGGGCACATAAGTATGGAAACAATTTCTAAAATATCAAAACTTGATCTAGTAAGAGGACTTCCTAAGATTAATTTTGAGAAGGATAAAATATGTGAAGCCTGTATCAAGGGAAAACAAGTTGAAAGTAGCTTTCATTCAAAAGATTTTATTTCGACAAAAAGACCCCTTGAACTACTACACATAGATTTATTTGGACCTATCTCAATAGAAAGTGTTGGTGGAAAAAGATATGGCTTTGTAATCGTTGATGATTTTTCCAGATTCACTTGGGTTTTATTTTTAAAACACAAAAATGACTCTTTTGAAGCTTTTCAAACTTTTTGCAAGAAGGTTCAAAATGAGAAAGAAACCAATATCATTTCTGTAAGAAGTGATCATGGGGGAGAATTTGAAAACTTAGCCTTTGAACAATTCTTTAATGATAGTGGAATATCTCATAATTTTTCTTGTCCTAGAACTCCTCCACAAAATGGAGTTGTAGAAAGAAAAAATAGAACTTTGCAAGAAATGGCAAGAACTATTCTAAATGAATCCAATGTTGAGAAATATTTTTTGGCAGAAACCATAAATACGTCTTGCTATATTTTAAATAGAGTTTCAATAAGAAAAATTTTAAACAAAACACCTTATGAACTCTGGAAAGGAAGAAAGCCAAACATTTCTTATTTTCACATTTTTTGATGTTATTGTTACATTTTAAACAACAAAGACAACCTAGCAAAGTTTGATTCAAAATCAGACAAAGTTATATTCCTTGGATACTCCACTTCTTCAAAAGCATACAGGGTATTTAACTTAAGAAAAAGGATCCTAGAAGAAAGTATGCACATCAAATTTAATGAATTTGATGAACTTGAAAATCAATCAAAAAATATTGAAGAAGAAGAAGAAGTCCAAAACAATTCAAATCCTGAAACCTCAATTCAAAGACCTCCAAATGAAGAACTTCATCAAAGTCCTCCTAAGTCTTGGAGAACAGTTGACTTTCATCCGCATGATCAAATCATTGGAGAAACAGCAGATGAAATAAGGACAAGAAGGTCTTTTCAAAACAATGATATAGCAATGTTATCTCAAATTGAACCCAAATCCATAAAAGAAGCAATCATTGATGAATCATGGGTTGAAGCTATGAAAGAAGAATTACTTCAATTTGAGAAAAATCAGGTCTGGAGTCTTGTACCTAATCCTCGAACTCAATCTGTCATTGGAACACGATGGGTTTTTAGAAACAAACTGGATGAAGAAGGAAAAGTGACTCGAAACAAGGCTAGATTAGTAGCACAAGGCTACAATCAACAAGAAGGCATTGATTATGATGAAACATATGCCCCAGTTGCAAGATTGGAGGCTATAAGAATTTTACTTGCATATGTATCTCATAAAAGCATAAAACTCTTCCAAATGGATGTAAAAAGTGCATTTTTAAATGGCTTCTTGAATGAAGAAGTCTATGTGCATCAACCTCCAGGGTTCGAAAATTTCGAAAAGCCAAATCATGTGTTTAAACTAACCAAAGCTCTATATGGACTTAAACAAGCTCCAAGAGCCTGGTATGAAAGGTTAAGCACTTTTTTAATTAAAAATGGCTTTTCACGAGGAAAAATTGACACCACACTTTTTAGAAAAATCGATAAAAATGATTTATTAATTGTACAAGTGTACGTTGATGACATCATTTTTGGAGCCACAAATGAAAAAATGTGTGATGATTTTTCAAAACTCATGGAAAGTGAATTTGAGATGAGCATGATGGGAGAACTTAAATTCTTTTTGGGCTTACAAATCAAACAACACAAAGATGGCATTTTTATTTGTCAAGAAAAATACATCAAAGATTTGCTTAAAAAATATAAGATGAATGAAGCCAAAATTATGACCACTCCCATGCATCCTTCATCAAGCTTGGACAAAGATGAAAATGGAAGTAATTTTCCTAAAAAAGAATATAGAGGAATGTACTGGCAGTGAGTACAATGCTTCTAGAAACTAGGGTTTCTGTGCTGTGTTTAGGTCATGCCTCGGGAATGGTCCCGAGGTTACTATTTGTAGCCTTTCTTGGGCCTACCCGGTCACGGTTTTGGGCCTAAGTCATAAAAGGGCCAAAACCATGACTTGGGCGCCCTCGTAAGCTGCTAAGGGCGCCCCCAAAGGGTTATGTGTGATTGTCAAGTGGGCCCTACGCCCTCTTGGAGGACGTCCAGCCCTATTTTAAGGGTTCACACCCTTGGCTTTGGGGTCTTAATTCCTAGATAGTGAGATCTACGGTCCACAGCCCAACAAGCACGAGTCTTGGTACAAGGCGAAGTGATTAAACTGTTTACAGGGGGTCTGTCTATGACCTTTTGCCCAGTAAGTGGGACTTAGTGGCTACGAAGCCATGTGAAAAAATTTTATGAATACGAGCCCAACATGGGTGTTTAAAACCTGCATGGGTACTAGCCCAACATGGATACTAGCCCAACATGGGTATTAGCTCCATGTTTTGTTTTGAGTATCTTAGTGGGCGGCACTAGCCCTGCGAGAGTGTTGGGCGCCAGCCCAACAGGAATATTTATGCTAGCCCAACAAGCACAAGTCTTGGTACAAGGCGAAGTGATTAAACTGTGTGTAGCTCGCCGCGCCCTTTGGACCGCGTGTTGAGGACGCTTCTTATTGGGATCCGACGGCTGGCGTGAGGCGACCGTTCGCTCTCGATGACGTGTCGTAATCTTAGCGGTTCTCGGAAATCGTGCCAACTTAAGTGACGTCATCTGCGCGTTTTCCCAGGCTTTTCACTTTAAACTGAACGCGGATCTAATCAGTTCCTTTCTTTGTCTTTTCACTTTCCTTCTCCTTTCTTTGTCCGAAAAGCACGTCTCTCGCCTCTTACGAACAGTTTTTAGAATCAACGCTTTCCTCCAGGATCAAATCAGTCTCTTTCTTCGTCCAGTTTTCCTTCATCCGAAACAGGTAATCCCCTTTTTTGGAGTTCATCTTCTGATCGTTAGCGCTTCGTTTTTGTAATTAAAACTAGGAAATGGTAGTTATCAGGGAGTGTGATGGGAAGGGGAACGTGTTATCTCCGGCTAACTCGGAGGAAAGGGATGCGTTATTGAGAGAGGCGGTTAGGCTTGCGAAACGATCGGATGGGACCACCGATTGGGTTGCCTTTGAGAATGCCTACTATGGCCATTCCCTTTTAGGGGAGTTTTCGAGCGATTCGAGTGATAGCGAGGATAAAGACGATAGCGGGAATTCATCTGATTGTGTTATTCTTTCTGTTCGTCCAGGTCCCTTGAAAGAAAATCACGGTATGGCGTCCACTAGTGATTTGGGGATAGGGGGTTCTCCTAGCGAAATGATGCGCTTGGAGTCCGTGTTTATGGATCTTGAACGAGTGGGGCAATTCCGAAGCAAGGTTAATGTTTCTTCGACAGGATGCGAAGATGATGTGGTGCTGGAGCCCTGCCGTCCTGGGGAGAAAGTATACTTACGGATGCCAAGGAGTAGGGCCCACGAGTTCTTCTACATGTATGCGGCGGTCTTTGAAGATTTGGGCGTGAAGTATCCATTCACGCCCTTCTCCGAAACTGTCCTGAGGTGGTTGAATGTGGCGCCCTCGCAGCTTCAGCCCAACAGTTGGGCGTTCATCCGGGCCTTTGAGATAGCTTGCGAGGGATTAGGCTTTGAGCCCTCCGCCGGGTGTTTCTTTAGCTTCTATGGTACTCGGGGGGTGGACAAATCGTCTTGGGTTTCTGTTGGCGCGCACCCTGGGAAACGGTTGTTTCCACCTTACGCCTCTCATTACAAGAACTGGAGACGGACATTCCTTAGGGTGAGGGGAGGGGGGCGCGTACACAATGAGTTAAAATTTCCCATTTGCTGGACGAGTTCCCCAGCTTCCATTACGGGGTTTGCTTTCGAACAATTGAGTGCGTATGAACAAGGTGTCGTTTCCTTCCTGGATAAAATGCTGCCCATGGATATCCGGGAGTTGCTGAATAGAGAGGGGGATGTCGATAGCTTAGAGACCTATTTGCGTGAGTTGACTTCGTGACTTTGCTTGTCTAGCTTTTTGCCTTTCTATTGATTAATTATTTGTGTAATGGCGTTGGCCTTTTGACTTGCAGAATCAATGGCGCCACTAACAGCTGCAGAGAGGAAGCAGTACTTGGCGGAGCTGAAGGCCAAGAGGTCGGGCGGGGTGGCTGAAACTGGCGACTCTTCTGGGCTCATCCTTCGTAAGTCCAAAAAGAGGACTGAGATTGCTCTTGACGCTCAACCTGAGTGTACTGTGGACGTGGCGCAGGAGAAGACTCAGGAGGAGAAGAAAAGGAAGGCGGCGGATCGGGAGGAGGGGGTGATAAAAGAGAGGAGGTCGAAACGGGCGCATTCTCATCCCGCCATTGAACTTTCCGGCCCCAGCCGGGATGTTCGATCTTTCTGGGATAAGGACTTTGATTTCGAAGCCTACGTGAAAGAAAGGATGGTTTGCAACCCTGACGATGTGACAGCTGGGATGCAGAACCCTGTTCCCTTTGCGACAAGGGATATCGGCGTGAACTGTTTGCGGTCTATTATGCTTCTGATGTCTGTTGATTGCAAATATGCGGAGTCAGTTCGTAATGGAGAAACGCTGTTGGAAAGGGTGAAGCTGCTGGAGAAGGAGTTACAAGAGGTTCAAGAGGGCAAGGAGAAAGAGGTCAAGGAGGCCGCGGAGGCGCTGAGGGCCGAGTTCGACGAGAAAATCAGTGATCTGAAGGTTGGTCATGACGCTGACCTAGCTGGGAAAGACGCGGTGATCATTCGTTTGAGAAAAGAGGTCGCCTCGGGGGTTGATAGGGAGACGGCGTTGCAGGCTGAGGTTGCGGAAGCCAAAGGAGAACTGGCGCTGTCTTTTGAGGCTGGGTTTGAGCGTGCGAAGGGGCAGGCCGCCTTCCTCCATCCTGAAGCTGATCTTTCGTCTATGGATTCGTTCAAGATAATCGTAGATGGCGTCCTTGTGGACGAACAATAATAGTCTTTGTTGTAACTTTAATTTACTTTGAACTTTCTTGAATTTGTATTGATGCGTGATTTGTACTATATTTCGTTGGTTTCTTGTTTAATGATGGCGATGATAATGCTTCTTGGGTGATAGTTATTGCTTGTATGTTTTCTCGATTTATTTGATTGTCGAATCCGTTGAGCTTTCCGGTTTTATTGCTCTATTGAGGCATCTTATGTACGAATTCTTTTATTTTCGCGACGTGTTCGTTTTCTTCTTGCGACGCCCGAGTGTTAGGGACTTATGTGGCTATTTTGTTTTTCGGCTTGCGACGTCTTAGAGCCCTCTTAGGGGTTAAGGAATTAGGCGGCGATCTTATTCTTTCGGCTCGCGACGTCTTAGAGCCCTCTTGGGGGTTAAGGAATTAGGCGGCGATTTTCATTTTAAGCACACGACGTCTTAGAGCCCTCTTGGGGGTTAAGGAATTAGGTGGCATTTTCATTTTAAGCACACGACGTCTTAGAGCCCTCTTGGGGGTTAAGGAATTAGGTGGCATTTTCATTTTAAGCACACGACGTCTTAGAGCCCTCTTGGGGGTTAAGGAATTAGGTGGCATTTTCATTTTAAGCACACGACGTCTTAGAGCCCTCTTGGGGGTTAAGGAATTAGGTGGCATTTTCATTTTAAGCACACGACGTCTTA
This sequence comes from Medicago ruthenica, assembly GCA_018208015.1. Lineage (NCBI taxonomy): Eukaryota > Viridiplantae > Streptophyta > Magnoliopsida > Fabales > Fabaceae > Medicago > Medicago ruthenica. Next base: position 26,726,801 of record CM031372.1, on the reverse strand, counting down.
GAGCCCTCTTGGGGGTTAAGGAATTAGGTGGCAACCCCTTTGGGGTTAGGCGCGCCCTTTGCAAGTTGATGCTGCCTATCTCGTTTCGGCGATGTCTGTGATACTGGAGTCAAAGCAGAGATAAGAGTAAACGGAAATTGGTGCCTCATTAAAAACCCAGCTTTCGCGGGGAAAAGAGTGCTCCCTTATTCCTCTTCGTTAATTGAAATCAAAATACAAACAATTCAAAAGAAAATGCCAGCAAAACATAAACTTTACAGCAGTTCGACCTTGTGTGGCTTGTTTGTAAGAATGATGAAGTACTCAGCTGTAGTAGTGGCGAAGGTTGGCGGCATTCCAGGTTCGTGGTATCGTGTCTCCATTCAGCTCCTCCAACTTGTATGCTCCGTGTGCTAGCTTTTCCCTGACTCGGTATGGTCCTTCCCAGTTGGGAAGTAACTTTCCAATTCGGGTGGGCGCGACGACCTGTCTTAAGACCAAATCTCCTTCTTTCATGTCTCTTGGTATCACTTTTGAATTGTACCGGCGGGCTGCTCTTTGTTTGGCGGCGAACTCCCGGATGTGGGCGGCCTCTCGTACCTCGTCAATCATGTCTATCCCGCATAGTAAGCTCGCCTCATTAGCCTCCTCTGAGAAGTTCTCCCGGCGCCATGTTGGTGTGTCGATTTCTACAGGCAGCATAGCGTCGGCGCCGTATACCATGGTGAACGGGGTTTCCTTGGTTGTGGAATGAGGCGTCGTGTGATATGACCAGAGCACTTCATGCAATTGGTCAGCCCAAAGTCCTTTGGCGTCGTCAAGCTTCTTTTTTATGCCGTTCAAGATCACCTTGTTTGCAGATTCGGCTTGCCCGTTTGCTTGGGGATGGATGACTGAAACAAACTTCGTCTGGATTCCGAGTTGATTGCAGAATTCTACCACCTTGGAACTGGCGAACTGGGTCCCGTTGTCAGATACTATAACTTTGGGAAGCCCAAACCTGCATATTATTTTCTTCCAGTAGAAGCGTATCACTCTGTCTGCTGTGATTTTGGCGACCGCTTCGGCCTCGACCCACTTCGTGAAATAATCCACTCCGACTATGAGGAATTTCAGTTGTCCTGGTGCCAACGGGAATGGGCCTACAATATCCACTGCCCACTTATGGAAAGGCCATGGGGAAAAGACTGAGGTGAGTTCGCAGGCAGGGGCGTGCTTCTTATCAGAAAACCTTTGACACTTGTCACACTTTCGTACAAAGTCTGCGCTCTCTTGGATCATTGTTGGCCAGTAATAACCTGCTCTCAACAGCTTCGCGGCCAAGGATCGTCCGCCGATGTGGCTCCCGCACACGCCTTCGTGCACTTCTAGGAGGACGAGGTGGGTCTCGTTTTCACCTAAGCATCTGAGCAGAGGTGATGCCTTGCCTCTCTTGTATAACTTGCCAGCGACCATGCAATACTTCGACGCCTTTTTTCGTATCTGCAGCTCTTCTTCCTCGCTTTTAGGATTAAACGCTCCCGTGAGGTATTTGATGAGAGGCGTCATCCACCCCTCCTCCTCATTCTCCACGGCGCCTACTTCCATGATCTCTGTGCTGGGGGCCGCCAGCACCTCCTGGATGACCGTTCTGTTGTTCCCCGGGCGTTTGGTGCTGGCCAGTTTAGACAAAAGGTCGGCTCTTGAATTCTGCTCTCTTGGAACGTAGATTGCTTCGAAGAACTTGAAGGTGGAGGCTAAACTGTTGACCTTTGCTAAGTATTTGGTAAGTTGACTGTCCTTCGCTTGGTATTCCCCGGTAATTTGGCTCGTCACCAACTGGGAGTCGCTCTTCGCCCTCAAATTTTCTGCTCCCATTTCTTGTGCCAGCTTCATGCCTGCTACCAGGGCTTCATACTCTGCTTGGTTGTTGCTCGCCTTGAACTCAAATCTCAGCGACTGCTCTATGATTAGGCCCCCTGGACCCTCCAACACTATGCCGGCTCCACTACCTTTGAGGTTTGATGACCCGTCGACCGACAACAACCATACGAAAGGGGCGACCTCTTCCACCGGGGATGAGAATTCTACTAGGAAGTCAGCCAGGACCTGTGACTTTATGCTGCCTCTAGGAAGATATTGAATGTCATATTCGGACAATTCCACTGCCCAGGATACCATTCTTCCCGCCAGGTCTGGTTTCCCCAACACTTGCTTGATGGGGTAGTTGGATTTGACAACAACTCTATGTCCTTGAAAATATGGTCGCAGCTTCCTCGCCGTTGCTACTACTGCTAGAGCCAGGCGTTCTATTTTCTGGTATCTCAGCTCGGCTCCCTTGAATACTTTGCTCACAAAGTACACTGGTTTTTCACCTTCGTCAGAATCTTGCACAAGGACAGAACTCATAGCATTTTCCGATATAGATAGGTAGAGGAAAAGGACGGCGCCTGCGTCTGGGCGATGCAGAACGGGCGGGCTGGAAAGGAATGTCTTTATCTTTGTAAACGCCTCTTCGCATTCTTCAGTCCATTGGAAAAGTTCCTTCTTCTTTATTGAGGCAAAGAAAGAGAAAGCTTTATCGCCGGCACATGATAAAAACCTGGAGAGCGCTGCGAGCCTACCCGTCAACTGCTGCACCTCCTTAATGCTAGAGGGGCTTCTCATGTTGATTATCGCCTGACACTTGTCAGGGTTTGCCTCGATACCACGCCGGGTCAGCATGAAGCCTAGGAATTTCCCTGCGTGAACCCCAAAAGAGCATTTGGCCGGGTTGAGACGCATGTTATACGCGCGAACTTGATCGAAGATCTCTTCCAGGTCCTTTGCATGGCTTTTGTCATGTTTTGTTTTTACTACCAGATCGTCGATGTAGACCTCCAAATTCTTTCCGATTTGTTCTGCAAAGGCGGTGTCCATTAACCTTTGGAAGGTGGCGCCGGCGTTCTTTAAGCCAAAAGGCATAACTTCGTAGTGGTAGTTGTGGTGATTAGTCATGAAGGCCGTTTTTGGGGCGTCGAGAGGATCCATCTTTATTTGGTTGTAACCGGAGTATGCGTCCATGAAACTCAGGGTTTGGTACCCTGACGCGTTGTCAATGAGGTGGTCAATGTTTGGGAGGGGATATGGGTCTTTTGGGCAAGCGGTGTTCAGATCGGTGTAGTCGACGCACATGCGCCATTTTCCGTTAGCTTTCTTTACGAGGACGACGTTCGCCAGCCAGGTAGGATACTTGATTTCACTTATGAAACGGGCGTCTCTTAACTTGGCCACCTCTTCATCTACTGCTTTCCTCCTTTCTTCGCCTAATTTTCTTTTGCGCTGAGCCACTGGCTTCACTCCTGGGCGTAGGGCGAGGTGATGACATACAATGGTAGGGTCGATGCCGGGCATGTCTGATGGCTGCCAGGCGAACAGGTCTAAGTTTCTTCTCAGGAGATCCACTAGATTTTGCTCTTCGGCGGGATCCAAAGAGGTTCCCACCTTGGTGGTTTGATGCGGCTCCGGGCCTATTGTGACTTCCTTCAGATCCTCCGTGGGTTCAAGACGTTCATTCTGGAATTCTTCCCTTGGATCCAAGTCGATGACGTTAACTTGCAACGTTTTGCTGTGGCTGCGAAGTTGCTGGATCTGTTGCCGTACTGCTTCTGCCGCCTCTGGGTCCATGAACAACGATGGCGACGATGGTCGTTTTTTGGGTCGGTTATCAAGGTCTAAAGACTGCGACTGAGGATTCTTGGTCGGGATTGCGAATTTCGGAGGGATTAATTGATGTTTTGAACAGGGAACGGGTCGACTGTTTGATGAGAGTTAGGGGGTGAATCGCGGCGGATTCGAAGGTTTTGAGGTTGCTCCTGGGAGGTATAGTGGATACACGGCGCTCTGATGGCTCTCAGGGGCCGTGGATCGATCGTTTTTCTCTGGGAGACGGTGGCTAGGTCAGTTTTACCGTAGCCCCACGGTGGGCGCCAACTGTACTGGCAGTGAGTACAATGCTTCTAGAAACTAGGGTTTCTGTGCTGTGTTTAGGTCATGCCTCGGGAATGGTCCCGAGGTTACTATTTGTAGCCTTTCTTGGGCCTACCCGGTCACGGTTTTGGGCCTAAGTCATAAAAGGGCCAAAACCATGACTTGGGCGCCCTCGTAAGCTGCTAAGGGCGCCCCCAAAGGGTTATGTGTGATTGTCAAGTGGGCCCTACGCCCTCTTGGAGGACGTCCAGCCCTATTTTAAGGGTTCACACCCTTGGCTTTGGGGTCTTAATTCCTAGATAGTGAGATCTACGGTCCAAGGAATGATTGGATCTCTCTTATATTTAACTGCTAGTAGACCAGATATTGTTTTTGCAGTAGGTCTGTGTGCAAGATTTCAAACTGCTCCAAAAGAATCACACTACACTGCAGTAAAAAGAATTTTCAGATATCTTGTGGGGACCACAGATATTGGCCTATGGTATAAAAAGGGATCACATCTTAATCTTATGGCATATTGTGATGCTGACTACGCCGGAGATAAAATAGAAAGAAAAAGTACAAGTGGCGCATGTCAATTAGAAGATTTCTCTTTCAGGTACGCAAACATTCAAATATTATGTGATAATACTAGTGCTATAAATTTATCAAAAAACCCCATTCAGCATTCCAGATCAAAACATATCGAAATAAAACATCATTTTATTCGAGATCATGTAAATAAAAAGGAAGTTGAACTTTTATTTATCGACACTAATAATCAATTAGCAGATATTTTTACAAAACCTTTAGTAGAAGACCGTTTTTTATTTATAAAAGAAAGATTAAACATAATAAAAAATCCTTGCATTAATTAACTCTCCCTAATCTCTTGCTTTTTTTTAAACCAACCTAAAACCTTTCCTTCTCCCACACGCGCGTCTCTCTTTCCCAAAACTAATCAGCCTCCACATAAACTCACGCGTCCCCAATCTCAACCACTCATCCCTTGATCTCCTCCTTGGAAGCACAAACAATCAAGGCAATGATTTCAACTTCTGCTACACGCAAATCCTCTCTGAACACACATCAATTCATTGTCACACTCAAACCATCTCTTTCAAAATAATCCTTTTAAAACTCATCCCTATGTTTAAACTTGAACATCCTTCTGTTTTGAAACTCAATTCTTCATAAAACAACCAAAGAAATGAAATCCAACAAAAGTCCTTCACCACCACTTCCTCCACCATTCTCGTACTCATCATCTACCTCCCTCTCCGAACTCAACAAAATCGTCACCCCCTCAAAATCCTTTATCATACTCACCTCCAAAGAGCCTCGCCTTCTCTGCTCCCACCAAAGCAGAAACATTTGATCAGTTCTACAAACCCAGAAAAAGTATCTCTAATGAAATCAGAAAATATGCACGTCTCTCATCTAAAAATCCAAGAATCTCTTATACTAACCTAGAAGCAGAGTCTGAAATATGTATGCAAGGCCAAACCAGCATGTTTCTATCAAAGAAAAACTACTGTCCACGATCATCGCCCTCAAACTCAAATGGTGGATTCACCCCATACGATCGTTCTCTAGCTAAAAAGGAAAAGCTGTTTAAGACATTATTAAACCTTGTTCCCAAACCTTTCCTGATCATAATCTACCCTTGTCAGAACCGTCTTTGTCAATAGAATGCACATCAACATAGATTTGTGCTATCATCAGACTTCCATCTTCTTCTTTCACAAACAATGTCTTGTCAGTTCCTCCTTTTCTGTAGCCTTGAGTAACAAGAATCTGTGTGAGTCTCTCATACCATGCTCTAGGTGCTTATTTCAATCCATACAAAGCTTTCTTCAATTTGTAAACATGATTTGGAAATTTAGGATCTACAAAACCTTTTGGTTGTTCAACATAAACCTCTTCTTGTAAATAACCATTCAGAAAAGCACACTTCACATCCATCTGAAACAATTTGAACTTAAGAATGCATGCTACTCCCAACAGTAATCTTATGGACTCTAATCTAGCCACAGGTGCAAAGGTTTCATCAAAATTAAGTCCCTCCACTTGAGAGTATCCTTGAGCAACTAACCTTGCCTTGTTTCTGGTCACAGTTCCATGTTCATCTGATTTGTTCTTGTAAATCCACTTAGTGCCAATGACATTCATACCTTCAGGTCTTGGAACAAGGTCCCACACTTCACTTCTTTTGAATTGATTCAATTCCTCTTGCATAGCTTCAATCCAGAATTCATCAGTAAGAGCTTCTTTAATATTTTTGGGTTCATATTTTGACACAAAACATGAATCAGTAGCTACTGCATCTGATCTTCTGGATCTGACTCCTTGATCAAGACTCCCAATGATTAAATCTCTGGGATGATCCTTCTGAACTCTAATTGATGGTCCTTTACCAGTAGATACATGATCTGGATGAATTTCTTCTTCTTCAGACTCTACTTCATTTTCTGCAACTGGAGCTTCTAACTGTTGTTCTTCTGATGTAACATCATCTGGAACCACTTCAGACTCAACTCTTTCTTTTTCAGCAGATAAATCATCTATCACAACATTGATAGACTCCATAACAACCTTCGTTCTGGAATTAAACACTCTATAAGCTCTGCTGTTTACTGAGTAACCCAGAAAAATTCCTTCATCAGATTTAGGATCCATCTTTCTTCTGTTTTCTCTATCAGCCAAAATGTAACACTTGCTCCCAAAAACATGAAAATACTTGACAGTTGGCTTTCTTCCCTTCCACAATTCATACAGAGTAGAGGTAGTTCCCTTCTTCAGAGTCACTCTATTGTGTATATAGCAAGCAGTATTAATAGCTTATGCCCAGAACATATAAGGTAAATTCTTAGCATGTAACATAACTCTAGCTGATTCAGCTAAGGTTCTGTTCTTCCTCTCAACTACACCATTTTGCTGAGGTGTTATAGGTGCTGAAAACTCATGCTTGATCCCTTCAGAAGCACAGAACTCAGAAAACTTCTTATTTTCAAACTCCTTCCCATGATCACTTCTGATTCTGATGATGACACTATCCTTCTCTCTTTGTAACTGAGTGCACAGATCTTTAAACACATCAAAAGTATCTGATTTTTCTCTAACAAAGCTTACCCAAGTAAATCTTGAAAAATCATCAACAACTACAAAGGCATACTTCTTCCCTCCAATGCTCTCAACTTGCATAGGTCCCATTAAATCCATATGTAACAATTCAAGAACTTTAGTTGTTACCTGATGATCCAATCTGGGATGAGACTTCCTTGTTTGTTTACCAATCTGACATTCACCACAGACACTGTCTTCATTAATCTTCAGTTTGGATAAACCTCTGATAGCTTCAGTCTTCATGACTTTCTTCATGCCCTTCAGATGCAAGTGACCCAGTTTCTGGTGCCAGAGTCTGACTTCTTCTTCTGAGCTTATGAGACAAGTGGACAGGCTTGTTTCTTCTTCAGACATCCACAAATAGCAGTTGTCATTTGATCTGCAGCCCCTCATCAGCACTTCTCCTTCTTTATCAGTTACCAGACATTGTTCCTTGTTGAAATTCACTTTGAAGTCTTGATCACACAACTGGCTTATACTGATCAGATTTGAAGTCAACCCTTTCACTAATAAAACATTATCTAGTCTTGGTAATCCATCACTGATTAAGTCTCCAATACCAAGAATCTCTCATTTAGCTCCATCACCAAAAGTCACATAGCTGCTGGAATATGGCTTTAAATTACTCAAAAGTTTCTTCACACCAGTCATGTGTCTGGAACAACCACTATCAAAATACCAATCTTCCTTAGAGGTGGCTCTCAAAGATGTATGAGCTATGAGGCCAACAGTATTACCTTTGGGTTTCCAAACCTTCTTGACATTGTTTCTGGATGCAGCAGGTTCCATTTTTCTGTACTGAAAATGCTCAGGATAACCATATAGCTTGAAGCAGAATGGTTTAATGTGTCCCTTCTTTCCACAATGATGACAAACCCATGGATGATTTCTTCTCTTTCTCTTGGAATTCTGAGGTTGCTTCAGAGGTTTCATCTTAGATGTGCCTATCATGGTATCATAACTTTCAGTAGCAGGAACAAACCTTTTAGCTGGATTCTTCTGTTTGAGATTCAAAGTCTGATCAACAAATCCTATGCCACTTTGTTTCCCTTGTTTCTGATTCTCTAATATCTCCTCCAGCACATCAGTAGCAGTATTCATCATTCTGACTTGCTTTCTCATGTTTTCAAGCTGGGAATTCAGTTAGCTTACTTCATCTTTGAGATCAGAATTTTGCACTAAGAGTTCACTTTTCTCATCCTGCAGCTGACAGATTGTCTTCTTCTGATCCACAAGTTGCTTGCAAACTTCTACACTTCTGATGTATAGGCTTTTGTAATTGTCAGCCAGTTCTTCATAAGATGATTTTTCAACTTTGGCTTCAGACTCTGATGAAATTTCAGACTCTGATAGTGTTTCAGACTCTGATAATGTCTCAGACTCTAAAAATGCTTCAGACTTTGAACAAGCTTCTGAGGCCTTAACCTTCACACCAGACTTGTACCTTCCAGTTAGGGCAACCATACACTTAGCAGATTCACTCTCTACATCTTCTTCTGAGTCTTCATCAGACCAGGAAACATCCAAGCTCTTCTTCTGCTTCTTAAGATAAGTAGGACATTCTGACTTGATATTCCCATATCCTTCACACTCAAAGCACTGAACAACCTTTCATTGATTGTTCTTCTCATCAGTCTTGGTCTTCTTCACATCACTTTGTTGCTTGTTGTTGTTGAATCTTATGTTCTGACCTTTGGATTTGGATCTTCTGTCAACATGTTTCAAAATCTTATTAAACTGTCTCCCCAACAACCCAAGTGCTTTTGATAAGCCTTCATCATCCTCATCAAACTCTTGTTGATCCTCAGTTTCAGAATTAACTGCAAAAGTAACTCATTTCCCTTTCTTCTCAGTATGTTTACAGAAAGCTGTTTCAAAATTCAGCAAGGATCCAATTAACTCCTCAACCTTCATATTAAAGATGTCATGAGCTTCCTCAATAGCTGTCACTTTCATGTCAAATCTTCTAGGGAGTGACCTGAGCATTTTTCTAACAATCTTTTCATCAGACATCTTCTCTCCAAGAGAATCAAACGAATTAGCCATATCCAGAACATTCATATAAAAGTCTTGTATGCTCTCATCCTCCAACATCTTCAAATTTTCAAATTTTGTGGTGAGTAGTTGAAGTATAGACAACTTAACCTTTGAAGTACCTTCATGAGTGGTCTTGAGTATCTCCCAGGCATCCTTGGCTAAAGTGCACTGCTTGATCAGTCTGAACATGTTCTTGTCCACTCCATTGAATAGAGCATTCAAAGCTTTGGAGTTTCCAAGAGCCAAATCATCTTCAGCCTTTGACCATTCTTCCTCTGGTTTCAGCACATCAGTCTGATTCCCATCTTTGTCCAACACAACTGGATGATCACAACCTTTTAGCACTGCTTTCCAGGTCCTGCTGTCTATGGATTTCAGGAAAGCACTCATACGAGACTTCCAATATTCATAGTTGGTTTCATCCAACAGAGGTGGTCTGTTAACATATCCTCCTTCCTTGTCCATTCTTGCCAGAAAAGCCTTCCATGGAGCTCACCCAAATACAGGCAGGGTGCCTGCTCTGATGCCAATTGAAAATTCTGGCAGGTATTGAATCAGAACGTAAAACAGAGTACCAGAAACGTAAAACAGAGTATGAAATCAAACGTTCAGAAGCAGAAATAAACAGGACAGAAAGTAAATAACACAGAGTATTTGTTAACCCAGTTCGGTGCAAACATCACCTACGTCTGGAGGATACCAATCCAGGAAGGAAATCCACTAAGAGGAATTAATTCAAAGACTCAGACACAGCCCATGTTCCCAGCGTTATCACTTAATCTCCACCAGTCTAGATTTCTACCTAGTAACACCTAGGTATAAGAACCCCCTCTTACTTCCTAACCACGTAACCACAGCCCAGTGATTAACAAACTCAAATAAAACCAAATACAATGAAGACACTCTTCAACACAACAAAAACACCACTTGTGCTTAAAAGCTTTAAGTGATTTACAACTCTAAACAAAACAACCAACTCTTAACAGATGAGTGGTACAAAATAAAGCAAAGCTTAAAGACTCAAAAACTCAAAAACTCTAAGACTCTAATATCTGGTTTTTGATACATACGAACTCCAAAAGCAATGTCCTCTTTAAATAGCCTTCAGCAGCAACATAATTCTGAACACAATAATCTTCAATTGATATAGTTCTGAAATACTTTAGAAGCTTATAGAAGCAAATATATTTCTGAGATATATTTTACAAAGATCCTTTGAAAATATATTCATAAATTAATACGAAGCCAATCTTCAATAAGATCTTCACATAAAATTATCAGCCTTCTGGAAACATCAACCTTGATAAATCTTCAACAAATCTTCAAAAGATACGCAGAAGGAATTAACAAAAAGAACGCAAAAACTCAGCTTCTGAAAGGCAGCTTCTGAAGGTCAACAGAAGTCAACGTCTGAAGGCAGCTTCTGAAGGTCAACAGAAGTCAACGTCTGAACAGTGCATCTGATGAACAGTACCAGCGTCTGAAGGCCAGTTTTGCTTCTGATGAACAGTAAATCCAGTTTTCAGCTTCTGAACCTTCTGAAATCCAATTTCCAGCTTCTGAAGACACAAATTAACATCTGAGGACGCTTTGCTTGTACAATATGATTTTAGCAAACATTTAGCCAACCTTCAAATAACTAACACATAGTCAATGCCATAGCTGTTGATGATCATCGTACTTCTCAACAAATCACACCAAGAAGCTCCTTTCTCTCTAAGATACCCAAAACAACCCTTCCCGATCTCAATCTTTCACAAAACAACGATCTACCTCTTCCTACGGATCCTCAGGCAGGACCTTCTGTCATCTTTCCAACACCAACTTTCAACTCTAATAACTCTGCCATTTTCGTTTCTGAATGTCTTAAAAACTTTTTGAAAACTCCTTCACAATTTTATGATACTTTTGGTCTCCTCAAAATATCCTCCCAAAATGCAGTGCCCACAATTCCTTCAGCGTTCAGTTCGTTTGAAAGCTTCAAATCCACTGGCACTTCCGCACGCATCAACCTTCCCTCTCTAACTAGAAATGCTGAAACACCACCTCCTATCACCACAAACAAATTGGATTTGATCTATCACATGAACAAAAATCTGTATACTTGGCTCACAAATGTTTTCTGCCCTCATTTTGGAATTCCACCCCCTCCATCTGATTTTTCGGCCATGCCTCCTGCTACTTACAACTCCTGCTCTGTGCGACTTTTTGATGACAACAAAAAGGGGGAGAAAATCATGAACTGAATTAACAATTGCCCCTGTTTTGCTGCCCTTGTTTTGCTCTGATGTTTGTCCTTTTTGGATATCTCTCTATTATGCTTTGCCTTATTGTCTAAATTATCCTTTTATAGTTTTTAGCCTTTTGGAACATTTAAGTTGTATACTATGTATGGCTAATGTTATTCAATGCTAAAAAACTATCTAGCTTTATCGTCTAGCAAGTTTATCATTATCATCCTTTAGAATTTTGACAAGCATTGGTTAACATTAATCAAAGAATTCTTACACGTTAAAACTATAAGGAATTTCTTCTAGTCTCGAATGCTAAAATTAAGGGGGAGCTTTTTGATAAAACACTAAGTATCTATCTACATTGTACACCCTAAAAAATTATCAAGTTGAGGGGGAGCTAAATCAGAACTCCTTATTATAAACTAAATGTTAATTCAAATATATTTTGTCATCATCAAAAAGGGGGAGAATGTTGAGATAAAATTCCTATTTTAGTTTTAAAGATGATAAATATATTTAAATTATTTATAATAAGTTGTTATCTAACATGTGTTCTTGAGTGATTCAAATATAAGAAAGAACAAGAATCATTTGGCAAATCAAATTCATGAAGATAGCAAAGCCATCCTTTATTTCTGGGTTTTGAACTTATCACCCACAAATAAACTTGCTGAAAGACATTCAGGATCTAAAGACATTCAGCGTCTAAAGATCAGCGTCTGAAGATCAGCGTCTAATGATCAGCGTCTGAAGATCAGAGTCTGATGAACAATGTCTGAAGATTAGAGTCTAAAGTTCAGAGTCTGAAGTCTGAAGACTGGGAATCTAAAGTCTAAAGTTTAAAGGAACCTCAAAGATTATCAATTTGAGGGGGAGCCAAAAATCAGAACTTCTTTTAAAGAAAATTTATAAGTTCTGATTATTTTTCATCTAACTTGTGTATTTGAGTGTCTCATTTAGTTACAGGAAAAGTATTCAAAAGGAACTCAAATACTTCAAATTATCAGTTGATGTTCTGTAACACATTTTATCCGGCATATGGATTTTGAGGCAGCAAGTGAAAATCAAGAGACACACTATAATGAGACAAAATTACATTGGTGTTGTTTTGGCAAAAGTAGAAAATTTCTACACGTGTAAATGCAATACAGAGGAAGGAACATGGTTTTGGTTTGTCTCTAAAAACATCCTTTGTCCAATCAATGAAGTACACAAGTACAAACAAAGAAGTGCTTTTTGTTGCAAAAGGCATGATGCAAAAGAAGTGCTAGCTTGCATAAAGCCTCCCCACATACTCACGGCTCAAGTAATACAAAAGGAATAAAAGGAAATGCAGTTGCAACCTACATCAGTTAAAGCCTGGCCAAGTTGTTTTTAAAAAATGCACCACACGTGGGAGCAATGGAAAGAGAAAATTGAAGAAATTAAGTACAGTAGCTACACGTGAGAATGGGACCGTGTAGTGAACATCTTCAAAGCATAATCTATCTATAAATAGCAAGCTCATGGCAAGGCAATAGTACAACCGAATTTTGAGAAGCCACAAGCAGAAATACTCATACATTCAAAGCTCTCTTTTGTTCTTCAATTTTAAGTTTACTAAACTTTGCTCTTTTGTTTTGAGCTATGTTTAGCAGAACACATATATTTGATTTTATCCAAGTAAGATTTTGTTTCTTATCGGGTTGTAAAGAAAAAGCTTGTTGAAAACAAGTGTGTAAATTCAAGTGTGAGAAAAGCTCAGTGTAAAGAAAGATCAAGAAGATCAAGACAAAAGAGGAGTTGTGGTTAAGTTATAACTCAACTACCTAGTGAAAAATCTCACATTCGTGTGGTGACTGGAAGTACCCTAGTTTGGGTGAACCAAGATAACTCTCTGTGTTATTTCTTTCAACTCTTTTATTTGTTTCACAAATTCCACACACTCAACACACGTGATTATTATTATCTTTCATTTACTAACCATATTTAATTACTAGCTTGAAATTTTAAAAAGGTAATTTTTAACAGTTCACAATTCAAACCCCCCCTTTCTTGTGAAAATATTTTACTTCACTAGTGTCCAAATAGAAAATGTTGTATAACCCTCTTCTGAAACTTTAGTTGATGTTTTTGTGCCCTCTGAGAACCCCCAAACAAAAGTGACTTAAAACCTAAATGAAGTGAATACAGAGGCTGATCCAAGTATGAGTATTGAGGTTGTGAATGTAGTGGAAAAAATTGATCTTGATGATCTTCCACTTGGCCAAACTTTTTCTCGAAGTGTGTCTGATAAGAAAAAAAGGATAATGGAAGGTCCTAGTTCAAAGAATAAGTCACTGAAAAGAAAGCTTGTTCCAATGAGTGACTCTGAGCCAGATGTTGAGGATGATGTACTGGACATCGTGTCCTCTAGTAGAAGAAAAATTGGTGGGAAGAGGATCCATGTGAATGTCCCCTCTGCTCCCCTGGATATTGGGTCTTTTCACTCTAAAGCAAGTGTTCAGAAGAGGAAGTTTGTGTTTTAATAAAGATAGTTACTGGTGTTGGTAGGTCCTATGAGAAGTTGGTCAAGGAGTTCATTGTGAATTTAACTACTGAGTACAATGTTGAACGTAGCAAGGAGTTCAGAAAGGTGTTTGTAAGAGGTAAGTGTGTTGACTTTTTCCCTGCCATCATTAATAATTATCTGGGTAGGAGTCAATCTGATGTGTTGGAGAAGGTTCCCTTGATTAAAAAGATTACAAAGGAAATCATTGGTGGACAACGGAAGGTGTGACCAAAGAAAGGATTACTTTCTTGTGGTAGTTTGAGTGTGAAGTATGCAATTCTAAACAGGATTGGTGCAGCAAATTAGACACCTACAAATCATGCCTCTGGTATTACGACTGAGCTGGCCAAGCTGATTTTTCTCATAAGAACAAAGGCTAAGCTAGATTTTGCTCTTCTTAGTGTAATCATTAAGATAATTCTAAAGTCAACATCTTGAGATTGTGAGGCCAGATGAACTCCAAAGCAAAAAGGGAGTGCCTCTGACTTTTGATTATAGGTTGTTTGTCAGACAATATGTTCCAAACATTGTTGTGTCTACAGGGGGAGATAATAGTAGGTGTTATGACTCTATTTAATGTGTTGGATATGGTATGTCTCATAGTGTTATCTTTGGTTGTAGCAGCTATGTGCACTATGTGGTTTATATGATGGATGTTAGTATATGTTGTGTGTTGCTGGATGTATTGTGTGTGTGTTCTAACTGGTTGTGTGTGTGTTGGATGTGCGTTCTACTATGAAGTATTATATGAGTTCATGTGTGTTATGTTCAGATATGGGTACTGTGTTTATGCGTGATTTTGATGTGCACTGCTTCAAGATGAGGAATATATTTTTTGTGTGATCTATTGGTTGTTTAATCCGCTGTTGATTAGTGTCTCTGATGTTTTGCTATGGTATTTCTGACCTTTGCCAAATTCTGCTAACAAGGGGAATAATATATGTGTGTTAGGCTTATGCCTTATGACTTATGACCTTCATGTTATATTGCTAGAGCATGATTATGGTATGTTTTTGTTCCAAGATGTTATGGTATTGTGGATGAAAGCCTGTATGTGTTCTTTTCTTCTATGGTGTGTTGTTGAAATGTGCAGCAGATTTCTGGGCATGTTCCCTTTATCTTTCCGTTGCTTGTGTTTTCTGAATATTTTAGAAGACATTTCTTTTAAGCTTTCATGTGTATGTTTCTATCTGAAGATTTATTTTAAAATAAAGAAGTTTTTGAAAAAGTTTCTCTCTCCTACACACATATTGTTTATCTGAAGATTGTTTTAGCCAAAATTTGCCAAGGGGGGGGGTTGAGTTTTTGTTTTTGGAGTTGGCTTCATTTTGTTAAAACAATGTGTTCTAGCACGATGTTGTACCAGATGTCCTAAACATGTAGTATGACATCTTACATAAGGTGTTGTACCGTATTTTGCATTCTTGGAGTAATGTATTTTTGCGTGTGATCTAAGAAGACTTTGATCGAAGCCGTCATTTGAAGAAAGAGTCGTTATGGTTTCGTTGTTAAGCTTTGTGCTTTATTTTATATACCTCTATTGTGCCGCCATTGAATATCAAAAGGCTGGGAGCTGGTTTGTTTAGTTGAGTTGTGAGTTGTTATTTGTATATCACTCTGGTGCATCTTGCAAGAGTTGGTTTATGTATTGGAGTTGTTCTCCTATTTTGATTGTAATCGTGATTGACTCAATCACTAGGATTGTGGTTGAGAGAAAGTGAGAGGGGATCTCATATTTAGGGGGAGTCCTAGATAGAAATTCAGGGGCAATATTAGGTGAAAAGGCAGTGAACAAGGTTTGTTCACATAAGACTAGGAACTGATACTATTGAGAGTGAATTTCTTTTCTTGGCATGGATACCTCCAGATGTAGGTGACGTTGCACCGAACTGAGTTACCAAATCTCTTGTGTTCTTCTTTATCACACTTTATTTTATCTCTGTCTATTGTTTATTGTGCTGCATTGTCGTACCTGTTGTCTAGGACATCTCACTTGTCGAACCTATTGTCCAGGACATCAGGTAAAACATATGTCCAACGAGTACTAAAATTTCAGTACCATTCACCAATATAGATATATAGATATATATGACACACTATCGTACTTATAATATAGTAAGTTTATTCATTAAACTTTAGATAGTAATTTAACTAGTGTAACATGTTTCAAATAAAATTGATAGACTAATAATTAATAATTTACTTAGCCAAAGACGTAAATACAAACACACAGAATATTATCATATAATAGTCACACCGAAGTGTACAATAAAGATATAATATAATTTTATTTAATAAAAGCTCAAGGTTACATTCCGATAATAAAATGAGTAGACTTTGGTTAAATAATTTAACTAAAACGATGGTACTACACTTTCTTAAATTCTTTACACATAAGATAAATGGTTAAATAACTAATAAATCAAGACAATATTAAGAAAAATGTATATGACATATATAAAATATCGGGATGTTACATCATCACAACCATAAACTTAAACTGTTGTTTGCACTTAAATAACAAAGAAAAACAAATTTTAAACTTTGCATATTTTTCAAGGAAAACGTACTTTTAGGTTGCTATGATCATCATTTTGTCTCATTTCTAGATTTGACTAATTTATCACTTCCATGCAAGTGGGACAAACTTTCATACTCTCGGCCACACTCTTTTTCAAGATACACATATGTATCTCTTAAATCCAGTATGGCTGGTCACGACATTTGCCTACTCCAGTCGTCACATGAATGCACCCTGCTTTAAATTTGAAACAATTCTGAACAGCCATTCAAGATCACACTATATACACACTTTGATGTCTTTCAGGATTGTAACGTGACTTAGGTTAAGTTGTGATATATTTGAGAAAGTAAGCTAATAAAACAATTTGAAGTTAGATTTTCAACCTACAGATTCCTACTAAATATTAAAGTATTGTCGATCTTCCATCCTTAAACCAAAACAAAATGGGTCCAAAAGTAGCACTTTTTATCTTTTTCTATTGTTTTTTAAGAGACCAACATTTTTAATGTTTTGACTCTTTCTTTTTTTTTCTTTTTTTTTTTGTGAAGACCCATATTTTTATATGGTTTATCTACATTTTTTTTCATTTGGATAAATAAGTACTACGGATACCCCACCCCAAACCTAGGATGTTGCTAATATTTACGATGTTAAACTGTTTGCTTTTCAAATAGATATATGATTAAACATACGTAGCTTCATACGATTACAAAGAGACATATGTCTTCAAATAATAAACCAAATTATGCAAATAATCTATGGTGGTCTGGCTTGAGATTGATGGTGGCAATTAGAAACCGCTATGGTGGCTTTTAATTTCCTAATGTTTTATCTTAATCTCATCTCTTTCAATTTACCGCTACTGTTTATTTTTTCTTCCTCTTTTCTTTATTTATTGGAGGTTATTTGATTACTACATTTTTTTTGTTTTCGAGAAGTTAGGTTGGTTGTAAAGGAGGGTATCCCAATAGATATTTGTTTAGTGTGTCGTTGGATTTTTTATTTTATTTTTTGGTTTAAAGTTCACTGTTTTGGTTTTTACATAAATGATAGTGTTTTTGCATCTTAGGTTCCCTTATTATTTTTTATTTTAGAGTTGATGAAGATGATTCATAAATGAAGACTATAAGTTCATCTCTTTTTGTTGCATTTTTTAAAGTGAATTCAACGGAGGACTCAAAAACAAACAAATACAAGGAGAATATAAAAAAAATATGACCAATCTGTGATGCTTTCTCTTTTTTGTATTTTGGTTTTTATATGGGAGTCTATACATTAATCAATGTAAGCAATGAACATTCTTTTGTTGGTTTTGAGAACATGAGGATGAGGTAATAGTGCTTATACTGATTTGTTTTGATATTATATTAATATGTTATTGCAATTGACGTTTATATCAATCAGTTTAAAGTATTTATTGATTTTTGCTAATATAATTTTGCAGTATCAAGTTATATTTGAATCATGACAATGACAGGCCAAAGACACTACAAAGAGTTTAACGTATATTTCGTTTGGCGTTGTATCGTTCATTCTCGTGTTTCGATGTCAATTTGGCCATGATATTAAGAAGCTACAAATTGGAGCATCACTCCAAACGCGTGTTAGTATGTATCCTACCGCTAAGACAAACACACTAAATTGATTGACATCTATGAAGCACGACCACTTCTATGATTAGGTATGTCTCTAGTGTCGAATATGTGTTAGTGTTATCAAATTCTCCATATGTCTCAAAATAATTGTTCCTTTAGCATTTTTTCTCTATCTCAAAATAATTATCACTTTAGAATACTAATGCAACATTTATTAATTTTTTCACTATTATACCCTTATTTGTTAAATTTCATTCAACTTAACTACTACACTAACTATAAATAATTATGTATTTTAGTAAATGATACTAATTTTATCATTAAAATCAACACAACTAATCGTTTTTGGGTGATGCTTTAGGTTTATTATCAGCAATGTATTGGGTTCGTGATCTGCACCTGGGTATTGTGAACTTTGAGCTTGATTCCAAAACTATGGTGGATAGTCTTTATGGTAGTAAATGTGGCGTCTCTAATTTTAGCGCAGTGATCAATGACTGTAGACGCATGTTAGCTTTTATTTAGCAACCTCTGATGTTAGGTTTATTCGGAGACAAACCAATGAAGTCGTTCATAGCTTTGCTAGGGTCGCTTCGCATCATGCTAGTTTCCATATTCATATTAGGATTCCATCTTGTATCTCTACTATTATTATGAATGAAATGCAATAAGTTTCTTCTTGTCAAAAAAAAGTTGATATTTGTATTAAAATTGTTTGTAATCACTATTGTTTTTACAATTTTATTCTTTAAGAGAGAGAGTTAGTTTATGTTTTCAACATGCTATTTATTGCTGATTGAAGAAAAAGATGTATAATAAATAGGGGTAATGTAGATAAAGAAATAATTAATGTAGTTGGAAATAACAAAGAGGTCTTATAAAAAAGGACAAAAAAATGGGAAATTCTAACAATTGCCTTTATGGCACTCGATAAGAAATTTAAAAAGGAAACTTTGTCTTGAGATTTGTGTATTCAACACATTGAAACATCAAAAAGATTTTTTTTACATAAAAGTTATCAATTGTTTCCATTGTGGCACTCGTTAGCAAGACCAAAAAAAAATCTCAAAAGAGTCTTATAATTAGGGACGGAGGTGGTATTATTTTAAGACGAAGAGAGTAATATCCTTTTTTGATTTTGCCATTGTCAAAACATTCCAAGTGACACCCCTTTTGTATTTGATTTACCATATGCTTATTATACCGATTTATTTTTTCGAATCTAACTTATGGTTTACTCACGATGCATTACTTTGTTGTGTTATTTTTAGTGCATAAATTTATGTTAATATTTCATTTATATACCGGAGCGGCAAACTCTACTGCTGGTCTGAACATCAACTACTCTCTCCAACTCAAAATAATAGTCGTTTAAGGTTTGTGCATCAATTTTAAGAAAATGATTAATTGTGTTGATTTCAATGATAAAATTAGTATTCCCTCCATCCCAAAATATAAGCAAAAATTGGTCAACAAAAGTTAATGTATTTGGTTCAAAATTTGTATCAAATACATCAACTTATGTTGACTCATTTTTGCTTATATTTTGGGATGGAGTAGTATCATTTACTAAAATATTCTTATTAATTGTAGTTAGTGAAGTAGTTAAGTTGAATAAAATTCAATAAATAAAGATATAATAGTGAAAAAAATAATAAATGCTGCATTGATATTATAAAGTACAATTATTTTGAGACAAAGAAAAAATGTTAAAAAAAGAATTATTTTAAAACGAATGGAGTATATATGAGTAAAAAAATTTGGGAAGGAAAAAATTAATGTACATCGATCTATTCTACTCAACTTTAACTCATATATGACATTTTTTTATGTGGTTTCTTTACCTTTTATTTATCGGTAAACATTGGTTGACATTTATGAAGGAATGGATTGAAGGATTTATGTCCCGGGACAAAGAGAATATAACCCCAAAAAAATCACTTATTCTTCATCCACTTATTCTTCTTGAATTTTCTTCACCTAGAATTACTTTTTTTGCATTACTTAATTTCTCACTTTTTTTTAATGTTCCACTTTATAGTGACTTTGGTCTCAATTTAAAAACCTACATAGACTACCAATAATATGTACTATGATCTTATTAACAGCTTCAACCACCCATGTTATTTTGTCAAAAAAAAAAAAAATCCACCCATGTTGTTTTCCTATACGTAAGGCTTGGCCATGTTAATTTTTTGGCTTAATTACACTTTTGGTCCTCGTATTTTCACCAACTCACGAAACTGGTCCTCTCATTTCAAAACCGAACTAAATTGCCACTATACTACCATTATTTTTGCAATTTTTGTCCTTCCCCCATTTTGCCCTCCAAAAACGCTGATATTTTGGTCATTTCCCCCATGTTACATACAAAAATTCTACTTTATTCAGCACAATAACCAAAATATCAGCGTTTTTGGAGGGCAAAATGGGGAAAGAACCAAAATATCAGCGTTTTTGGAGGGCAAAATGGGGGAAAGGACCAATTTAGTTCGGTTTTGAAATGAGATGACCAGTTTCGTGAGTTGGTGAAAATACGAAGACCAAAAGTGTAATTAAGCCTAATTTTTTTTATGGCCGGTTTTCTAATACATCATACGGATTAGAGTCTAGTTAATAGAGTCAAAAACTAGTTTGAGTGGCTCGTAAATACACAACCAATTGAGTGGTTTACTAGTTTTTAACGTATAAAGCTCATTACCCCTTGGTGCGTCGCTATTAAGATCCCTTTATTCATAGTATTTGTCAGATCAAGTTGTGTGTATGCCAAGTACTTCTTTTCTTCTGCTTAAACAAAACTGGAAGAGCTCACCATATTGTAAGTTGTAACTGCAATAAGTCCAGGTTTTTGACTTTTAGCAATCATAATTTAAGATTCTAAATAATTGAGTGAAGTGTTGCAGAGAAAAAACTAATGATTACTGTTGTTCAAACTAGAAGGACAAGTATATAAGAGAATAGTGACTCATATAAGAGTTTTGTTAACGAGTATCTCCGGAGTGCTATTTAAGCATTCTAAATTAAGTAATTATTTTTTAAAAATGTCAAAATTTTCAATTTTCAATGCACTGATTACACAAATTTTCATAAAAAGTTATTATTTAAGGTCCTTAACTAGTGCTAATTCATTTGTCCATGTCTTTGTATGCCATTATCATATTAGTCTATGTCTTTATTAATATTTCAAATGAATCTATGATTTTGTCAAAAGTTTCTTAATTAGGTCTATGTTTTATGTTTTAGTCACATGACGAGGGACCTAATTAAAAAACTTTTGATAAAGATAAAGACTAATTTGAAATATTAATACAGTCAAGGATTAATTTGATAGTGACTTACAAAAACATGGATCAATTTTAATAGTTCAATACCAATTAAATTAAATTAAATTAAATTTATTCTAGTTACACCTCGTTAACATTGAGTTACACCCCAGTTTAACAAAAATAGCCTTACACTCTTTTTAAATTCTCAACCATTAACCCCTCTCTCTCTCTGTCTCTCTCATATTTGTTTCTTCTTCATGTGTTTCTATTTTCCTCTCATTCATTTTTTTGTGTTGAATTTTGTTCTTAAGTTTGAAAATTGCTCTTCTCTCATATGAAATTGCTCACTCCCATACAAATTAATGAAAATATTCTCAGCGTAACTTAAGTCAAGTTGGTATATACATGTGTGACTTAAGTCACGCTCAGTATATACCACGTGACTTAAGTCACGCTGTGTAGTTACAAAACAAAAATATTATACATTACAAAACAGAAATATTATTACAAAATAGATTTATTATTACATTACATTGCAATTTATTACATTCAACAAAGATTTATTATTACATTACATTGCAATTCATTCCATAAATTAAAGGAATTTAAAAAAAAATCGATTAATCATAATGACCAATCTTCTTAAGGTGAGGGGGTAGACGAACCCGTCATAACCATTTCTACCGCTAGCGGAAAAACACAATCAGACAAGATTTTTGTCGATTAATCATAATGATCATAATATGCAGGATTTTTGACATCTCTAAGAAAATAGAGAAACTAAAATTGCAATAATAAAGTATTTTTTTTATAATTGGAACAACCACTCTCCTAATCCATCACCAGCTTCTTATAAAGTATTTTTCTGTATGTTTCCACTCTTCAATTCGAATGTAGAGTAAATCAGATTAAAATGTTGATTAATTTGTATTTGACATGTGTTGATTTATCAAATGCATAATAATAAATAAATAACCAGACACTTCCTTCATTTTGTTTATGGCTTACTTTATATTATAGTAACGAAAGCAACAAAGTCTTGACCTGGACATTTATGGGATTATTATGGCACTGTCAGAAGAATGAGCCAATTTGATTTTTATGTTGTAGTGGTCCAATCTAAAAGCCCTCCCTGTCCTTGCACGTGGCTCTGGTTTGCTTCAACATGAAGGTCCACAAACCGTACCATTGACTGATTGAGGAGGATTCATTTGCTTATTTTTTAGAAGAGCATAATAGTTAGAAAATATTTGTAAAACAATAAAATAAAATAAAAACCTTAACCACAATTTTCAACATTTTTAAAAGATGAATATAGTAGTTTAAGAATTTTAAAAATGCATTGTATACATATTATTTTTTATTAATTCATTTAAGCAGTCTTTGAATCCATTTTTCAATTATGCAATTTTGATCTCTAGTTTTTTTCTCTTATGCCATAAAAGGGTCGTTTGTTTCCCACAATTTTCTTCTACCTTTGATTCTCACAAGTATTATAATTGTACAAATTCATTTTTGTTTTTCTTAAAAAGAGTTTATGTGAGTTAGGTTTTGGAGCTCATTAGGATTAAACAAGATCTTAAAGCTCAAAAAAATACATTATCAAAAGTTGAACCAACGACGTTACAAGTAAGTTAGTTCGAACAAAAGTTGCAATTTTAATTTCTTATGTTTACAATCAGTTGAACCAATGACATTACAAGTAAGTTTCAAGTGAGTGAGCTCTAGCAAAAAGATGCAATTTTAATTTCTTAAGTTTACAATTATGCACAAACATAGGTGATATTCATCCCACCAAATGTAAACTTTCAATTAATGTATAAAAACAAATCTAGAAGAAAATACTATATATTAGTGAAGCTAATAAAGTAGGCCAGGAACTTAGCATCAATATCAACTTGCAAGTTGCAACTGTTATAAGGTTTCAGGCTTTCTCAGAATCAAACCCACAAACAATTCATTTTTTTAGTTTAGTATATAATAACATTATGTTCCATAAAATCATCACTTTTCACTTCCATGATATTTTCAACTAAGTGAAAAACAACAAAATATTTTGTTTTATTTCTTTTGTCTACTATTTGGATCTTTGAACCATGAAACTCAACAACAACAGAATTTACATGTCAACCTCAACTTCACCATCAAACTCCAGCAACCTTGTCTCCGACCAGTTTCCGGCGGGTCTCCGTGTACTTGTTGTCGATGATGACCCTACTTGCCTCATGATCCTTGAAAGAATGCTCCGTTCTTGCCTCTATGAAGGTCTTCAATTTTCATCTTTGTTTCACTCTTGCCCATCATGAATAAGTGTTAAAAATCTTAACTTTACCTCATTTTTTCAATGTTTATGTGCTTATAGATGCAAATTAGCAATACCCTTTTGTTTGATTGAGTTTTTTTTATTCAGACCCATTTTTATTTTTAGTTCAGATTCTTGGTTGCAACCATCTTTCTTTTGAATTATGCTTTTGATATGTTTTAACTTTGCATTTGTTTCTTTTCACCCTTTGATGGCAGATTTGTTTGATAATTGCTTTTTTGAACTATTGGAATTTATTCCAAAGTTAAAGTTTGAGACTTGAGTATATTGTGTAAGTTTTGTTGTTCATCATTTGATTATGTTTTGCTTGTTTGGTCTATTTATTTCAGTTACCAAATGCAAGAGAGCTGAGGTTGCATTATCACTTCTTAGAGAGAATAAAAATGGGTTTGACATTGTTTTAAGCGACGTGCATATGCCTGACATGGATGGATTCAAACTTTTGGAACATATTGGATTAGAGATGGATCTTCCTGTTATTAGTAAGCATTGTTTTTTATTGATTTGGATCAATTGATGGAATATGCAATGACATGAGCTGACATATTGTGTGTGTGTGTGTGTTTGTGTGAATGTGTTTATAGTGATGTCGGCTGATGATGGAAAAAATGTGGTAATGAAAGGTGTGACACATGGTGCTTGTGATTATCTAATCAAACCTGTGCGAATCGAGGCTTTGAAGAATATATGGCAGCATGTGGTTCGGAAGAGAAAGAATAGCTGGAAAGATCTGAAGCAATCTGGTGGATTAGATGAAAGAGATCGAGAAAAAAAGGCGTCCACTGATGCTAATTACTCATCTTCAACGAATGAAGGCAAGAGCTCAAAGAAGAGGAGGGATGAAGAAGATGAAGCGGATGATAGAGATGATTGTTCGACGTCAAAGAAGCCGCGAGTTGTTTGGTCTATTGAGCTTCATCAACAGTTTATGGCTGTTGTGAATCAATTGGGATTAGACAGTATGTGTCCCTCAATTATGTTATGTCCTTGCAAAAATGTTCTCTTTCATCTTTGTTTGTTTTCCATGGTGTCTCATCTAACGCGCAAACCATTCCCTTAAAGTTTTTCTTAGATATGATCCTCGTGATTCTACATTTATGGTTTAAATTCCCTTGGTGCCTATAGTATAACAAATTTGTTTTTATCTCTAAATTAGCTGTTTTCCCCCCATAGAATTTAAAAAATTTCTGCTTGTCTGATTGACTTTTATATCTAATGTAATGTAAAGGCCTCATCTTATGTTTTCCAAATTGATATTGATATACAGAGGCTGTTCCTAAAAAGATTATGGAAATGATGAATGTTCCTGGGCTCACTAGAGAAAACGTTGCTAGCCATCTTCAGGTATGAAATACTATAAAGTTACATGTACTTTCGGGGAGACTCAGGAATTGACATTATTATACTTCTTCTATTTTTGTTACTGTTAAGAGTCCCATGTTAGATGAGATATGACCTATAATAAGTTTATAAGTGGTGGATGATCCTCATCTTACAAACTGATTTTGTAAGGGTCGAGTTAGGTGCAACCGATATTCTAGATGTTATTAGAGTCTATACAAGATCTCTTGGGCCACTGGCTATCAAGTCACCGCTATTGGCCCACTCAAGTCACACTCCAGATGTCCACTCTTCGGTGTGAGGGGGTGTGTGAAGACTAAAGAATCCACCTTGAATGTTAAGAGTTACAGTCATCAACGATATTACTTGAAGAAGCTAACTTTCTTCATTGGTTTTTTATTTTCTTTTACAGAAATACCGTTTGTATCTTCGAAGGTTGAGTGGAGTTTCCCAGCAGCAAAGTAACTTGAACAACTCCTTCATGAGTACACAAGAGTCAATATTTGGAGGAACCTCAATAAATGAAATTGATCTTCAAACCCTTTCAGCTTCTGGCCAGCTCTCGGCGCAAAGTCTAGCCAAGCTTCAAGCAGCAGGACTTTACAGTTCTGAGAACACAAAGCTAAGATTTGGAGAAGGGCAACTGCAACATATGAGCAGCAGTAAACCGGTGAACTTTCTTCACGGAATCCCTATCAACATGGAGCCAAAGCAGTTTGCCAATTTTCACCAGTCTGCCCAATCCTTTGGCAGGACAAATACGCGAGTCAATGCTTCTGCTTCAAAGAGAAGCCCCTGGTTGATGCAGATGGCTCAGTCTCAACCAAGAGGGCAGATGCTAAATGAGAATACAAATTCTCATGCTACAATGTTTCCATCGTCTTTAATGCAACCTACAGGACCAAATGGAATATCAGTCAATAGTTTCCCTCTTAGATGCACTCCGGGTATATCCAGTAGCAGCACAAAAGGTGCGTTTCATGCGGAAGCTACTTTGGGAATTAAAGGATTAGAGGGATTTAGTTATGATGTTTATAATGAACTCCATCAGAAGTCCAATGATTGGGGATTAGCAAATACAGGCCTGACATATGATGCTTCTCAACATGCAAATCCTTTACAAGGCAACATTGATGTCTCACCGTCGATTTTAGGCCATCGTGGTTTTTCCTCTATCCAACAGACTCGACAAAATAGAGATGGTATGAGTCAAGGTGATCACCAAATTGTTGGTCAACACCTCAATACACCTTTTGTTGACAATTCATTTTGGGGTAAGAGTGAAAGAATTCCGGGTACCAACATCGAGATTAACCCCTTCTCTAGTCAAGTCAGTCAAGAGGATCTCATGAGTGTGTTTCTGAACCAGGTTGGTTCTTCCTTTCTATTGACCCTAAATATTTATGTTTCCTTAGTTTTCCTTTATAGACAAATCATTTTTTTTTTCTCGCAGCACAAAGGCGTTGGACAAGTTGATAATGAGTTTGACTTTGATGGATATTCCATAGACAACATTCCTGTTTATAACTGATCCTGTTAGCTCTCTTTCCAATCATAGTTGCCAATGTAAATAGTTGGTGTTCCACATGAATCTAATCATCATTCTGCAATTAGCTAGCTCATACATGAGTTTAAATTGTTCAAATATAAAAATTAGTTTATGTAAAAATTTCAGGCTTCAGGGAGTAATGTTTATTGTTAAAAAAATTATATGTTTGTATTGCCTTACCCAAATCTGAAAACATAGAACAACAGCCAATCATCCAAAATATAAATACAATGTCATGATTATTGAATGAACATAGTTGACAATAATATTAGGATCACAATAGTAGCTAAGGAAAATTGATTCCTCAAACCATTGCTTGGAAACACCGAAGGAAGAGAGCATTCCTCTCCATTAAAGAACACTTTACTAGGAAAACCATCACCACCAACAACATTGATTTCATCTCTTTTTTTCTTTCTAAACGAGATTACTGACTGTTGTTTCCCAGGCACCCTCGGATCTCTTCGAGGGTTCGACCCATTTGCTTCCGCTACAAGAAAGTTCAATCCTTTCTTACCATGCATGAATATTGTAGTGTTTAATCTCTCTAACAAACTTCCATTGAATGAATACATTTCCTCAAAACCTATTGCACCTTTGTCCATTTGAACCGCAGCAAACCAATCAGCGTAATTCGTCTCACCCCAGTTAAAAATTGTGATCCTTGCAGTCCAACCTTTTTCATAATCTGAATTTACATGCCAGTTTATGCTCACACCACAGTTATCACCACATGGAATAGGGTTAGGTAGTTGTAGATTTTTCAGACTAGCCCACTCATGTGCAAATTCATTTCTATTCTCAAATGGAACAAGAAGTGCTTTTGATGGAAGCCACATAGCTGGTGTAGTAGCATTACATGTTCTTTCTTGATTACTAGGACATCCACATGCACATGTGTTACAAGGAATAACTGATTCATTATAATAAGCTGAAAATGAGACGCAACATTTAGGAGAATCACTTTTTGATGATGACTTTGTACTTATGTTGCACACAACTTGCCAACTTGCAATTGAAGATATGTTTGAAGGTAACCCTGTTAGATCTTGAGATTGACTAGGATTAACCCTAATCGGGGTGCCACATTTGTAATTAGGGTTAATTATGTCACCTTTAATCTCCCAATTTTGTGGTGGTGTAAGGTTTGACCGATTGAGATGTGGTGGCATTTTATATACTTGAATTTGGAACCTCGAAATTGACATTGTGGGGTCCATATATGGTGGTAATAAAGTACCATTCCTACAACAAAATGGTACTTTACCAAGTTGTGTATCATTGAACCTGGTTGGTGGCAGATCAATTATTGTTGGTCTTTTTTCACAATTCAATACATTGGAAAAGTCAAGTTCCTTGTAAAATTCACCTTGTGAACCAAAAATACAGTTAGATGAATCTATATTTGATGGATAAGCACCTTTCATTGTGTGGATAAATTCATCATTGGTCCAATTCCAGCTTAATTTCCAATTGTCAAGACGGCCTAGAGGGTTGTGATTTGAAATTGTGACCTCTGCCCAGTAATTGGAATTGTATGCTTTGATCACATCATACATTATGGTAAGATCACCATTTTGTCTAGGTAGAAATTTTTCATTTGTTGTGATATTTGTCTTGTAACTGGGATCACTTGTGCAACATACATGAGTTTCATTGTTCCCTGAAGAAGAGTCACCGGTCAATAAAAGCAAGTATAGTTATATCAAATTAGACACAATAATATATTACAAGTTCCTACAAAAGAAATTCTTGTTAACCAGGTTTACTCGTTTACACTTCTAATTGATTAGTAATTTACTGGTTGATAACTAGTTACACAAGTGATGAAGCATATAAATATGCATGAAGCCCAACAATGCTTTGATGAGATGACTCAAGACTCTGGGTTCAAACCCGAGTTTGGGCATGCAACAACATTAAAATTGTTCGGAAGAGTTTGCTACCCATTGGAGTCTCATAAGACTTGATATTAGTATCTTGTACGCGGAAGATACTGGTTTAGGCCAAATAAATGTAAAATGCATGAAAGAATGAAAGAAATCCACTTTACACAACATCATACGAACCTTGAGAAGTGGCTTCACCACATATGAAACCGTCATTAGCAAGGTTTATGGTAGAAGGCATCGGCACGCTGGGTGGCACAACCCCCACCACTGTCCCCACCATCTCTACCTTAACCTGCATCTGTGTCAAGTCTCCTGCAGTCGCTGCTGCAGTCTTCAAATCAGTCACCGATGACCCTTCAAAAACGGTCCCATTCCCAACGGCACCGGGGATGCTCGTCCCGTCGGCGAGCACTGCGTTGGTTGCAGACACCAACCACTCTCTGTGTCGAAACCCGACGAACACCTATTTGAAATATAGAAAGTAAGCTAATAACCAAGTAACTAACTAATTACAAACTATTAACAAAGGTATAGAATGCTACTATATCTCTAATAATACCTTCCATGACTTCAGCTCCACGAGTCCATTATTGAGAACGGTCAGTGTTGACTCAAATCTGGACGGTTGGGCCGCCGAGTCCGTCAAGTTTGGCTGTAGTTTTATGCCGCCGTTGTAGGTGTACGAAAGGAATATTCCGTTGCACGAATCAGATGCTTGCTGCTGAGAAGTTGATGGAGTTGTGGCGAAGACCGATAAGACTGCGGCAATGAAGAAGAAGCACCGGTGGCTACAAAAGTTCGTGGCCATAGGACAAACAATTAACAGTGTTTTTTGAAGAAAGGAAGTTGAAATTTACAAAAGTTAAGAGCTAGTAGTAATACTAATTCATCATATATATATATGTGCGTATGTAGTACTTGTTATTTAGCATAAGAACGTAGTCATATGAATGTTAATTAATTGAAGTGTTTGCAGTCTTTGTGTTGAGTATTTCAAAGGGATGTATAAAACTAATTTGCAAGATTTTTTAAATTGGATGCAGGCTAATCGAAAGGCTAACATCATTCATGAGTGTCTCTGTCTGCTTATGTTTGTTTGAATTGCTAAATAAATGACATTAGTCCCATTGGTGGAAGGTTTTGGGTTTGACCGTTTAATTTGTCAACTCAGTTAGTTTGAGTCATTAGTTGAACTAGTGAGTTACTCTTACTAATCGGTTAACGTATACAATAAAGTCGTTATTGATATAGTTTGTTTTGAGGTGATTTTTTTTTAAAAAAATGTTCAATGTTTGTAATTAATTGATCTATTAATTTGTTTTTCTTTCGTCGCTCGAATTTAAACTTGTGATCTCAAACTCATTTAACTTATAAGTCAAATTAGTTGAGCTTTTGAGGTGATTATTGAAATAGTCAAGACTTTTGGATTGGTGATAGAACAACTTGACCTCAAAACAATATTATAAAGAAGAGATGTGTTATTTGAACAACCATTTGATTGACAACTTATTTGACAATCATAGTTTTACAAAGAAAAAGTAGGTATCGATACGAAAGTCAAAACAATAGAGATAAAATAAAAATATAATGTAAGTATAAAAGAGAAAATTGTCACAAAAATTGTAACAAAATGGATGTACAAATACCGGTTATCTATAAAGAAACCATAGTGCTTTGCAAAAGAATGTATATATAAGATTACCTAGGTGTATTGTGTTGTTTCCTTTAGACCATGTATCTTTAGCCATACCATAGGTGTTTGGGTTAGTTGCGTCCATTATGAGGTTGTCAGGGTTGATTGTATCAAGCCTTTTGCACAATGTTTTTGATGGTATTTTTGCACAAATGATTGTGTGGGTCCTTTGAAACCCTTTCTAAAGGGTTTGTAGAGTCTCTCTCACTATGATATTGAGTATGAGTTTTTTCAATAAATTCTTATAAAAAAATAAAAATTACCTATGGTATAAAGAGAAACCTATTTGAAATGAATCAAGATATTAGGAAATGGTATACAATATTTGATCTCTTAAAGATCCAACATAATTTTTGTGGTCAAATATGATAATTGTGAATCAATCAAAATTGGGTATGTTGGTGTACATGCTAATTGTTGGGAGAGATAAACCAAAATAGCATACGTCAAGAAGATGTTGAATGATTATTTTTCTTCAACAATGGATTAGGATTTAGTAAAGAATATTCTCGTAATGAAAATCACAAGAGTCTAGAGATGAAACTAGAAGAAAGTGGTGGATTATACGAGAAGATTATCTTAAGAAAAATCTTGAAAGGCTAAACATCTATAACGTCAAATTTGTGTGTCCCGTTAGTTTGAATTACAAACGGAGTAAATCTAATGCTTCTTGGAATATTAATTTCAAATGTGCATACAACATGATATATGAAATGAAGAAATGTTTAACATATTAACGGCAAAAAATAGGTGTAACATGATATGGATAAACTCCAATATAGTGCAATTTTCAATGATATTTTTTTAGTAAACTTTATAAAAGTTAGAAAGTGAGTGGCGGTCTCAAGTATGTTTAGGTGTGTGATTGCACAACACTTCATATCTTAAGGGCACAAAAATTATTTTTCACATAGTTACAATAGTTATATAAGTAAAAATATATATTTCAAAAGTTTAAGGGATCAATTGTTTTCATGAGTACTAGCCATTAAAAATTCATAAACTTTTGGCCTCTTAAGCTTAAGGTTTAAATGCATTTTCGGTTTCCATATTTTCAAAAAAAAATGAAGTTTTGATTCTCCTAATTTATAACACAACTTTTTGGTCCTCCGATTTTAATTTTTCTTGAGCTTTGGTCCCTTGCTCATTTTGAAATCAATTTTATTCACATGGCACTTTCATTGATGATACGACAACACTTAGTGGACAAATTTATTATCCACATCATTTATTAATTTTTTAATTGAATAATGCCATTTAAAAATAATAAACATGTAATTAATCAAAAAACTCCACCCTCTTTCATCATCTTCATCAATAAACCAAAAAATTTCAAAATCAGCTTCATCAAAATCAATAATCAATAAACTCAAACAAATCAAAATCATCTTAAATAAACCTAAAACATTTTATCATCTTCAAAAATCAAAATTATCAAATAAATCTATTGTCCCCGAAAAGCAAAGATCAAAAGCCCTAATTTGCTCGTATCATCATGATACCATGTACTATCAATTCACACCTACACCTCAATCCAACCCAATTCTTCTTAATTTATTTAACTTCTTTCTTTTTCACTCACCAATTAATTTCTTACTTTTTGGTTTTATGGATTGATTCATGAAGGGAATGCTCAATGTACGACATTAACAACTTTTTTAGATTTAATTCCAAATCTACCAATATGATGGTTTTATTGATTTACTTCACGGGTATACCATTGGATGAAGGAACCGTAGTTGCGGTTTATCTACCAACTAGACTGTCTACCCGTGCTGCCGCACGGGTTATATACATTGTAAATATAGTAGACAATTTCAAAGCGCAGTAGAACAATTACAACTTGCAAAAATAATGTCATCAACTTGAGTACATATAAAATATATTGGAGGTTACATTCCTACAAATTATGGAACACTTCTTTATACACTACATTTGAAGTACTATCAGTGGTGTTACCATTTTCATCTAGAAGCAAAACTTTCAGACCATTTCTTGAAATAACCCTTGATATTGCGACGTACAATTGACCATGAGAGAAAACTGGTTCCGGTAGATATATGCCCACTTGTTTGAGGGACTGCCCTTGACTTTTGTTAATGGTCATTGCAAAACATACAGATATAGGAAATTGTCTACGTTGAAATTTAAATGGAATTCTTGCATCAGATGGTGACAATGATAGTCGAGGAATATATACTTTATCCCCAATTTTGCTTCATGTTATAACCTTTCCTTCAAGTACACAATTAGGTATACAATGTAGTTTAGGATTAGATATAAAGGATGTTGGGTTTTGTTTTAATGGGGGACAATGTTGGGTTTTGTTTTAATGTCTCACCTGATATTTGCTTGAAGAGATGAGAAAGAAATAGCTGAGAATACACTGTAGAAAAAGATGTTAATGTGAGAACAGAGTTGAGAATGCAACAAAAAGTTGGTAAAAAGTTGCTTAAGAACCCCTACCGCAACAAAACTTGCCAACTGCAACAAATCAAACATTGCAAACTTAAACATGAACTTATCTCGGTAACTGATAGATTCTGACGTTGCAAACTTGAAATTTGTCTAATACACATGGTCATGGTTTTTCTTTTATTGTATGAGTGTAAGAGACAAAAAGAGAAGAACTTTAGCTCTAATTGTGCATTTCTACTACCAAATGAAGCCATGACATATTGTTAAAGCTTAGTTCAACTTAATACTACCTGCAAGCAGAATAATAAAATAAAATTAAAAAGCTCAATGTATCTCAGTTCCATAAAAAACCTACAGCAATTTACCTATGGTCTTCGATGAAAAAAAAAACAAAATGAAAAAAACAACTAAAGAAAGATTAATTTACCAATAACAGTTGGAGATAAACCCTCAGCTGGAAGATCCATTATCTACAAAATGTTTGATTCCTTACTTGCAAGAACTGCCCCTTAAAGAGTCATTCTACTTAATCATATGTTCATCACAAACATAAACATACAAAAAATAAAAAATAGTTCCTAAAATAGGTCTTTGAATACTTTCTCATGATGCATATGTTAGTTTCTTTTGTACACTTTCACTGAAGCCGACAAAGGATGTGTTTGTGTCTAACTTCAATCTCACCATCACACACAATATTCTACAATCACTTGTTAAGAATTATGATAGTTCTATATAAATGACATCATTTGCAATAATAATTTAAATAACAACGAAACAAAATACAAAACATAAATTCCTGAATGGCGAGATAATAAAAAGAACACTACTCACTTTCGACGTTAGTTTGAACAACAGATTTTGCGACCACATCTTCAAAACAAAGATATTCCTTTGGCTTCAAAAGGACACTGATTCGAGCTTGGTAAAAATAAAGTACCTGGAACAACCCAAATACCTGTTCCATGATCAAACGAATAATTCATTAAAAAACAATAAATAACCTACATTTACAAATCTTAAATATGAAAAGAAACGAAAATTTAATGTTCATGAAATAAGAAGAAATGAATATCTTCAGGAAATATAGACAACACCAAACCTTACAAAAGACCAAAAACAAAGCAAAATAAAAAAAAGGCCTACCATAAAAGTCGACGGATAGAATCAAGGTTGAGAGGACAGAGTGGAGACCGGAAACGATGATTTGGCGTGGCGTAATCAAACTGGGCGAACCAAGGATCCGATGGGGTGACATGCATGTGGATTTTGGGAAGATCACGGAAGCGATGACAGGACGTTGAGAAGGAAGAACGATTGACGGTAGGAGTTTCATTCGAGGGGGAAGTGAAGTGGAGGACGCCGAAACTGTTTTGGATGAAGAGGAGGGGGAAGAGACAGTGGAGGAGCCGAGGATGTTGACAGGGAAGATGGTGGTGATAAGGGAGTTTCTTCCGGGTGGAGTGTGTAGAGGTGGGATAAGATTTTGCTTTGGAATGGTGTCAACTTTCTATAGCCCAGCGTCTACATTCATTGGAAACCGTATGAGTTAAATGTTGGTAAGTTCCAAAGAAGGCATTTAAGGTAACATGTTTCAAAGCAAGGCATTTATTGCTTCGCTATTTGAAATTCAAATAGTCCATTAAATGAATTCCCGCCAATGGATTAGGTTTAGGGTTTTGCAATTAGGTTAGCATTGTAGTTTAGGATTAGATATAAAGGATTGGAGATTTTGATTTTTGCTTGTTGGGATGATAGAAGAATTTGGAAATTTTGATTTTTGAAGATGTAGAAAATGTTTTAGGTTTATTTAAGATGACTTTAATTTGTTTGAGTTTATTGATTATTGATTTTGATGAAAGTGATTTTGAAATTTATAGGTATTGATGAAGATGATGAAGAGAATGGATGAAAATGGTGAAAGAGAGTGGAATTTTGGGATTATTATTTTTAAAAAAGTATTATTCAATTTAAAAAATTAGTAACGACGTGGATAATAAATTTGTCCACGTCAATGTTGCCACATCATCAATAACAACACCACGTCATTAAAATTGATTTCAAAATGAGAAGGGGGACCAAAACTCAAGAAAAATTAAAATTGGAGGATTAAAAAGTTGAGTTTTAAAATAGGGGGGGGGGGGGGGGGGGACAAAAAATGCATTTAAGCCTAAGCTTTAATATACGAATTTTACTCTTCTCCCTTTCAACATTTCTCATTTCTACCCCAAACTTTCAAAATTAATCCCAACGCAAGTTAACTTCCGCTCGGTATCCAGCGTGAGTTAACTTGCGCTGGTACCCAGTGACAGTAACTCACGCTGACCCCCATCGTGAGTTAACTTGCATTAGTTTTAAGTCTTTTAACAGAACAACAATTCTTGACAAAATTGCTTTTTTTTAAGCACCTAAACGTCCATTTTTCACAATACCAATCATCAACTACCACTCATTCACCTTATTCATTCTTTCAATTATTCAATTAAATTGTTCATTGCATCAAAATCAAATAAAAAATAATTTCAAAATAACGCAAAATCAAAATCACTTCCAAAATAACGCAAATGTCATAGATAAAAATGTGAATACGCAAATGTCATAAAAACTAAAAAAATGCAATAAAAAAACACTAAAAAAACGATAAACCATTATCCCTCCTCCTCCGGACTCTGGCTTTCCCTCCTCCTATCCCTCCTCTTTCTCCAAACAATCTCTAGCTCGGTCACTGGGTGCATCTCCTCCTGGATCCTCATAAACATATTGTGATAATATGGATGTGGTTCGCCTTCATGCAATGCCTCCTCCGTAATGCCGTAGATGTTCCACATAACATGGAGTGGGTCAGGACACTCTCTCGCATACTCCTCCTCAATAATAATCTCCTGATTAGGAGGCCTAGAACGTGCCTCCTCAACAACCTCTGTTGGATGGCTCATCAGCGGATGAGAGACACGATAGAACCAATAAATGTACCTCCCTCTTGTCTGACACACATCCCTTGCCACTGAACCCCGATCATCCAAATGTATGACATGAATCATAAAATCTCTGAAGGCTTGGACTATCTCCTCTAACTCAAAAGGTGCCACGTCCGTAGGAGGTCTCAGACTGTTCTGCACACTCCCGTACTGCCTCATCACCCGCTCCGGCAAGTGACGACACTTCGTCCCAATGTTGGTCATGATCCAACTGGAGTACCAAAATATATCCTGAAAAGGCAGAACGTCTCGGTGATCACCTTATGGGTTGAATATGACATCCTCCACCGCCAGCCGATCTAGGTAGCCTCGGTAGTGACTCGCTGAAGCATGGCTCCTTGTCAGAACAAAGCGGTTGACACATGGGTAATGATGTTCATACTTGCGGATTAGCGTTCCACGTATATAGTTTGGTGAAGTGCTCAAGAGCCCATGCCTACAAATACAGACAAACAGCCATATCAACACATGTATATACAAACAATCATCATCACATCTATATAGAAACACAATTATATCAACACATTTATAATTTGTTATACAACATATTAAATTACTACCTCAAGTAGAGACATGTATCTGACAATGGAGCTAACTGTAGGGACCGTAGCCTCAGAAGCTGGGTGTAGAGATAAGCCAATGTCATCCCACCCCAAGACCACTCGTGCACCCTATACAAATTCCTCTTCCCTTCCAGCCAAATCAAACTAATGTGTTTGTTGATCTTGTTGGCAAAAATGGTGACACCAACCAAGAACAACAAAAAAGCCCTCAAACAATACTCCCGAGTCTGATCTTTCTCCGCCTCCTCCTCGGGATCAGTCGGGTCCTCCAAATCATTGCACCTAATAAAGTATCTCTCGTAGAGCTTCTTCAGCCAAGGAATACCCACATTTCCTCCCCACTGTGCGCCTGTCTCCACAACAGCCTTGTCATTAGATACACCCAACAGAGTAGTCAGCAGCTCAATACCTAAGTCGTAATTGCAGTCGCCGTACTCCATGAGCCTCCCTTCGATGGGGATGTGTAGAAGACATGCCACATCATTGAGTGTGACGGTCATCTCCCCAACAGGTAGATGGAAGTTGTTGGTCTCCTCGTGCCACCTCTCTGACAATGGGGTGATGAGGGCCGCGTTGAGGCTAACAAACCCATTAACTCGATCCCAAAACCAATTTGCACCCTCTCCCGGGACTGTCAATTGGCCAGCCTTAAGCTTCCTTCGGTGCGAGGAAGGGGTCACCCAATGCATCCTTCGAAACTGAAATACAAAAAAAAGAAAACAAACAACAAACCATAAAAAATATAAATATTTGAATAACTAAAAAAATAAACATTTTAACATAACAATTGAGTCGTTAAAAAACAATAATTAAAATAAACATTTTAACATAGCAATTGAATCGTAAAAAAACAATAATTAAAATAAACATTTTAACATAGCAATTGAATCGTAAAAAAAACAATATTTTATATAGCAATTGAATCGTAAAGAAATCAATAATTAAATAAAATTAAACAATTATACTTACTATGACGTCACTTCAAAACCTGCACGCCACATGTGTGTGGAATGACGGTAGAAGCGACAGGTCACTAGGCCCCCCAAGAAAACCCTCTGGTCCAGATGCAACCTCTGGTACCCCCTGCTGCTCAGTGTCAGCCTCTCCCTACTCTTGAGCCGGCTGCACATACTGAAGCTGCTCATAGTAGTGCTCCTGAGCAGCGTGGTAGTGAGGGTCCTCCTCATAATGATATGTAGGGTCCACTATCTGTGATGGACTCGTCTGGGACGACGACCCCTCTCCACTCCTACGCCCGTCGCGTCCCCTTTTAGTAAAAGGGCGCGCACCCCGCCTCTCTGCCCGTGCACAGGTGGTCATGGTCTCCTTACCAAGTCTTATCCTGTTTGGGTTGCCAGACATATCTATACAACATAAAACAATGCAAAAAATCAATCAATTTTTTATTGAGACATTTTATCAAACACCTAGTTTAACATAAACATTATGAGTTCTGAAATTCCTGGCAACCTGACTGAAATATGATGTGCCCAATGTTGGCACAACTGTCCGAGCACGTGTCTACTCAGAACTACAATTAAAGTAACGCAGCGTAACAAAGCACAAATTAAATAGAACACAGCAGAAATATAAAGTACACAGTGAGTTTGTTAACCCAGTTCGGAGCAACTCTCCTACTCTGGGGGATACCAATCCAGGAATGATTCCACTATTATAGTTCTAGTGAAAAGACCAACGCAGACACACTACTTGACTTTGCACCAAGACTCTACCAGTGGCAACTCTATCTAGGAACTCCTAGATATGAGACCCCGTCTCAATTCCTACCAACAGCACAAAACAGTATTGTTATCAACTACGCAAAACATACCAAGAAAAACACACTCTAATAACACATACTCACTCCGTACTTAAAAGCTTAGGAGCAGCTTACAATTACAACTCAAACAAACTCAGTCCTTAGCTTGAATCAGGGAGATACAAGCAAGGCTCACAATTAACAAAAGAAAACCCTAAAAACCTTAAACACACGCTTTGCTAACACACACGGTTTTTAGTTACCCTACTAGGGTTTGTCTTCACAAATATATAACACTGAGATAGCACGGGTTTGGGCTTCAAAATAGAGCGTGGACAATGACCGGTCCAGCTGAAACAATCTTCTAGAAATAATAAAAAGCTTCCAAATATAGAACAATATCTTGTGGAAAAATACAAAGGCAAATAAAACTTCAAGCAAATCTTCAATCAGATACACGCGCCTTGATCAGCAAGCTAGAGGAAAATAAATCTTCAGGCAAATCTTTGGAAGATTGCGTACACAAATATAAAGCGCTAGCTGGCGCGAAAAGCACAAGTCACATAATGCTGTTCCATATGCTACCGCATCTGTCCCAGCATCTGGCTAGAAGATGTTTTTGCAAAATGTAGCCAATCTACAAAAACCCAACAATCTCCTCCTTTGGCAAAATTTTGGCTAAAACACTCTAGAGCCAGTTCTTCCAGTTCTTTGGGAGATACACAGATAAGTTTCCTTCACGTCAACATAGGCACACAACAAGGAAAGAAAATATCGTAGCATATAATGAGATTACTTCCACGAGAGCAATTTGGACAAAGAAAACTTGCAAGTAGTATCAGAGGCATGGACTAGATAACACAAACACCTAGCCTCATAGGAACAACTAGAGAGAAATAAACTCTCATATAGTGGATTCACATAGAGAAGGGAAAAAATAAATTTCCACACACCAAAAAAAAACTTAAAAACTTAACAGAGCTCCCCCTCAAAAACATGTACCAGTACTCCCCCTCAACATATACGGCACTCCCCCTCAACACATGTAACCATACAAAATATAAGCTTCAAATCATGCACACAACCAGCCAAGATAATATAAGCTATAAGCTACACACATGCACATGCACACATTGCATCTAATCTATACTCCCCCTTTTTAGCCATAAATTCTGACAAATAACAGATAGTGCATACTCATAGAAAGTGCATAGAAACCATAGAGAGGGCATATTACAGACCAGAAGCACACAAGGTGCATAAGAAATTCAGGGCATAGCCCAGTCACCAACAAAAGCAAAAAGAGTACATCAAAAGAGATCAGAACAAAATAAGAAAATCAGAAATCCTCAGAATCATCAGAGGCATCCTCAGTAGCATCAGCAGAAGCAACAGGCATATTTCCTCCTTCTTCCTCATCCTGCTCACCCTCAGCATCAGCTTCAGCCTTCAAAGCTGCAATGATCCTGTCAATCTTCACCTTCCTAGCTCCAAGAGCCACACTTGTCTCAGTAAGATCAGCAATCATTTGCTTTCTGGAGAGCACACCAGATGTCCGGACAGAAGTACCAGCTACATCAGCATCATGTGTCTCAGACAGCAAACTGCAATCCAAAGCCATAGGACCAGGCCTCTTGCAGGGCTCATCACTACTGATCAAAACATCAGGGTGTTGCTGAAGAATAATTCCACACAGGAGGGTAGGAAAAGCAATTGGAAACTTAATAGCAAAAGATTTAGCATGCTCCAAAACTTGATAATAGATGTAGGCTCCATAATCAAAGGGTGACTTGGTCCCCACAGCATAAATGAACTTAGCCAACCCAGAAGCAACAGAATTTGAGTGAGTGGTTGGAGTCCAATTTTGAGCACAGATCCTATTCAAAGCAGCATACATAGGAGACAGTTGAGCAGAAGACAAATGCTTTGGCCAATGCTTAATCTTGTTATCAGTGATTGCCTTGCAGATGGTGTCCTCAGTGACCTCAAGCTCAGGGGTCTCCTCAGCAGATCTCTCAAGGTATTCGTTGACCACCATAGGAGAAAAGTTGACACACTTACCACGAACAAAAACCTTCCTATACTCAGGGTTTCTTGTGTCATCACACTCATCAGAAACATTCACCAGAAATTCCCTGACCAGCTTATCATAACATGGACCCAGATTTCTCACAGTCTTCATCAGTCCAGCATATTCCAACACATCAACCAGCTTTTTACACTTGAAAACTTCTTCCTTCAAATTTCTTTCAAGACCCAGTCTTCTGTGGTATATAAACTTCCACCTAGAAGAACCATTTTCCAGATGAAAAGAAACATTATCAAGAGGGGCTGGAGGGATAGTTAGAGGTATCTTCATACCCTTCATTGTTTTTCTGGAAGCCCCACCAGATGTGGCAGCTTCAAGCTCAGCAACCTCAAACTCAGAGTCACTAGAGGGAGGGTCTTTTCTTTTGAGGCTCTT
Source organism: Medicago ruthenica (assembly GCA_018208015.1). Taxonomy (NCBI): domain Eukaryota; kingdom Viridiplantae; phylum Streptophyta; class Magnoliopsida; order Fabales; family Fabaceae; genus Medicago; species Medicago ruthenica. Next base: position 26,686,603 of record CM031372.1, on the reverse strand, counting down.
CTTCTTGTGACCACTTTGAGCCACCTTCTTGCTCCCAGCCTTGGGGGGACCATACACAGGTCTCTTCCCAGCATTAATAGCTTTCTTCTTCCTATCCTTTTGTCCTTCACTAGCAATAGCAGCAGTTTTGTCAGATTTGCTCCTAGTCCTGCGAGCAACACCAATAGCACCAGTCTCTTCCTGAGGTCTTTCTTCAGGCACAGCTTCCTCAACAGCAATAGTGTCAGCATGGTCTAAAATAACAGTCTCAGCATTATCTACAACATCCTGAGTCTCAGTACCTTCATCTTCAGACTCTGAGGACTCATTCTCAGGGACACTCACAGAACCAGAGATGTTTGGAACCACCACATCAGGCTCCTCATAAGCTTGTGACAAAGATGCTTGAGCATCTGTCACAGCATCCTTTGTTGTGGCAGGGGGAATAGCAGGTGTCTCAGAAACATCTGGATTAACAGCATCCTTTTCAACAGAAATAGCGGTAACATCTTGCTCAGTGGGGGAATTTGAAGAATCATCAACTAATTTGTCTGATACCTTAGGGTTATCAGGGCCTAGGGTTTCAGTCGTAGCTACAGTACTTTCAACAGCAATATTCTCAGATTCGGTGACAGAAGGTTCAACATTTGGTTCAACAACAGTTGATATAAATGGATTGTCCTTAAGGTACAAATCATCCATGCTAAGCCCTACTCGTTGAACAGCGGGAGTGGTAGAAGTCTTACCTTTCGATTTTGACCTCGTGTTCACAGCAGTAGAGGAGGCAGCTTTGCTAGATTTGGCAGGAGTCTTCCTTCGTGATGCAGACGACCTAGTTCGTCGCTTCTTAGTAGGAGAGCTGAGAATAGTAGTGAGGGGTTGCGCATCGGTGATGACGGCTTCAGGAGCTTGATCTTGCATAGTTTGATGAGAGGTAGAATCAGCCATGGTGATGATTTTGAATTTGAAGGTATGAAGAGAGGGCGATTTTTGAATGATGATGTGCGCGGTAAGAGAGGAGATGAGAGGTTTTGAGAAGTTAAGACACAGATAACAATGATAGCGTGTGAGCGGTCTGAAAAAGGGAAGTTGAAAATAACCTCCTTGAGTGACGTGCATCAAGCAGTTGATGAGGGAGAAAATTATATCTGCACGCCTCTCACACATTAATTGCTACAATTCCTCAAATAAACATATCCCTAACTTCCGTCTTAATTTTTCAAATTGATTAGCATCAAGAGCTTTGGTAAAAATATCTGCTAATTGCTCTTCAGTTGCAACATGCTCAAGAGTAACAATTTTTTCTTCAACCAGATCTCTAATAAAATGATGTCTAATATCAATGTGTTTAGTCCTGCTATGTTGTATAGGATTTTTGGAGATATTAATTGCACTCAGATTGTCACAATATAATGTCATAGCATCTGTCTTGACATTGTATTCACTCAGCATTTGTCTCATCCACAACAATTGAGAACAACTACTACCAGCTGCTATGTACTCAGCTTCAGCTGTAGACAAGGAAACACAATTTTGCTTCTTACTGAACCAGGATATAAGATTGTTGCCTAGAAATAAACATCCACCAGAAGTACTCTTTCTATCATCTGCACTTCCAGCCCAGTCAGCATCACAGTACCCAAACAACACAGTGCTTTCTCCATGAGAATACAACATACCATAGTCACTGGTACCATTCACATACTTCAGAATTCTCTTTACCTGAGTCAGATGGCTTATTTTTGGTTCAGCTTGGTACCTGGCACACACTCCAACTGCAAATGTGATATCTGGTCTACTTGCTGTAAGATATAGAAGACTCCCTATCATACTCCTATACATGCTTTGGTCAACATCCACACCTTTCTCATCCTTTGATAATTTTACATGTGTGGGAGCATGAGTTCTTTTATGAGCAGCATTTTCCATCCCAAATTTCTTGACTATATTTTTAGCATACTTACTTTGAGAGATAAATATAGTATCTTCCATCTGTTTTACTTGAAGACCAAGAAAGAACTTTAGCTCACCTACAAGACTCATCTCAAATTCAGATTGCATTTGCTGAACAAAATGCTCTATCATCTGGTCAGACATTCCTCCAAAGACTATGTCATCTACATATATTTGAGCAATCATCAGCTGTCCATTTTCATCTTTCACAAACAAGGTTTTGTCATTTCCTCCCTTCCTATAGCCATGGTTAATTAGAAACTCAGCAAGTCTCTCATACCAAGCTCTAGGGGCTTGCTTCAGGCCATATAGAGCTTTCTTCAATTTGTAAACATGGTTTGGAAAACTTGGATCAATGAAGCCTTTAGGCTGTTCCACATAGACCTCTTCATTTAAGTACCCATTGAGAAAGGCACTCTTGACATCCATCTGATACAGCTTGAATTTTAGTATGCATGCAATCCCAAGTAACAATCTAATAGATTCCAACCTAGCTACAGGAGCAAAAGTCTCATCAAAGTCTACACCTTCAATTTGAGAATATCCTTGTGCAACCAGTCTAGCTTTGTTTCTAGTGATAGTACCATTTTCATCAGACTTGTTTTTATAAACCCACTTGGTACCTATGACATTCACACTATCTGGTCTAGGAACTAAGTCCCACACATTACTTCTCTTGAACTGAGTTAATTCTTCTTGCATAGCATTTATCCAGAACTCATCAGTTAGAGCTTCCTTAACATTCTTTGGTTCAAGTTTAGATATAAAGCAAGAATTTGATACCTCATCATGGTTCCTTCTAGTTGTAATCCCTTGGTTAGGATCGCCAATGACTTGATCTATGGGATGGTTTTTCTGAACTCTGATAGATGGTCCTTTGTTGGGAGCAGTCTTCTCTGGGCCAGTTACTTCAGAATCTTGCTTACCACTTGCTTCATCTACTTTCTTCTCTTCCTGTAGGTCAGATGCTGAGTCAAATGTCGCATCAGCTGGCACAGCATTATTACCTTCATCATCTACAACAACATTTATAGATTCCATCACTGTCTTGGTTCTGGAGTTGTATACTCTATAGGCTCTGCTGTTTGTTGAATAGCCTAGAAAAATTCCCTCTTCACTTTTAGCATCCATCTTTCTTCTTGGTTCCCTATCAGCTAAAATATAGCACTTACTACCAAACACATGAAAGTGCTTCACTGTTGGCTTCCTGTCCTTCCATAGCTCGTACAAGGTTGTAGATGTACCTTTTCTCAAAGTCACTCTATTATGAATATAGCAGGCTGTGTTCATGGCTTCAGCCCAAAAGAAAAATGGCAGCTTCTTTGCATGTAGCATAACCCTGGCAGATTCTTGCAAAGTCCTGTTCTTTCTCTCAACTATCCCATTTTGTTGGGGAGTAATGGGTGCAGAGAGCTCATGAAATATTCCTTCAGAAATACAGAAATCAGAGAACTTACCATTCTCAAACTCTTTCCCATGGTCACTTCTGATTCTAACAATTCCACAATCCTTTTCTCTCTGAAGTTGTAAGCAAAGATCCTTGAATTTTTCAAAAGTGTCTGATTTCTCCTTAATGAAATTTATCCAAGTATATCTGGAAAAATCATCAACAACAACAAATGCATACTTCTTATCACCTAAGCTTTCGACTTGCATAGGTCCCATTAAGTCCATGTGCAATAGCTCAAGAACTCTGGATGTGGACAGATGTTGCAGCTTCTGGTGAGGCATCTTGGTCTGTTTTCCTATCTGGCATTCTCCACATATACTTCCTTCCTGAATTTGGAGTTTTGGTAGACCTCTGATGGCTCCTTCAGCAATAGCTTTCTTCATGCTTCTGAGATTCAGATGTCCAAGCTTTTGGTGCCATAGCTTAACTTCATCTTCTTTGGTTATTAGACAAGTAGACAACTTTGCTTTATCTTGAGAGACCCACAAGTAGCAATTGTCCTTTGATCTAACACCTTTCATCAGGATGTCCCCTTCACTGTTAGCAACTAAGCATTCACTCTTTGTAAAGTTGACCTTCATTCCTTGATCGCACAGTTGACTAATACTAATTAAGTTGGCAGTTAATCCTTTCACAAGAAGCACCTTGTCAAGTTTGGGTAGGCCCTCTTCCACAAGATTTCCAACACCCTTTATTTCTCCTTTGGCTCCATCCCCAAAAGTCACAAAACTTGTAGCATAAGGCTTAACATCAGTTAAGTAATTTTTATCACCAGTCATATGTCTGGAACATCCACTGTCAAAGTACCAATCATTTCTGGATGACACTCTCAGAGATGTATGAGCAATTTGAGCAATCTCATCAGCTTCTGGTTCTATTTTTCTAGGATCCACAGTGTTGCTTGTGAAATTATCATTTTTTCGCTTCCACTGCTTCTTGGTGACCTTTACTGTGGGATCAGGTCTTGGTGAATAGGTCCTGTCTGGGTAACCATATAATTTGAAACAGAAAGGTCTGATATGACCTTTTCTTCCACAGTAGTGACATACCCAACCATAATTCCTTCCTTTTGATCTGGGCCTATATCCAGATGCCTGTTGTCTCACCTGATGCTGGGGCATCTGTCTTGACATAATATGATCATAAGTACTAACAGATGGCACAAACTGTCTCACTGGTAGTTGTTCCTGCTGAGGCAAGGATCTGTAGTCAAACCCAATACCTTTAGAATCTCCAGGTTTCTGTCCTATTTCCAGAATTTCGTCTAAAGCATCAGTACCTTTGTTCATCATCCGCAGTTGCTTGTTCATATTGTCAATCTTGGAAGAAAGTAAGATAACCTCATCATTGAGATCTGAGTTTATTTTCAGAAGTTTGTCTTTCTCAGCTTGCAAGAGAGCAATGGTCCTCTTTTGTTTTTCTAAAGTTCTACAAACTTCCTCACTTTTGAGATATAGCTCCTTGTAGGAATCAGCCAATTCATCATATGTTACCTCTTCATCACTAGATTCATTGTCAGATGTGCACACTCCAGTCAAGGCATTCACATGTTTTGCAGTTTCAGGTTCTTCTTCTGATTCATCCTCATCAGTCCAAGACACAGTCATCACCTTCTTTTGTTTCTTCAGATAAGTTGCACACTCAGTTCTGATGTGACCAAATCCTTCGCATTCATGGCATTGCACCCCTTTGCTTTGATTGATTTTGTCATCAGTTCTAGGTTTCCTCTGATTGTTGACATTTTTATAGATGCTGCGACTATTGTCCGGAGCATTTGTCCTAGGGCGTCTGTCCATCCTCTTCACAACTTTATTAAATTGTTTGCCCAACAACACAATAGCTTCAGAGATGCTCTCATCAGTATCTAAATTACTCTCCACATCATCTTCATCAGTGTTGGAGATGAAAGCAATGTTCTTGTCTTTCTTTTCAGATCTTTCATTAGCCTTTAATTCAAAAGTTTGAAGAGATCCAATCAACTCATCAACTTTCATATTTCCAATATCTTGGGCCTCCTCAATAGCACATACTTTCATATCAAATTTCTTAGGCAGGGACCTGAGAATTTTGCTTACCAGTTTTTCATCGGATATCTTTTCCCCCAAGGATTCAAATGTGTTAGCATATTCTAGCACATTCATGTGAAAGTCATGAACACTCTCTCCTTCCTTCATTCTCAAATTCTCAAACTGTGTTGTTAGCAGTTGTAGCCTTGACTTCTTGACCTTTTGAGTACCTTCATGAGCTGTTCTTAGGATATCCCAAGCTTCCTTAGCAATAGTACATTGTTTAATCAACCTGAACATGTTCTTGTCAACACCATTAAACAAAGCATTCAGGGCTTTAGAGTTTCCAATAGCTGCAGTGTCTTCTGCTGTAGACCACTCCTCTTCTGGTTTTAACTCATCAGTATCAACATTATTCGCATCTTTTATTTTAGGAGGGACCCATGCCTTGATCACAGCCTTCCAAGCTCTGCTGTCTAGAGATTTCAAGAATGCTGTCATGCGTGATTTCCAAATGTCATAGTTTGACCCATCCAACAGGGGTGGTCTGTTCACCAGTCCTCCTTCTTTATCCATTAAGCCAGAAAATTCTTTCCCTGGAGCTCACCCACACAGAACAGGGTACCTGCTCTGATGCCAATTGAAATTCCTGGCAACCTGACTGAAATATGTTGTGCCCAATGTTGGCACAACTGTCTGAGCACGTGTCTACTCAGAACTACAATTAAAGTAACGCAGCGTAACAAAGCACAAATTAAATAGAACACAGCAGAAATATAAAGTACACAGTGAGTTTGTTAACCCAGTTCGGAGCAACTCTCCTACTCTGGGGGATACCAATCCAGGAATGATTCCACTATTATAGTGCTAGTGAAAAGACCAACGCAGACACACTACTTGACTTTGCACCAAGACTCTACTAGTGGCAACTCTATCTAGGAACTCCTAGATATGAGACCCCGTCTCAATTCCTACCAACAGCACAAAATAGTATTGTTATCAACTACGCAAAACATACCAAGAAAAACACACTCTAATAACACATACTCACTCCGTACTTAAAAGCTTAGGAGCAGCTTACAATTACAACTCAAACAAACTCAGTCCTTAGCTTGAATCAGGGAGATACAAGCAAGGCTCACAATTAACAAAAGAAAACCCTAAAAACCTTAAACACACGCTTTGCTAACACACACGGTTTTTAGTTACCCTACTAGGGTTTGTCTTCACAAATATATAACACTGAGATAGCACGGGTTTGGGCTTCAAAAGAGAGCGTGGACAATGACCGGTCCAGCTGAAACAATCTTCTAGAAATAATAAAAAGCTTCCAAATATAGAACAATATCTTGTGGAAAAATACAAAGGCAAATAAAACTTCAAGCAAATCTTCAATCAGATACACGCGCCTTGATCAGCAAGCTAGAGGAAAATAAATCTTCAGGCAAATCTTTGGAAGATTGCGTACACAAATATAAAGCGCTAGCTGGCGCGAAAAGCACAAGTCACATAATGCTGTTCCATATGCTACCGCATCTGTCCCAGCATCTGGCTAGAAGATGTTTTTGCAAAATGTAGCCAATCTACAAAAACCCAACAAGTTCATTGTGTTATTTCTATTCTAAATTACCACATTGCACTCAAATTTACTCTAATCAACATTAACAATCCAATTTTTAAGTAATTTCATCATTAACATGCTAAAACTAACAATTTCATCGACCCTATAAACCTAATGTACATTTCACAACTTTCTCTTTTGAAACACAATGGCAGAAGCTTCTGCATGTTCTGATGTAAAACAGAACTCATCGTGAGTTAACTCACGCTGGTACTAAGCAGAAGTTAACTTGCGTTGGGGTTAATTGTGAAAATTCGAGATGGGAATGAGCAATTTTGAAAAGGAAAATAGTAAAATTCTAAATATACTACTAAAAATAGTTTCAATATAAAAAAAATGTTGGTCCCTTTTTTTAAAATCTTAAAAATTAATACACAGTACACTGTATTTTAACCGTGATGAAAACAATAAAAATGAAGGTGACCACCAAAGTGAAACTAAATATTTTCATGATGTAGGTCATAATAAAAATGAACATATCATTATTTTAGCTGATGAACAACCTACTAAGTCCATTCCATTAGACATTTATGATCCAATAACATGGAATGATCATAGATGTGTAATAAAGAGAATCAATAAAAAATGGTTCTAAAAGAGACATTTTTTTTGTTGTTGAAGAATCTAAAAGAGACATGTTAATTGTGAATGGTCCAACAGATACTTTTGATAGACACTTATCATCATTGTATTTTATTCATAATTGGTCTCATGGAGAAAATTAAGATAGGAATTGGATTTTGTATTCTAAAGAATTTTAGAGTAATTTAATATCTGGAATTATCTTCTATAAGACTTTTTTTGAAAGAATTTTCTGTAAGACGTAAAGAACATAAATAATTAAAATATACATACTGACATATATACATAAATCGCAGATGTAAAAATTATAGGCAAATTACTTTCGTGATTCATTAACTCAATTTTATGTAATTCATTTATCTTTTTTTTCCTGTTATTTTAGTCCATCGTCCATTTTTGCATATGAATTTTAAAGTTTTAGATATGTCATTTTCTTTTGGGACATAACATATTTTAGACTAAGAGCTCGCATAAAAAAAAATCATAAATTTAAAATTTAAAATTCATATCCAACATAGGTGAAGAACCAAAATGACAAGAAAAAAAAGTCTAGATTATTTCCTAAAAGATCATAAATTTAAAATTTAAAATTTATATCCAACATAGGTGAAGAACCGAAATGACGAGAAAAAAAAGAAAGAAAAAGTTTATATCAAAACCTATTAGATATTTTTTTTTTAAAAAAAAGGAAAAACTAACCATTATTTTAATTTTTTTTTAGGATATTTTATGTATTTGAACTATTATTTCAGCTTTTTGTATTAGTTTAGTTTGATTTTCCCTCTCTTTAAAAATGAATATTTTCTGTTTTCCCTCTCTCTCTCGCGTCCCAGTTTCGCCAAATGAAAATTGTGTGCCCTATCTCATGGTATCCTTAGATTATTAAAAATGATTGTAATCATAGAATTCACTAAGAACAAGAAAAATGTACTTATACAATCATAGGTTCAATGCCTGGGCCTGGCAATGTATCTGTGCGCACGTAAACCACAAGTTCTGCACGAGACAAAATTTAACAAGTCATTTTTTTTAAGAAGCTAAACTAGCTCACTCAAATTGACACCGGAGATAATCAAATTTAAGACCTTGAGAGGAGCACACTCCAAGGTCTCAAACCAACACCATCAAACCAACCCAATTGGGTTAAAGAGTAACAAGTCCTTATTGTCCTAGTTCTGACTTATCATGGGATTTTGATGATTTAGAGTCATGCTTGAGTTTAACCAGTGTTGTCATTTACCGATAGTGGAAAATAACAGATTGTTAAAATTCCGCTATGCAATGGTGCTATAGCTCCACTCTAGCCGTTATGTGACAACATTTTGTACTGAATAGCGTATCACAAGACAATAACAGTTTGTCCGAATTCTGCTAGTGGTGTAGCGGGCTATAGCTGCTATTTAACAACATTTGTTTTAACTTTCCCTAGTGGTGTACCTATTTGGGTTGGGAAATTTTAGTACCACCCACACAACACATGAACCTCAACTCTCCCAATACATATTAAACATCAATTGTGTTGTGACAGGTTAACTTTCTGAATGCTGACAACTACGTTTCAGGTTTAAAACTCCTCCCCGTTGCAACTAGTCACTGACATTTTCGTTTCTCACCAGCCGCCATTAACCGCCAGGTACTACACACCATGTCTGTTCCTTTGTTACAACTTCTAACAAAGTTTTTGTTTTAATTTTAATTCGGGGAATTCTGATTTTTAACTTTTTGTTTCGACTGGATCACGTGGTTTTGATTTTTGAATGCCAATAGTTGAGTGAAACCATATTGGATCATTCTTATGAATAGTTGAATTTGCTGCATGACAAATCTGAACCTAACTTGTTAATTTGAATTGGCTTAGGATTTTAGTGAGCTAGGTTTTTGTTTCTTTTAAAGCCTTTTTTGCTTCAGGTCAGTGTTTTGGGTGATTGAAATATCATGTAATTTTGTTGAACATTGTAATTTGTATTCTATTCCCACAACCATAGTATGTCTTATGCATTATGTAATGTATTGTATATATTAATAATTTTGTTGCCTGTTGAAAAAAGCTAGGACACATGAATTTGAGTTATTTTACTTAAAAGAAATACTTTGTTTGTTTCAGTTAAATTTGTTAAATGGAGTATAGAGGGTGGATCAGTGATCCATCAAAACAAAGTGATGAATATATTCGAGGGGTTAATGCATTTCTTGAATTTGCTTTTCAAAAGCCAGAAGATGACGGAAAAATATTGTGTCCTTGTACAAAATGTGCCAACTATAAGTCACGTTCTCGCAATAGCGTTTATGAACACTTTACTGATCCGTGATACGGATTTCTTAGAGGTTATATGCAATGGATATTTCATGGTGAGACCCACAACTTCATGTGGCTCAATGGAACAACATTTTGAAAAGAGAGCACGTGTGCGTTGTATAAGCAAGATTCCTAAAACTAAAAAATTGAAAGCTACTTTGTCTGAAAATCAAGAGTTACGCGATGAGCTTAAGCAAATGAAAGAAAGTCAAGAGAGGACGCGTGCTTTTTTGGCGAATTTTGAGACATTGATTCAAAATCGATTTTCTGGAAAAGATGTGACCGATATTTTACAAGCTGCAGGATAGGTATATTGTATTTTAATCTTTGAGTTTATATTTCAATATTATGAAAACCATTTATTAAGTTGAGTTTGTAACTTGTATTCTTTTATTTTCAATAGGTTTCATATGCTTCTGGTGCCCTTGGCCAAACGAAATTTCCAAGTCCAGACACTAATGAAGATGGAGGAGAGGAAGATAAGTAGCGAATTTTATCATGATGGATTCATTTTGAAAATTAAGTGGACATGATTCTTTTTTCTTTATTTTTTTTTTATAACTGTTGAGATTTTTATGACTTTATGTTTTTAAATATAAAAATGCTGCTCCTAGGTTGACATATTAAACTATTTTGTAGTTTGACATGCTTGTAAGACTTGATGTTGGTTTTTCAATATGATTGAAGTTTTCTTTTATTTTGTTTCATAATTATATTGATCTTATCATTACCTTTAATGACTTCAACAGTTGCATGAAGAGCAAATTATGATATTTTTAAAATCTATACAAACTGAATAGTGTCAAATCTTTCTCCAACAAAAAATGTTGCCAAATCTTTCTCCATCAAAAAATGTGGTTATAAAGCAATTCAATGTGTCACTAACTGTGGATGTAGCAATTGACTTTGTCCAACGACTTGAAAATATCGTATTCACAGAACAAAATGTTTGTTGGGTTAGGTTTTATGGTTCTATATCCATAGTTTTTCAACCTTTAAGTACATATTTTTTTCGTCACTATATGTCAAATTTCATATAGTGTGGTCATCTCACAAATTGCCATTGATTTACATTGCACAATTTCTATCCATTTTTTTCTCTCCAAAACCCAAATTTCACTTCATTCCAAAAATCTATAAAAGTAGTTCACTATGTTGTTGTTTCTTGGGTTTTTAATCAACATTACCACAAGTCTCTTAAGACCTAACATCATCATTCAAGTGATCCATATAAACTATGCTACAACATTAAACTATCAACCAACCAATTATGCATTTGCTGATTCTGAACCCAGTTGATTTTTCTTCAGCCGATTATGATTCAGCAGTTTGACAAATACTTTTACTTTGAGCCAAATGATCCCAATCCAATACATAATTCAATCATTTTTTTTTTGTTTTGTTTTGGTACTAACAACTTCTTAGTGGGAGTATAGCCAATGAAATTTGGACAATTAATTTCAGACACTAAATTATATTTTCTTAGGGAATGCTAACACGTGTCTTTAAGATACTTATTAGTGTACTAAAATTGAAAAATTAAGTACGACCCCTTTTTTAATGTAAAAAACTTTAGGTAAGTTGGGTCCTTGAAATTCATCACGGACATAACAAACATCAAGATTTAAAATTACCCACCAAGATTTTTAAGTTAGATGTGAAAGTTGAACTCACACCCATGTCAATTTTAATTTTACCAAGGGAACCAACCTCAGTTTCTAGACTCTTATTATTCAAATTGAAAATATAAAACTAAGAAACAATTTCTTTTCCAAGAAGTCGTGGAAAACATGCCTGATTACAGTATTTATTATTTGGACCGTCTAAATTATGAATGAATGATACAATGTGACCAGGCTGACGAATTCTTCTCGTGTCAGAGGATAATGGCCTACATTGTTTGTTCAAATTTGAAGAGCCCATTATCAAGTGTCCCCATGAGGTCATGAACCTCTCCGTAGGATAATACGTATATAAAAATTCGTAACCCAAAATAAATGTGTGAAAATCCAAGAAAATACAGCCAGCATATATACAAACAAAAAAAAAAGATATCTTCCTTAGAAAAAGTAAGATAATTTTAATAGCAGTTTTTGAGTGAAGAAATGTGGCACGTGGAATACGAATAATATGAACCGGATATAATGATATGATGGGTCCAAGAATAATATTAATCTAGGGTTTGCTTAAAAAAAATATTAATCTAGGGTTAGAAGCTTAGTTTAGTTGATGAAGGGCCCAATTGGCAATAGTTCAGTGCTCATGACCTCTGGCCACTGATATTTGTTTTTCAAAATACATTTTATTCTGCCCCTTCTTTTATTAAAAAAAATAATCATTTTATATATAATCTCTTTGAGAAATGATATTTGTCCAACCATTTTGTAACAACTTTTGTGACAATTTTCTCTCTCATACTCACTACATGTTTTACTTTATCTCTCTATTGTTTTGGTTTTCGTGTCAATACATATTTTTTCTTTGCAAATCTATAGTTATCTCCCCATAAGTTGTCAATAAAATAGTTGTTCAAATAACACATGTCAATCTCTTTAAGGAGCCAACTGAAATCATTAGTTTGAGAATGATGTTTTTGTCTACCACTGTCTTTATCAACAAACAAAAAAATCTCTTGTTTTTTTTTTAGGGAAAAAAATCTCTTGTTGATACTGTGCTAATTAATTAATGCTGTGTGTCAAAACATTTAGTATCCTCTAATAGAAAAAGCAGATTTATTTGTTTTCCGTTATTGGTAGAAAGGGTGTGACAAGGTGTGTGTTTGGTTCAGTTTTAGATAAAATTGATTCTAATAAAATTGATTCTGACAGAATTGATTTTGTGAGAATTGATTTATGTTTGGATATAATAATGCAGAATTGATTAAACGGAATGGATGTTGTTTGGATAATTTTGATCAAAATTGCTTTTGAATGTATAATTACCAATGTTTTAAAAACCGGACCGGAGATCGAACTGGTGTGACCTTCAGTTCATGGTTCAATCGATCCAACCGTTTGAACCGCTAAAAAACCGGTTAAACCGGGTACTAAATAAATAAATAAAATAATACATTTAGTGCTAATTTTTATAAGTAATTCATTTAAAGTTATAGCTAATAAAGAGAAAATGCATAAACTCATACAAAATACACAAAAACATCCACGACAAATACATTAAAAAGAGTCATACCAATAACAATACATAAATAAAATCAACAATTAGAAGAGTTAGGTCCTTGCTTTAAAAAAAAAAAAAAAAAGAGTTAGGTAATGTTTACAGCGAGAAATCAAAATAATGGCAAATTCAATTTCAATGCACAAGTTTAATGATATAGGAATATTTGACATAATTGACCAACCTTACTGTTTTTTTTTCAAGGAAACCAACCTTAGTGTTATAATCTCAACTAATAGCAATTTATGTTTTTGGTGATCAAATTTAAAGCAAATTATAATCTCATAGCTAAGCAATGGCTCCACACACTATAATAGGTAACCATTCCACAAGTTTAGCAATTCGTTATTGTAAATTATTGCATTTCTCCTTTATACACAAATGTCAACGTGAATTATAGCCATTCAATACAAAATTAATTTCAGGGACATAAGTTTTAAGGCTGAAAACTAGGGAAAAAAAATGGAATTTTATTGGTTGAAAAGAAAAAGAGGTAGACCGGGCGGTCAGGGAAAACCGGGACCGGTTCACCGATTTTTCCGGTTTTCACCGGTTCACACCGGTTTTCAAGGTTTTTCCACCGGTTCTATTGACAAACGGTTTTGAATGTCTGTCCGGACCGGAACTTGGTCCGGTTTACGGTTGAACCGGCCGGTCCGGTTTTAAAAACACTGATAATTACTAAAATGGACATAGAACCAATTTTTTTTGACAAAATATTTGTTCTATGTACAATATTTTATATTTTTTTATAAAATATATTCAAGTTAAATAATAATAGAGCTGGTTGTAAAAGACTTCCTTGAAAAGAGGGGGACAAGTTATGTAGGTTGTGGCCGTTCCAGAAATGTAGCGGTAGCTCGACCAAAGCCGGTCAATAAGACAGATCCGGATCCTAGTGCTTTCGAGATCTTTATCTGGTATTCTCACTCTAACAATTAACGATCCAAGATGAAGTATGTGCGTCTCCTGCTCCATCTCTTACCTATCTCTCTGGATAGCATAGCTCCAATAAAGTCAGAATATGAGGCAGGTAGATAAAATATAGCGTAAAAGAAAAAATACAATAAATCTGAACGGATAAACCGTAAAGAAAAATCCAAAATTTGGTAACTCATACCATAAATATTTTCTGGGGCTAATTTGGTTCGTTAGATTTTTTTTGATTAAATTTGGTTCATAAAATTTAATACAAACCAAAAAGAAGGAGAATTGATAAAGGACAATAAAGGAAAATAATGGGTTGTAATAATTTAATGGTGAATTGATTCTAGTTAACTCAAAAGCTAGGAATTGTAGCTACAACCAGAATTGCTTTTAGAAAAGAGAAAGACTTTTGTAAAACTGAACCAAACATGTAAGAAATTGTTTTTTTTAATTCTGAGGTTGTAGAAGTGATTCTAGACTAAAAAGAAAAGTGTGAAGGATCGTCATCTTTTGTCTTGCAGCGAAAATGAAAATTACTAATGACATTAATTATAAATTTATCATCATAAAAGTATCCCATTGTTAACCATGTTCACAAGGGGTTTAAATGAAGAAGATCTTAACTCGTTTATAAGACCACTTGTTAAGAAACTACGTATAGATATATTATCTTAAAAATAATAATTTTTAACTTTTAAGACATCAAATATATAATTTTTAATGGGAAAATGATACATACAACGAAATTATTCACCCGAGTATTTTCTGAAGCTAAATTCACATGTATGTTGTTGACTCCCGTGTTATACTCGACGTCTCCTTGTATTCCACAAAAATACAAATTTTGATTGGCTAGTTTATTTGTTCGTGAAGCCTTCGTGAGTGATTTTTCGTTGAATATAGTAATACTCTTTTTAAAGTTTTAAGATAATATTTTTAGTTTTGTCTTTTATTGCTAATTTTTTTATTATCTTTTTTTTTAAGAAAGCTTACTAAATATATTATAAAGAATTATATCAGTATAGTGTGTGTATATATATATATGAGTAAATCGCCAAAAATTGATCATTATAAGCCACTTTCAAATTAATCACTGACTTTGTTAATATTTTAAGAGAGTCATTTTTTGTCAAAAATTTCTCAATTAAGTCTTTATCATTATATGTTTTTGTCATATAAAGAGAGACTTAACTGAAAAACCTTTGACAAAAACTAGTTTAAAATATTAACGGATTTAGGGACTAATTTAAATGACTTACAAAGACAAAAATCTATTTGATGGTTTCCTTGTATGTATATATGCTACTCTTTGTTTATCAAAAACTAGTTGGTGTTCGGTAGAGGTAATCTGAGCCAATTGCATGTTTAATTTGTGGATTAACTAATGATCGAATTGTTATAGAAAAGCAAGAGTTATGATGATAGATGAATCAATTACTCTCTCTGTTTTTATACATATGTCTTTTTTAAAAGGTTTGTTTCTACAAAGTAAGAAATGATTTTGATTAATAAGCAATTTCAAATATACTTTTCATTTTATTAAGTCACTCACTCATATGTGATTCGTTTATTTTATAAAAATATTTTCTATCTTTATTTTTAAAATTTGTGTTAGTTTTATTTATTAACAAGTAGAGAAAATTCTTTTAAAATAAGTCATCTATACTATATATAAAGAAAATAGTCTCTTTCGACTTTTTTTGAGCTGATTTTTTCTCCGTTCAAAATTACCCTCAGCTTTCAATGCAAATACCACATATAACAAATAGATAACAGTAAATTCAAATATTAAAACAAAATGTAATAAATTGTATATGTTTGATTTTTTCCTTATCATTTAAAAAAGATAATAAATGAGAGTGAATTCAAATATTAAAAACAATGTAACAAACACAATATTTTTTTTGTTACCACACAAAATATATCGTGTAACAACGATGAGTATATGTCCAGTTTTTTTCATTTATCCTTAAAAAAAAGTGCAACAAACTAGAACAAATATATGTCACTATAAATATAATCAATAAGAAAATGATTGTTATTTTTCCTTCAGAAAAAAAGAAAAACATTGTTATTTTATTTTTATTTTATATACAGTCAAACCAAAATATGTCGAGTTGATAAATAATTTCGTTATATGTTTTGACAATAATTTGTAGATAAATCGATGTACGAATAATTTCCATTAATATTTAAAAATTTAAAAATTGTAATCAAAATTATACAAACAAACATAATAAAATATACACACACGTTCGCGCAGTAAAAAGAGCGGACAGACGGGCACGGTAGTGCCCGTCTTTCCGCTAGTTATGATAAAGAGAATATAAAATGCTACTTAGGGAGAAAATAATGAAAATAGTTTTTTTTTTTTTTTACATTTTCATTGTTTCTGAAAATGCATGACAAATGTTTACTTCAATAGTCTATTTTCCCATTGTTAACAAATAAAACAAACATGTTCTAGGAAATAAAAAAAAATATTTTCACTAATTAAACGATATCTTATTCTCTCTTTATTCATGTAACGAAGGATTTAATAAAAAAAAAGTGTATATTTATGATCTACATGAACCAACAGTAGTGTACCTTAAAAAAAATGAACCAACAACAAGAGAGGATTAGAATTAGTATAAAATGAGATTGGACTGCCCTTGTTGTCTAGGTTTTCAACCATGAATTAACTTCTACTGGGGCAATGATTAAATAGGTAAACAACAGAGGGTATTGACCTCTTATTGAACATAACAAAATGCCACAACTAATTTTACATTTCATTCAAGATCAAAGTCGAACACATATTCGCCAATCAATTTATGCATAATAATAATTAATCATACTTACATTAGTAATAATTCATAATATCAATTACCAATCCATGAATCGATCAATTAAAGTAATCAAGCTAAAGGTAACTGTAAAATAATTGATAAAGTAAGACTATAATTTACAAAACCTTGTTAATGTAACTTTAAATTTTAAAATGGATAAAAAGTAAACCGATAATTAGAAAAGAACAATTGTTATCTTATAGAAGAGAAGCTCATGGACTTAGGGCCTCATTGTTATAAAAAAAAAAAAAAATCTTTATAATACTAAATGTTAGGTAGTCTTGACCTAACTCTATGACTAACCCTAATTTTTTGTTTTGAAAAAAATTTATGAAAACAAATTCCTGTCAAGAGTTGAACCATACATCAAATGTTATTGCAACACATGTTTTACCACTCGGCCACCTAAGTTTCTGCGGAAATAATCTTGCTTCCAAAATTAATATGCAACATTTATGTCATTTTCTCATTTCTTCTCTCTTCTACATTTTTTTTCCTATACTAATGAATTAAAATTATAATTAATTAAATTGAAGCATCACTCCCTCCACGTTTCTATTATAGAAACACTATTATCGCGGTAACTACACCATCTTATTATGAACTTCCCGCCATGCCTTTGGGATTATAAAAATATATGATTTTAGGTTATAATATACGAGTTTAAGCTAGCTAGAATTTCCTCTTAGAGAAAATTTTAAATCCAAAAGGATTATAAAAATATATGTATCATAAGAAATTCTATAAGAAAAGGTTTCTGTTACTAACATTGTAAAGGAAAAATCTTTTCTTAGTTTTCTATAATTCTATTGCATGAGAAACATATAATGACATGCCTTTTAACATTTTCATATATCTGATTTTTTGTTTAAAAAAAATTATGAAAAAACTCTTACTAGAGATCAAACCAGATATCAGATGCTACCAATTCACAACTCTTACCACTAGGGCACTAATGTTTTTGATGAAATGTGATTGCTTCACTTTTATATATTCAACACAAATCTCGGGTCCTCTTTCTTTCATTCTCACAATCCCTAAATCATTTTTCACTCACTTTTATCTCTCTCACTATCATGCAATTAAACCTAATAACCCTAATCCAGCCCTTTTTGGCGGACCTTATTAATTTTTATAAAAAAAATGTCTGCAAGGAATTGAATCATGTAGCACATGACAACACTTTAAATCTTTTACCACTTTTACTGAAAGAATGTTGCTTCCAAAATGAATATACCGTATTAAAGGTCATTTTTCTTTACATTTTTTTAAAGCCATTAATGTTATTGCAGTTCCTTTTTATTATTATTTTTCTTTCGGTTACACAAAGGAGTTCCTGTTCATTATTTTTTTTCTTTCGATTACTACATAACAGTTTATTTTCATTTTTATAGACTTAATAGCCTTTGCGGTTAGAACCAATTTCTTGGTGAAGACTTTTGTATATATATATATTTTTCTTTTGATTTGTCATTTTTATTGCAGTTCATCTTTTGTTTTTGTTGCTTTTTGAAGTAGTTTGATAACATAATATTGAATGTAACTATAAAAATAATAATATAACCAATTTGATAGTTATATATGAAACTCTACAAAAACTCGTGCATCGCACGGGTTAGAGTCTAGTAAAAAATAAAGAGAAGCTCACATTTAGGGTTCGACGATATTCAAATAGAATTATGTACCTGAAATTAAGTGAAACTATGAAATTAAGTGAAACTATGCAAGTGAGAATGGACATCTTATGTGAGAATGATAGGAATGAATATCAACCATTAGATTAAAATGTATGACTTAGATTAGAACATCAAATTAAAAAGGTCACATGACAATCTCATCTTCCTCTACTCTCCAACGTTTATATTTAACTGGACTGTTCATCTTCAAGATGAAAAAAGTTATATGGCTTGATTTCTCTTTTCTTCGATGACATCAAATCAATGGAATTCGATTGCAACAACCAACAATAGGAAAAGAAAAGAAAAAACATAAGTCGACGATTCAATAGAGAGATCTTATGCTTGCATAGGTTTTTTTTTTGTCTCTTTCAATTTCTTTCCCAAAAAAAATATATGTGTGGTTGAAACTCATTTTCCATCTACGATTAATTTTCCATCATTGATCAGTTCTATATCATTATCTTTGGTTAATTTACGTATTGAATTCAAAATTTGCAAAAAAAACAAAGAAAACCCCTAATTCATGTAATCGATTTTAACCAACACAATGAAAGAAAGAGACAGAGTAAATTCAATCCGACATAGAGAGAGAAGGGGTATAGAAGGAGCTGGAATCTGGAAGGAAGAAACAACAGAGAGCCCAAAGGGATTTGGAATTGGGGAGGAAGAAAAAGATATGAAAGGACACGTGACCTTTTTAATTTGATGTTCTAATCTATATCATACATTTTAATCTAATGGTTGATATTCATTCTTATTATTCTCACATAAGATGTCCATTCTCACTTGATATACCCTATATATATATAGGGATTTGTTAATATACACCCACTAGTTTTTATGTGGGAGTATTTTAGCAACATGCATCTTTAGGTGTATTTAGCCACTTTTTAGTTATCACTTGCTAAAATACTTCTTCTAAAAAATAAGTAGGTGTATTCTAGCAAATGTCTATAGGAGTTGCTAACATACACCCACTTATTTTTTAGAAGATGTGTTATAGCAACATACACCTCAAGGTGTATTTATCAACTTTTTAGTTATAACTTGCTAAAATACTCCCACATAAAAACTAGTGGGTGTATATTAGCAAATCCTATATATATATATATATATATAGTGAATTCAAACTTAAAATTATTACACCAATAATTAAAGTATCAAAAAATATCAAAGTAACTTATAGCAACAACAATAACAACAGACATAGATCTAAGTGTGAAGTAATCCACACACATTAGCAAAGCAAAAGATAAGCGAGTAAAGAAAAACAACACATCAAGAAATTTGTTTGCCTACTTCGGACAAATTTATCCGACAACTAGGGAAGTGAGTAGCTCTCCAATCCACTATGAAATGATTGATAAAGAGGTTTCAAGAAATTAGATCCCAAGTTCACAAACAACAAACCTTAATTTCTACCCATTTTTCAAGTCACTCAAACCCACAATGAATCCTATAGAGAAAACAAGAGAGAAAGATTTGACTCTTTCTCCATTGAGATCTCATTGTCCAAGGTGTTTGTGAAGTGTTTTCCAACCAAGGACTTTCTCAAAGACACTCAACCCTAAAGTTCTCTCATTTGATTAAACAAAATTCTCTCTCTAGAAGCCACCAATAAAAATTGAAGAGTGAAGGCTTATATAGTACTCAAACCCAGGCAAAATTGCGCCACGATTTGTCTGGATCGTGCCACAATTTAGAGCTCGTACCACAGTACAGTACTTAACCTGATCCAAATTCGCGCCACAATTTAACATAAATCACGCCACAAATTTTTGCGAAACAAAACCTTCAAATTGCTCAGCCAAATCGTGCCACGATTAATACCAACCGCGTCGTGATTTCTGACAAGCTTTAAATATCAAATTTTGAGTCAATTTTCAACGAGAACAAATAAGTATCATCCAAGGTGACAGACACACATTTTTTGACTTAGTTCGGATATTGTGAATATTCATGCAACTTATCAAAGTTGAAGTCTTGCGAGGTAAACTAATGTACATAACATGTTTATGCTGTGTCTGTTATGCAAGTTTATTATAGGACCCGGCTCAGATATTCTTTCCAAATGAATGTTTTGATATAGATCCCATCGAAGTGACCCCAACCTAAGGGACGCTTAGAAAGTGAAAATAATAAAGCTATGCAATTATAATATTTAAAAGGGTCGAAATTTCCTTGGACAAGGACATCCATTGAAATGCAAAAGCAAATGAAAGTTTGAATATGATGTATCATATGTCAATACTCCATAATGGCTATAACTAAGAGACCTTAGCTTAGGAGAGCCCAATACCAAGAATATGCTGAACAGCTAAAGAGTTGAATATCAAAGACACCCTTTACCTACGTCCCTGATTTTACGAGATTTTCCACCTATGTGATATTATTTGGTTGACCCTCATATGAGTAGATAAGAGGTGCAAAGAAATTTTTTCATGTAAAATACATTAAAAATTGTTTATTAATACATGCATGTCTATTTAAAATGTTTTTTGGATCTTGAGGAGAGTGAAAAACTGATTAAAAAAGTTGAAACCGTATTAAATACGGTATTTGCGTTTGAAAAGCATTTCTCTTGTAATGAGTACGCTGTCCCTTCTAATTTTATGCTGTTTCTAATTAATTGTGGTTGTGGTTATCTTACAAATTTTGATATTGTGAATGAAAATACAGATGACTTAACTATAGTCAAATGCAGCTTCAATAACCTCGTGAGCATTCGGTGAATCTAAATTATTCAAGTTTGATGGTTAGATCAAGATTAGAAGATTTAGATTCAAGTTCGGTATTTAAATTATAAAATACATATTAAAATCTACATTTTTTTGTCTGTCTGGTCAAGATTGGACATTCACGATGTTTTGAATTTGTGTTTCACTTTATTGTAAGGAATTCAATTCCATTCAGTTGAGCCTTCTACTACATTGAACAAGTAAAAAAAAATGAAGTTCAAGATAATAGAAAAAAATGAAGTTCAAGATAATAGACAATCTTCAACAATAAGCTTAAGTTATTCATCCAAAAAAGCTTCGGTGACACATCACAATAATGCATTTGAAAAACTCAAGAACTTAGTTTCATTGAATTGTATGTACTGAATACATTATTATTCAATGTGGACTCTCCCTCACATCATGCTTAATTTTTCCAACAATGTAGGAGTATGTGTGGACTAATTTATCAATTTAAATGCAACTTAGGGTATTATTTGTTTATCAATGTAGAAGTGGTTCAAACTCTAACTCTTCCGTTTATGTGTATGAGTTTTCAATAGATATTGTTAGTTCGTCTATCTATCCAAAAAATAGAGGGTATTATTTTGTTGACATTACATCATAATAAACTAAGAAAATTCAACAACAGACCACTTTGATAGGGGATCCACCGTTAATCATTATTCGAAAATTGCTCAAAACTCTAACAACATAGACACCATCTTTCAGAAGTAGAAGCTTATGATCATCTCCGTCTTGATGGATAATATGATGTTTTGATTTGGTTTGTCGACAAATTAAAACTAATATTTTGTGGCCTAAATTAACTTATATTCGTTTTTTTATCGTACCAACACATATTAGTCACCGTCTTAGCTATAAAGATGAGGAGGATCTTGAACTTCTTTTTAAGGGTCATCAATCGTCGTCGTTAGAGTTTGAATGATTTTTAAGTACTGATCCATAATATATTGTTTTTTTGTAAAGATTCAAAAATGTCTATGCACAGCAATAACAACAAAGTCTTATCCTACGAAAATTGTAACATTGTGAGATCTCACTTTTACGGTGCATCGTATTCAAGTGGGGATTGACAAGTGCATCAGAATTAAGTTAGGACAGTTTATTCTTACCAAAACAGAATGATTCACGTCCAATTTTATTGTTCCAATAGGTGAAGTATTGGGATTACTATCGGCCTATAAATTGAGTTCATGAGTTACAACGTAGCCCTACTGATTTTGAACTAAATTAAAAAAACAGGTGTTGATTCTTTTAATTCTAGTAAGAGAGATTGTCTAAATTTGGTGGCAATATTCGCAATTGTAGGCGTGTATTTTCTCTTGTTATAGAAACTCAGGTCGAGTTTGTTATGAGACAAGAAAATGATCGTTGCACATGTTTTTGCAAAAGTGACCACATATATCTCTAAATCTTGGTTGATTATGTACCCACACTATATGGACAAGATTATTATGAATGAAATGTCATTAGCATATTTTTTGTTATAAAAAATATATATAATAAGTCTTATCCATCAGGTTAGATGAGTTGCATAAATCAAACTACAACATAATATTTCATCTTAGACCATGTCTGTAGCTATACCATTTAACATCTAATCCTAAAATTGACCCCGCTGTACATGCTAAGAAAACTGTAGTCTCAAATCTGTGAATAAAAGTGTAGTGAGAATACAAGGAAA